>CAWTZC010001952.1:0-24437 GCA_963919715.1 Microtus obscurus | reverse complement strand
TTTTTTTTCATTTATTTATTTATTTATTAAAGATTTCTGTCTCCTTCCCCACCGTCACCTCCCTTCCCTCCCCCGATCAAATCCCCCTCCCTCAACAGCCCAAAGAGCAATCAGGGTTCCCTGCCCTGTGGGAAGTCCAAGGACCACCCACCTCTATCCAGGTCTAGTAAGGTGAGCATCCAAACTGCATAGGCTCCCACAAAGCTAATAGGTGCAGTAGGATCAAAACCCCATTGCCATTGTTCTTGAGTTCTCAGTAGTCCTCATTGTCCGCTATGTTCAGCGAGACCGGTTTTAACCCAGGCTTTTTCAGACCCAGGCCAGCTGGCCTTGGTGAATTCCCGATAGAACATCCCCTTTGTCTCAGTGTGTGGGTGCACCCCTCGTGGTCCTGAGTTCCTTGCTCGTGTTCGCTCTCCTTCTGGTCCTGATTCGGACCTTGAGATTTCAGTCCGGTGCTCCAATGTGTGTCTCTGTTTCTGTCTCCATTCATCGCCTGATGAAGGTTAATATTCAGGAGGATGCCTATATGTTTTTCTTTGGGTTCTCCTTCTTATTTAGCTTCTTTAAGAACCCGAATTATAGGCTCAATGACCTCTATTTATGACTAGAAACCAAATATGAGTGAGTACATCCCATGTTCCTCTTTTTGGGTCTGGCTTACTTCACTCAGGATAGTGTTTTCAATTTCCATCCATTTGCCTGCAAACTTCAAGAAGTCCTTGTTTTTTACTGCTGAGTAGTATTCTAATATGTATATATCCCATACTTTCTTCATCCATTCTTCAATTGAAGGGCATCTAGGTTGTTTCCAGGTTCTGGCTATTACAAACAATGCAGCTATGAAAATAGTAGAGCATATACTTCTGTTGTATGATATGCCCTCTCTTGGGTATATTCCCAAGAGTGGTATTGCTGGGTCCATGGGTAGGTTGATCCCGAATTTCCTGAGAAACCTCCACACTGCTTTCCAGAGTGGTTGCACAAGTTTGCATTTCCACCAGCAATGGATGAGTGTACCCCTTTCTCCACAACCTCTCCAGCAAAGGTTATCATTGGTGTTTTTGATTTTAGCCATTCTGACAGGTGTAAGATGGTATCTTAAAGTTGTCTTGATTTGCATCTCCCTGATCGCTAAGGAAGTTGAGCATGACTTTAGGTGTCTTTTGGCCATTTGAACTTCTTCTGTTGAGAGATCTCTGTTCAGCTCAGTGCCCCATTTTATAATTGGGTTGATTAGCCTTTTACGGTCTAGTTTCTTGAGTTCTTTATATATTTTGGAGATCAGACCTTTGTCAGTTGCGGGGTTGGTGAAGATTTTCTCCCAGTCAGTGGGTTGCCTTTCTGTCTTGGCGACAGTGTCCTTTGCTTTACAGAAGCTCCTCAGTCTCAGGAGGTCCCATTTATTCAATGAGGCCCTTACTGTCTGTGCTGCTGGGGTTTTACGTAGGAAGTGGTCCCCTGTGCCCACTTGTTGTAGAGTACTTCCCACTTTCTCTTCTATCAGGTTCAGTGTGTTTGGACTGATATTGAGGTCTTTAATCCACTTGGACTTGAGTTTTGTGCATGGTGATAGATATGGATCTATTTTCATTCTTCTACAGATTGACATCCAGTTTTGCCAGCACAATTTGTTGAAGATGCTCTCTTTTTTCCATTGTATACTTTTAGCTCCTTTATCAAAAATCAGGTGCTCATAGGTTTGTGGGTTAAAGTCAGGGTCTTCTATTCGATTCCATTGGTCAACTTCTCTGTTTTTATGCCAATACCAAGCTGTTTTCAATACTGTAGCTCTGTAATAGAGTTTGAAGTCAGGGATGGTAATGCCTCCAGACGTTCCTTTATTGTATAAGATTGTTTTGGCTATCCTGGGTTTTTTTGTTTTTCCATATAAAGTTGATTATTATCTTCTCCAGCTCTGTGAAGAATTTTGATGGGATTTTGATGGGGATTGCATTGAATCTATAGATTGTTTTTGGTAGAATTGCCATTTTTACTATGTTGATCCTCCCAATCCAAGAGCAAGGGAGATCCTTCCATTTTCTGGTGTCCTCTTCTATTTCTTTCTTCAAAGACTTAAAGTCTTTTAAAGAGATCAAATAGATCTTTCACTTCCTTGGTCAGGGTTACCCCAAGATATTTTATGCTCTTTGTGGCTATCGTGAAAGGTGATGCTTCTCTGATTTCCCTCTCTGTTTCTTTATCCTTAGTGTATAGGAAGGCAACTGATTTTTTGGAGTTGATCTTGTATCCTGCCACATTACTAAAGGTGTTTATCAGCTGTAAAAGTTCTTTGGTAGAGTTTTTGGGGTCGCTTATGTATACTATCATATCATCTGCAAATAACGAAAGCTTAACTTCTTCCTTTCCAATATGAATCCCCTTGATCCCCTTATGTTGTCTTATTGCTATTGCTAGAATTTCAAGCACTATATTGAAGAGGTATGGAGAGAGTGGACATCCTTGTCTTGTTCCTGATTTTAGTGGGATGGCTTTGAGTTTTTCTCCGTTTAATTTAATGTTAGCTGTCGGCTTGCTGTAAATAGCTTTTATTATATTTAGGTATGACCCTTGTATCCCTAGTCTCTCCAATACCTTTATCATAAAGGGGTGTTGAATTTTGTCGAATGCTTTTTCAGCATCTAATGAAATGATCATATGGTTTTTTTCTTTCAGTTTATTTATATGGTGGATTACGTTGATAGATTTGCATATGTTGAACCAGCCCTGCATCTCTGGGATGAAGCCTACTTGATCATAATGGATAATTTTTCTAATATGTTCTTGAATTCAGTTTGCTAGTATTTTATTGAGAATTTTTGCATCAATATTCATGAGTGAGATAGGCCTGTAATTCTCTTTCTTGGTTGGGTCTTTGTGTGGTTTTGGTATCAGGGTAACTGTAGCTTCATAAAAAGAATTTGGCAATGACTTTTCTGTTTCTATATTGTGAAATACATTAAGGAGTATAGGTATTAGCTCTTCTTGGAAGTTCTGATAGAATTCTGCATTGAACCATCTGGTCCTGGGCTTTTTTGGAGGGGAGATTTTTGATAACAGCTTCTAGTTCTTCACCGACTAACCGGTCTATTTAGATCATTCACCTGGTCTTGATTTAGCTTTGGTATATGATACTTATCTAAAAAGATGTCCATTTCTTTTGCATTTTCCAGTTTTGTGGCATACAGGCTTTTGTAGTAAGATCTAATGATTCTCTGAATTTCCTCTGTGTCTGTGGTTATGTCCCCCTTTTCATTTCTGATCTTATTTATTTGCGTGTTCTCTCTTTGTTGTTTAATTAGTTTGGATAGGGGTTTGTCGATCTTGTTGATTTTCTCCAAGAACCAACTTTTTGTTTCATTGATTTTTCGAACTGTTTTCTGTGTTTCTATTTTGTTGATTTCAGCCCTCAGTTTGATTATTTCCGGTCTTCTACTCCTCCTGGGCACATCTGCTTCTTTTTTTTCTAAAGCTTTCAGGTGTGCTGTTAAGTCCCCGATGTATGCTTTCTCCGTTTTCTTTAAGTGTGCATTTAGTGCTATGAACTTTCCTCTTAGCACTGCTTTCAACGTGTCCCATAGGTTTGAGTATGTTGTCTCTTTATTTTCATTAAAATCAAGGAAGGAAGACTTTAATTTCTTTCTTAATTTCTTCCTTGACCCAGGTCAAGTTTAGTAGTAGGTTTAGTAGTTGACTGTTCAGTTTCCATGAGTTTGTCGGCTTTCTAGGGGTAGCATTGTTGTTGCCTTCTAACTTTAATCCGTGGTGATCTGATAAGACACAGGTGGACACTGATATATTTTGTATCTGTGGAGGTTTCCTTTGTTTCCGAGTATGTGGTCAATTTTCGAGAAGGTTCCATGAGCTGCAGAGAAGAAGGTATATTCTTTCCTATTTGGGTGGAGTGATCTATAGATGTCTGTTAAGTCCAATTGGTTCATTACCTCCAATAATTCTCTTAATTCTCTATTAGGTTTCTGTCTGATTGACCTGTCCATTGGAGAGAGAGGTGTATTGAAGTCTCCTACTACTAGTGTGTGTGGTTTAATGTCTGCCTTCAGTTCTAGTAATATTTCTTTTAGATAAGTGGGTGCTTTTGTATTAGGGGCGTAGATATTCAGGATTGATACATCATCCTGATGACTTGTTCCTGTTATAAGTATAAAGTGTCCTTCTCGATCTCTTCTGATTTATTTTAGTTTGAAGTCAGTTTTGTTAGAGATTAATATGGCCACACCTGCTTTTTTCTTAGGACCATTTGCTTGAAAGACCTTTTCCCAACCCTTTACTCTGAGCAGATGCCTGTCTTTGTGGTTGAGATGTGTTTCCTGCAAACAGCAGAATGTTGGATCCTGTTTTCGTATCCAATCTCATAGCCTGTGCCTTTTTATAGGTGAATTGAGACCATTTATATTAAGTGATATTAATGACCAGTGGTTGTTTACTCCAGTTATTCTTATTGTTTTTGGTAGTAGAGTTTATGTGTCTCCCTTCTTTGAGTTGTGCTGGTGAAGGGACTCTAGATGCCTGAGTTCTTGTATGCAGTGTTGACCATTTTGGATTCCTTGGGTTGTGATTTTCCTTCTATTATTTTCTGGAGGGCTGGATTTGTGGCTATGTATTGCTTAAATTTGTTCTTATCCTGGAATGTCTTGTTTTCCTCCATTGATAGTGAACGATAGCTTGGCTGGGTAAAGTAGTTTGGGTTTGCATCCATGGTCTCTTAGCTTCTGCAGTACTTCTATCCAGGACCTCCTGGCTTTCATGGTTTCCGTAGAGAAGTCGGGTGTAAGTTTGATCGGTTTACCTTTATAAGTTACTTGGCCTTTTCCTTTGCAGCTCTTAATATTCTTTCTTTAACCTGTATATTCTGTGTTTTGATTATTATATGGCAGGGGATGTTTTTCTTTGATCCAATCTGTTTGGTGTTCTGTATGCTTCTTGAATATTCAAAGGAATTTCTTTCTTTATGTTGGGGAAGTTTTCTTCCATAATTTTGTTAAAAATATTTTTAGGCCTTTGAGCTGTGACTTTTCTCCTTCTTCAATTCCTATTATTCTTATGTTTGGTCTTTTTATTGTGTCCCATATTTCCTGCATGTTTTGTGATGAGGATTTGTTGGCTTTGCTGTTTTCTTTGATCAGTGTGTTTATTTTCTCTATGGTGTCCTCAGAATCTGAGATTCTTTCTTCTATTTCTTGTATTCTATTGATTATGCTTGTTTCTGTAGAATCCGCTCGTTGACCTGGGTTTTCCATATCCAGCTGGTGCTCAGCTTGCATTTTCTTCCTTGCTACCCTTTCAGTTTTCAATTCTTGAACTGTTTCCATTACCTGTTTGATCGTTTTTTTCTTGATTTTCCAGGGGTATCATGTATGTATTTATTCATTTCTTCAAACTTTTTTGTCGTACTTCTCCTCTATTTCTATAAGGGTGTTTTTTGCATGTTGTTTAAGGGACTCCTATTGCTTTCATAAAGTTAATTTTTTTCCACTTCTTCTGTGTTAGGGTATTCAAGACCTTCTGTTGTAAGATCATTGGGTTCTGGTGTTTTCATGTTGTTTTTCAGATTATTGGGTGAAATTCTGCCTTGGCGCCTGCCCATGTCCTCCTATCAATGCTACCTAAACGGTCTTTTAAAATTGGAACAGGTTTCTCTGCTGGCCAGAGGGTCCTCTTACAAATTGCCCCTGCTCTGTTTCCTGGCTCCTGCTGGGGGCCAAGATTCCTGTCACCCCTCAGTAGGGTCTTCAGGGACAGGACCCAGCTCCTCGTCTGCCCGGGACCTCGTCAACCAAAGGCCTACCTCCTTGATTCAATTGCGGTGGGGCGATTTGCTCTCGGTGTTGCGCGCTGGTCCCGCTGCCTGCGTCCTCTGCTGCCGTCCGGTTGCAGCCTGTGGTTGCAGCCTGTGGCTGCAGCCTCTGGCCTACGTCGCCCGCCCGCATCTCCGCTCTGCCGGTGCTCACGTCTCCGCTCCCGGCATCTGTTTTTAAAGATATTTTATATCCATGTTCATGGAAGCATTATAATGGCTAAGATATGGAAAAAACTCACTGTCCAAACAGAGATGCATAGATTAGAAAATAAGGTATTCTCAAACAATGGAATATTATTTAATATTATAAAGGAAAGGGAGTTCTGATGCATGATAGAGCATGAGTGGGCCCTGAGAATATCTTTGTTTTCTCAGTCACCCCTTTCACAGCATTAAGATGAATTATCAAAATCTTTCATCTTTTTAGGATATTTATGATACTGATGATTATTCCCCTATCCATTTAATGACTGGATTGTTTCTACACAGAATTCCCAGTTGATCTCACTTTCTTTCAGAAATCTTAACATAATATTTCATTGTGGTTATTAGTGAGAAGTGTGATACTGTTTGGATTTCCAACATGAGTCATCTGTATATCCTATAATTTTATATTATGTGATAATTCCATTCATAGTCCAAGGAATGGTGGGGCCTCCATTTAGACACATACTCTATCTACAGATAAGATAATAATAATTCATAAATTTTATTGAATGATGCAATTGTTTTTAATCAGAGACCTTTTCCCTGACACGATCCTGAGGCAGATGCTGTCATGGTTATCCCATGCTAGGGAGGAGGAAAGTGAGGTATGAAGACTTGTAGCCTGCCAAGTCAGATAAGGAAAAAGGTAAGAGCTTTCTGATCTCTGACCACATCCAGGCCAGTCAAATTTGCAGCAGTAGACCTCACAGGCTCGGCAACCCTCATCTTACCATGATGATCTACAGAACCCTTTTTGACATGACTTTTACATTTTAATTCTTAGACATTAATCTTAAAGCCAGTATCTTAGTAAGGCGTAGGGCTGAAGGGTAGTGTTTAAAAGAAAACTTTAAATTTGATGTAGGTTTTGACAAAAATCTCTTTACCAGTGTGCAGGGTGCTGATGGTAAAAATTATTATGTTTAAATATCTATGTTTCTCAGCCCAGGAAACCTGCTGGTGCCCAAGATCATTACGGTGAAAAGAACAGTGTATGTGCAGCACCCTTGCCATGCTTCTCTTTACAAACCATTGTATTTTTATTCTTTGAGACCCTAATATATGAGTACAAAATTTACATACTCCTCCTTCTCCTTACTCCAATGCCTCCCATGTCCCCTTCTCAAATTTATGACCTTTTAATCTTTAATAATCATTATTACATATTTGTTTACATATTTAACATGGTGAGCCCATTTAGTGTTGTTTATATCTTTATATATTTAGGGCTGACAAATTGGGATTGGATAACCTATCAGGGACTCTTCTCTAGAGCAAACTGATTTCCTCTCTCTCAGCAGTTATCAGTTACCTGTAGCTCCTCACCTGGGAGTGCGGACTTGTGAGATTCCCCCATCTATATTGGTATACCAATTACTTTGGTCAATTTAAAACTTGTACAGGCAACCATATTGTTGCAATCTCAAGAGTACAGCTTTTCTGTCATATATGGAATATACCACATCACTGCTTGTCTAGCTTCATTTTTTATTGAAAATAGACTTTTTCAAACAGCATATTCTGGTTATGGCTCCTTCTCCTCCATCTCCTCCTAGGTCCTCCCCATCTCCATATCCACTCATCTTACTTCTTACTCAAGCTCTCTGTGGGTGCTCCAAAGGGTCATGCCAGCAACACAATAGCCAGTTAGAGGGAGGTCCAGATATTTATCAAGACTGTTCTGGGGTGCTGCTAGAGTCACTGGTAGATGCTGAAGATCATGTAGGATAGGGAGCTGGGAGGAGTGGAAAGCAAACTGGCTCAGTCAAGTATGACATACTTTTAATAAATTGCCCTCCAATTGCTGTGACTAGACTTCCTGAGGAAAGTGTTTTGAGCAGAAGTTAAAATTATGAGGGAGTTAATGGCACTTCTGAATTATCCAAAATAAGCATTTACACACAGGCACTTAATTCAGAGTAATTAATGTCTGTCTGAATAACCCAGCGGCTTATGAGGTGGGGTGCAGGAGAGGCACCCTGAGTCACTGGAGAACCCCAGAGGGCTGGCTGTGAATGCACCCCTCAGCTTGCCAGGATTTTGGGTAATAGCTGGAACATTTTTATAGGCGCATCATTATGGAGTTCCAGAAAAGGCGGCCTATAGGCAAGGTTTCATGTCCCCTGTTAGGCTGCACATGTTTAGATACATAGTGGCATTCAACTCCTCCAGCCTCTGGACAGAATTTGTGAAAGACTCATGGTCTGCAGTGGATGGACTGAGCTGAGGGAGAGATGGCCTCAAGATCAGCCATCAACTATATCACATGTATTTTCTGGCTTTATGGGTTATTTCTTTCACCTTCTAATAATCCCACAACCTATTCTTCAGTCTCCAATATCCCATTCTGAAGCACATCCAGGGCAAAATGGAAAATTATGTCCTAGTCAGCAACGGCTATTGATAAACTACTAAAGCGTGTCTTTTAAGAGGGACCCAGATCAGGATGTGCTTCTTAGCAGAGGAATTTAAAACACATATGCATGTAGAGGTGAAGACACTATGCTCATTCACTGAATGTCAGCTGATGATCTGCTGTGTGCCAGTTATTAGAGAAGCAAAAATCGGTAAGAGATTTCCCTATGTTTTGAGATGTCCACGGTCTCACATGAGAGGAGAAACATATTAAAGCAACCACGTAAATAGATCATGATAGATGTCAGCCGCAGAATCAAGGTGATCCGCTGGTTTATTCCATGTGGACTGAGAGACTGAAGTGTAGGACATCACAGGAGTCATGAGGAAAGTGGCGTCTGAGTCAAATCATCTAGTAAGGTGATAATAATGGGACTTGTTTGTACACATACTGCGCGTTTGAAGAACGAGGTAAGACTGTCTGGGAAAGGCAAGAACTCTGGGCCTTGGAATTCCCCTGGACTCTTGAAAGTTCTCTGGAAGATGAAGGTCTTGTGTTGCCTCCTTGGAAGCATTGTGGAGAGTGGTTAAACCAGAGGCAGAAGTGAGTGGGTGCAGGCAGTGCCTCACTTAGCTCTCCCAAGGGGAAACAGCGACGTCTGAAACGTTAAAAAAAATGCTGGACCGGTCACTGCTCCCCGGGACTCCCCACCCTCATAAGTCCAAATTTATGAAGTGCACTAAGAAGATGCTGCCAAAAGGAAATAACTGGAGAATATTCTGGAGCCAAGGCGGGCAGAGCATGCAGCGATGAGAAGCTGGGAAGCCTCATTATCATTTTCCAGACTGAATTTCACTTTGTTCCACTTTGAGCAATGGCCTCCGTGGTCCAACTCACAATTTAAAAAAGACCATAGAAAGCCTCGGTTCCAAGTGAGAAGATGGAAAAAATAACAAATACAATGGGAGTAAGGAAAACCTTTCTGCAAACCTTGTTGGCAGGAGGAAATGCAGGGCCAGGGAAAGGTGGAGGAGGGGAGAGCAGAGCCTGGCGGAGCAGAGCCTGGCACTAGTGGTCGTCACATTTCCCTACCTCCAGGCTGTGTGTTGTGCGATGGTTTGACGAGTGTCGAAGGGCAGAAGAGCTGATTATTCCTTCCTGTAGGACCGATTCTCTGAGAGCTGAAGCTTCCCTTCTCTGTGAGAGGCAGCCAACGGGGCTGAAGAAATGTGCTGAGTGCCAGAGGAAGGGGTGCTATGATTTTAAACTTTTAGTTTATATTACATAGATTATATATATACACATATATATTCAAAAGCAAATATAGAATTCTAAAAATTTATCTACTTTTTTTGCTATCATTACTGCCATAAAGAGATGATACACAACTGCCTTTTTATATGTGGGGGACAATGAATATCTTGGATAATATCACTGATAAAGAAGTTTCTGTGGGGGAAAACTTGGTCAAATTTTTGCATTCCCTATGTACCTACCTATGCTTGCGAAACCAGATGTAAGCCGTTTTTCTGCCAACAATCATTTTTTTCCTATGCTTTTATTGTGTTTATTTTTTTAGCATTTTTTTATTGGAAAGAAAAAAAAAAGAAAGAAATTTCTGCCTCCTCCCCCGCCTCCCATTTCCTCCCACTCCTCCCTCTCCTCCTCCCCCTCCCCCCACCCCCTCCCCCTCCCTCTCCAGCCTGCAGAGCAGTCAGGTTTCCCTGCCCTGTGGAAAGTCCAAAGTCCGCCCCCCTCAATCCTGGTCTAGGAAGATGAACATCCAAACTGGGTAGGCTCCCACAAAGCCAGAACATGAAGTAGGATCAAAACCCGGTGCCATGGTCCTTGGCTTCTCAGCAGCCCTCATTGTCCGCCAAATTCAGAGATTCCGGTTTTATCCCTGCTTTTTCAGTCACAGTCCAGCTGGCCTTGGTGAGCTCCCAAAGAATCAGCCCCACTGTCTCCATGGGTGGGCACACCCCCTTGTGGTCCTGACTTCTTTGTTCATATTCTCCCTCCTTCTGCTCCTCATTGGTACATTGGGAGCTCAGTCCAGTGCTCCAGTGTGGGTCTCTGACTCTATCTCCATCCATCGCCAGATGAAGTTTCTATGGTGATATGCAAGATATTCATCAGTATGGCTATAAGATAGGGTCATTTCAGGTTCCCTATCCTCAGCTGCCCCAGGAACTAACTGGGGACATCGCTCTGGGCACCTGGGAGCCCCTCTAGATCCAAGTCTCTTGCCAACCCTAAGATGGCTCCCTTAATTAAGATATGTGCTTCTCTGCTCCCCTAACCAACCTTCCTTTATCCCAATCATCCCGTTTCCCCAAGTTCCCCCCACCCTCCCCTTGTCACATTCCTCTCCCCTTCTCCCCTTACCCCCCTCCCACCACACCCCCAAGATCCCAGTTTTTTGCCCGGCAATCTAGTCTACTTCCCATAACCAGGAGGATAGCTATATGTTTTTCTTTGGGTTCACCTTCTTATTTAGTTTCTTTAGGATATCATATTATAGACTCTCTGACCTTTATTTATCTCTAGAAACCAATTATGAGTGAGTACATCCCATGTTCATCCTTTTGGGTCTAGGTTACCTCACTCAGGATAGTGTTTTCTATTTCCATCCATTTGCATGCAAAATTTGTGAAGTCAT
Organism: Microtus obscurus; assembly: GCA_963919715.1. Taxonomy (NCBI): domain Eukaryota; kingdom Metazoa; phylum Chordata; class Mammalia; order Rodentia; family Cricetidae; genus Microtus; species Microtus obscurus. The sequence goes on along the minus strand of CAWTZC010001952.1, from coordinate 13,394 downwards.
TGTTTTTTACCGCTGAGTAGTATTCTAATGTGTATATATTCCACACTTTCTTCATCCATTCTTCCATTGAAGGGCATCTAGGTTGTTTCCAGGATCTGGCTATTACAAATAATGCTGCTATGAACATAGTTGAACAAATGTCCTTGTCATATGATCGGGCATCTCTTGGGTATATTCCCAAGAGTGGCATTGCTGGGTCCATGGGTAGGTTGATCCCAAATTTCCTGAGAAACCACCACACTGCTTTCCAAGTGGTTGCACAAGTTTGCATTCCCACCAGCAATGGTTGAGGGTACCCCTCTCTCCACAGCCTCTCCAGCAAAGGCTATCATTGGTGTTTTTGATTTTAGCAATTCTGACAGGTGTAAGATGATATCTCAATGTTGTTTTGATTTGCATTTCCCTGATCGCTAAGGAGGCTGAGCATGACTTTAAGTGCCTTTTGGCCATTTGAACTTCTTCTGGTGAGAATTCTCTCTTCAGCTCAGTGCCCCATTTTTTAATTGGGTTAATTAGCATTTTAAAGTCTAGTTTCTTGAGTTCTTTATATATTTTGGAGATCAGACCTTTGTCTGTTGCGGGGTTGGTGAAGATCTTCTCCCAGTCAGTAGGTTGCCTTTCTGTCTTAGCAACAGTGTCCTTTGCTTTACAGAGGCTTCTCAGTTTCAGTACGTCCCATTTATTCAATGTTGCCCTTAATGACTGTGCTGCTGGGGTTATACCTAGGAGCGATCGCCTGTGCCCATTTGTTGTAGAGTACTTCCCACTTTCTCTTCTATCAGGTTCAGTGTGTTCAGATTGATATTGAGGTCTTTGATCCATTTGGACTTGAGTTTTGTGCATGGTGATAGATATGGGTCTATTTTCATTCTTCTACAGGTTGACAGCCAGTTGTGCCAGCACCATTTGTTGAAAATGCTATCTTTCTTCCATTGTATACTTTTAGCACCTTTATCAAAAATGAGGTGCTCATAGGTTTGTGGATTAAAATCCGGGTCTTCTATACGATTCCATTGGTCGACTTCTCTATTTTTATGCCAATACCACACTGTTTTCATTACTGTAGCTCTGTAATAGAGTTTAAAGTCAGGGATGGTAATGCCTCCATTTATTGTATAAGATTGTTTTCGCTATCCTGGGTTTTTTGTTATTACATATAAAGTTGATTATTGTCCTCTCAAGATCAGTGAAGAATTTTAATGGGATCTTGATGGGGATTGCATTGAATCTATAAATTGCCTTTGGTATGATTGCCATTTTTACTAAGTTGATCCTCCCAATCCATGAGCAAGGGAGATCCTTCCATTTTCTGGTATCCTCTTCAATTTCTTTCTTCAATGCCTTAAAGTTCTTGTCAAATAGATCCTTCACTTCTTTGGTTAGAGTTACCCAGAGATATTTTATGCTGTTTGTGGCTATCATGAAAGGTGATGCTTCTCTGATTTCCTCTCCTTCCATATCCTTTGTGTAGGAGGGCGACTGATTTTTGGAGTTGATCTTGTATCCGGCCACATCACTAAAGGTGTTTATCAGCTGTAGGAGTTCTTTAGTGGAGTTTTTGGGGTCGCTTATGTACACTATCATATCATCTGCAAATAACGAAAGTTTAACTTCTTCCTTTCCAATTCGAATCCCCTTCATCCCCTTATGTTGTCTTATTGCTATTGCTAAAACTTCAAGTACTATATTGTAGAGGTATGGAGAAAGTGGACAGCCTTGTCGTGTTCCTGATTTAAGTGGGATGGCTTTGAGTTTCTCTCTGTTTAGTTTGATGTTAGCTGTCGGTTTGCTGTAAATAGCTTTTATTATATTTAGGTATGACCCTTGTATCCCTAATCTCTCCAAGACTTTTATCATAAAGGGATGTTGAATTTTGTCAAAAGCTTTTTCAGCATCTAATGAAATGATCATATGGTTTTTTTCTTTCAGTTTATTTATATGATGGATTACATTGATAGATTTTTGTATGTTGAACCAGCCTTGCATCTCTGGGATGAAGCCTACTTGATCATAATGGATAATTTTTCTAATGTGTTCTTGGATACGGTTTGCCAGTATTTTGTTGAGGATTTTTCGTCGATGTTCATGAGTGAGATTGGCCTGTAATTCTCTTTCTTGGTTGAGTCTTTGTGTAGCTTTGGTATCAGAGTGACGGTAGCTTCATAAAAGGAATTTGGCAATGACTCTTCTGTTTCTTTGTGAAATACCTTAAGGAGTAAAGGTATTAGGTCTTCTTGGAAATTCTGGTAGAATTCCGCATTGAAACCATCTGGTCCTGGGCTTTTTTTGGTAGGGAGGTTTTTGATAACAGCTTCTAATTCTTCGCGACTGACAGGTCTAATTAGATTGTTCACCTGGTCCTGATTTAACTTTGGTATATGGTATTTATCTAAAAAAGTGTCCATTTCTTTTACATTTTCCAGTTTTGTGGCATACAGGCTTTTGTAGTAAGATCTAATGATTCTCTGAATTTCCTCTATGTCTGTGGTTATGTCCCCCTTTTCATTTCTGATCTTATTAATTTGCAAATTCTCTCTCTGCCGTTTGATTATTTTGGATAGGGGTTTATCAATCTTGTTGATTTTTTCCAGGAACCAGCTTTTTGTTTCATTGATTCTTTGGATTGTTTTCTGTGTTTCTATTTTGTTGATTTCAGCCCTCAGTTTGACTATTTTCAGTCTTCTACTCCTCCTAGGTGAGTCTGCTTCTTTTTTTTCTAGAGCTTTCAGGTGGGCTGTTAAGTCTCCAATGTATGCTTTCTCTGTTTTCTTTAAGTGGGCACTAAGGGCTATGAACTTTCCCCTTAGGACTGCTTTCAAAGTGTTCCATAAGTTTGAATATGTTGTTTCTTTATTTTCATTGAATTCAAGGAGGACTTTAATTTCTTTCTTTATTTCTTCTTTGATCCAGGTGTGGGTCAATAATTGACTGTTCAGTTTCCATGAGTTTGTAGGCTTTCTGGGGGTAGCATTGTTGTTGAATTCTAACCTTAGTCCATGATGATCTGATAAGACACAGGTGGTTATGGATATTTTTTTGTAACTGTGGAAGTTTGCTTTGTTACCGAGGATGTGGTCAATTTTTGAGAAGGTTCCATGAGCTGCAGAGAAGAAGGTATATTCTTTCCTATTTGGGTGGAATGTTCTATAGATGTCTGTTAAGTCCATTTGATTCAGTACCTCCATTAATTCTCTTATTTCTCTGTTAGGTTTCTGTCTGATTGACCTGTCCATTGGTGAAAGAGGAGTGTTGAGATCTCCCACTATTAGTGTGTTCGGTTTGATGGCAGCCTTGAGTTTTAGTAATGTTTCTTTTACATATGTGGGTGCTTTTATATTAGGGGCATAGATATTCAGGATTGAGACCTCATCCTGATCAATTGTTCCTGTTATGAGTATAAAATGTCCCTCTCCATCTCTTCTGGTTGATTTAAGTTTGAAGTCAACTTTGTTAGAAATTAGTATGGCCACACCTGCTTGTTTCTTAGGTCCATTTGCTTGATAAACCTTTTTCCCATCCCTTTACTCTAAGTAGGTGCCTGTCTTTGTGGTTGAGGTGTGTTTCTTGTAAACAGCAGAATGTTGGATCCCTGTTTGCGTACCCAATCTCTTAGCCTGTGCCTTTTTATAGGTGAGTTGAGTCCATTGACATTAAGGGATATTAATGACTAGTGGTTTGCTAACTCGGTCACTTTTTTAATCGTAGAGTTTGTGTGTTTGCCTTCTTTTAGGTTGCGCTGGTGAAGGGTGTCTAGATTTTTGAGTTATTGTGGTCATTGTTGGTCTCCTTGGTTTGTGATTTTCCTTCTATTACTTTCTGTAAGGCTGGATTTGTGGCTACGTATTGTTTAAATTTGTTTTTATCCTGGAAAATTTTGTTTTCTCCATTTATAGTGAAAGAAAGCTTGGCTGGGTATAGTAGTCTGGGCTTGCATCCATGTTCTCTTAGCTTCTGCAGTACATCTATCCAGGACCTTCTGGCTTTCATGGTTTCCATAGAGTAGTCAAGTGTCAGTCTGATAGGTTTACCTTTATAAGTAACTTGACCTTTTTCCTTTGCAGCTCTTAATATTCTTTCTTTATTCTGGATGTTTTGTGTTCTGATTATTATGTGGCGAGGAGGTGTTTTTTTTTTTGGTCCAGTCTATTTGGTGTTCTGTATGCTTCTTGAACCTTCAAAGGAATATCTTTCTTTAGGCTGGGAAAGTTTTCTTCTATAATTTTATTAAATATATTTTCTGAACCATTGAGCTGTACTTCTTCTCCTTCTTCTATCCCAATTATTATTAGGTTTGTCTTTTTATTTTGTCCCATATTTCCTGGATGTTTTGTGATGAGAATTTGTTGGTTTTGCTGTTTTCTTTGATCAGTGTGTTAATTTTCTCTATGGTATCTTCAGTGTCTGACATTCTTTCTTCTAACTCTTGTAATCTGTTGGGAGTACTTGTCTCTGTAGTTCCTGTTCATTTACCCAGATTTTCCATCTCCAACCTTCCCTTGGTTTGTGTTTTCTTCATTACTTCCATTTCATTCTTCAGGTCTTGAACCACTTCCCTTACCTGTTTGATTGCATTTTCTTGTTTCTCTTGGTTTTCTTGGGTATCTTTGAGCGATTTATTCATTTCCTCTACCTTTTTGTTTGTAATCTCTAATTGTTTATGGCAGTTTTTCACCTCCTGTTTAAGGTCTTCTATTATTTTCAAATAATTCACTTTTGAGTCGATTTCTTCTAATTCTTCTGGAGTAGGGTGTACAATTCTTCTTGTTTCGGGATCCCTGGGTTCTGGTGATGTCATGTTGCCTTTCAGGTTGTTGGAGGAATTCTTGCATTGGCGCCTTCCCATCTCCTCCCCAGCGATGTCCCTCCTGGTACCCGGATCTGCTCTCCCTGCTGCTTGGGTGTCTCACGAACAAAGGGCCGACCTTGCTGCCACAGGCAGGCCGCCTAGACAAAGGAGCTACTACCCTCCTGGGTGCCCTCCCAATTCGGACCCTGTCCCAGCGCCCAAACAGGCTGAGCTGGGAGATGTTGTGTGGTTCAAAGAGGGGAGAGAGTCAGTTGGATTGGGGCAGGGCCGTGGATGCAAGCTGGGTGGGATAGGAAGAAAGAGGAGGTATCGGGCAGTCTAGCCCCTGCAGGCTGACCAGGAAGTGTAGGAGGGGTGAGGAACAACTGCGTTCCCTGTCCCGGGCTGCTGCCGCGGTCAAAAACTCACTCACCCCAGCGATGTCCCTCCTGGTACCCGGATTTGCTCTCTCTGCTGCTTGGGTGTCTCGCGAACAAAGGGCCGAACTTGTTGCCACAGGCAGGCCGCCTAGACAAAGGAGCTACTACCCTCCTGGGTGCCCTCCCAATTCGGACCCTGTCCCAGCACCCAAACAGGCTGAGCTGGGAGATGTTGTGTGGTCTGTTTATTTTTTTTTATTTTTTTTTAATCTTTTTTTTTCTTTTTTGAGAGAGGGTTTCTCTGTGAAACAGTACTGACTGTCCTAGTACTCACTCTGTGGACTAGGCGGCTTTGAACTCACAGAGATTCTCCTGCCTCTGCTTTCTGAGTGCTGGGATTAAACGTGTGTGCCACCACTGCTAGGATGGCTTTATTCCCTTTTTAAAATGTCGTACTGAGTACCCAGTATGTTTCTGTACTATCTTTGCCATTTAAAATGGTATTAATAAGGATGCGAGTTGGATTTTTACTTTCAAGGCACTTGATGTATAATAAAGAAATAAATATAGATGAATAAGTATGCTAATGAAGAAATAAGTATAGATAAAATGTACAATAATAAAGAAATATGTATAGATAAAAAGTATAATAATAAAGAAATAAGTATGGAGCAGGACAAGACGTGATGAATGCCTTTAAATATGGCTATTCTGCAACATCAGATAAAAGAAAGTTCTTTCCATATGTGGTGTTCAGAAGTAGTTTGATAGATAAAGAAATAACTTAGTTTGTCAATAAAAAAACTAAACAGGTGTCAATGAGAGTTCAGTAGACCATTCACTTCAGGGAAGCACAGACTCGTAGGCACAGGGAAGGCCAAGGTGAGGTAGTGTTTGTGAGAATGGAGAGTGACACCAGAGGAGGAGTGTCCAGGGTAGGAGGAAGACCTTGAACAGTGAGGTCACAGGACTTCAGTCCTGTGTTTCAGGAAAAGTCAATGGACATGTATGTGTTCACCCTGTATGTAAGAAAGTATGACCTTGTTTTTATTTCATCATGTGAGAACATCTTGACATCTATTGTTAGTCGGTCTTTCTGCATTAATATTGTTACTCCAGGCACATTTTATATAACAGTGTTACTAGTTTATATAACAGTGTTACTAGTTTTGTTTGTCTGAAGTTTTATAACCCTAGATTAAATAACTCCTCTTCCTTCTACCCCAGTAAACACCATTCCACTTTCTGCTTCCATGGCAGTGTCTACTTTATTGACTTACTTAACTTCGTGTGTGTGTGTGTGTTTGTGTATGCATAGCTATAGGTAATAGCCAGAGGCTGGCCTCTGGTATCTTTCCTTAATCATTACCTACTCTATTTTTTTTATATCAGTATTTTTAATGATCACCATATACTTTTATTTATTGGAAAAAAAAGAAATTTCTGCCTCCTCCCCGCCTCCCATTTCCCTCCCACTCCTCCCTCTCCTCCCCCCTTCCCCGCTCCTCCCCCTCCCTCTCCAGCCTGAAGAACAGTCAGGGTTCCCTGCCCTGTGGAAAGTCCAAAGTCCTCCACCCTCAATCCTGGTCTAGGAAGGTGAACATCCAAACTGGGTAGGCTCCCACAAAGCAAGAACATGAAGCAGGATCAAAACCCGGTGCCATGATCCTTGGCTTCTCAGCAGCCCTCATTGTCCGCCAAATTTAGAGAGTCCGGTTTTATCCCATGCTTTTTCAGTCACAGTCCAGCTGGCCTTGGTGAGCTCCCAAAGAATCAGCCCCACTGTCTCCATGGGTGGGCTCACCCCTTGTGGTCCTGACTTCTTTTGCTCATATTCCCTCTCCTTCTGCTCCTCATTGGGACATTGGGAGCTCAGTCCAGTGCTCCAGTGTGGTCTCTGTCTCTATCTCCATCCATCGCCAAAGATGAAGTTTTTATGGTGATATGCAAGATATTCATCAGTATGGCTATAGCGATAGGGTCATTTGGCAGGTTCCCTATCCTCAGCTGCCAGGAACTAACTGGGACATCGCCCTGGGCACCTGGGAGCCCTTCTAGATCCAAGTCTCTTGCCAACCCTAAGATGGCTCCCCCTTAATTAAGATGTGTGCTTCTCTGCTCCCCTAACCAACCTTCCTATCCCAATCATCCGTTTCCCCAAGTTCCCCCCACCCTCCCCTTCTCACATTCCTCTCCCCTTCTCCCCTTACCCCTCCCACCACACCCCCAAGATCCCAGTTTTTTGCCCGGCAATCTAGTCTACTTCCCATAACCAGGAGGATAGCTATATGTTTTTCTTTGGGTTCACCTTATTTAGTTTCTTTAGGATATCAAATTATAGACTCACTGACCTTTATTTGTTTCTAGAAAACAATTGTGAGAGAGTACATCCCATGTTCATCCTTTTGGGTCTGGGTTACTCTCACCTCAGGATAGTGTTTTCTATTTCCATCCATTTGCATGCAAAATTCGCGAAGTCATTGTTTTTTACCGCTGATAGTATTCTAAAGTGTATATATTCCACACTTTCTTCATCCATTCTTCCATTGAAGGGCATCTAGGTTGTTTCCAGGATCTGGCTATTACAAATAATGCTGCTATGAACATAGTTGAACAAATGTCCTTGTCATATGATTGGGCATCTCTTGGGTATATTCCCAAGAGTGGCATTGTTGGGTCCATGGGTAGGTTGATCCCAAATTTCCTGAGAAACCACCACACTGTTTTCCAAAGTGGTTGCACAAGTTTGCATTCCCACCAGCAATGGATGAGGGTACCCCTCTCTCCACAGCCTCTCCAGCAAAGGCTATCATTGGTGTTATTGATTTTAGCCATTCTGACAGGTGTAAGATGATATCTCAATGTTGTTTTGATTTGCATTTCCCTGATCGCTAAGGAGGCTGAGCATGACCTTTAGTGCCTTTTGGCCATTTGAACTTCTTCTGGTGAGAATTCTCTCTTCAGCTCAGTGCCCCATTTTTTAATTGGGTTAATTAGCAATTTAAAGTCTCATTTCTTGAGTTCTTTATATATTTTGGAGATCAGACCTTTGTCTGTTGCGGGGTTGGTGAAGATCTTCTCCCAGTCAGTGGGTTGCCTTTTTGTCTTAGTGACAGTGTCTTTTGCTTTACAGAAGCTTCTCAGTTTCAGTACGTCCCATTCATTCAATGTTGCCCTTAATGACTGTGCTGCTGGGGTTATACTTAGAAGCGATCGCCTGTGCCCATCTGTTGTAGGGTACTTCCCAATTTCTCTTCTATCAGGTTCAGTGTGTTCAGATTGATATTGAGGTCTTTGATCCATTTGGACTTGAGTTTTGTGCATGGTGATAGGTATGGGTCTATTTTCATTCTTCTACAGATTGACATCCAGTTGTGCCAGCACCATTTGTTGAAGATGCTTTCTTTCTTCCATTGTATACTTTTAGCACCTTTATCAAAAATGAGATGTTCATAGGTTAGTGGGTTAAGATCCGGGTCTTCTACACGATTCCATTGGTCGACTTCTCTATTTTTATGCCAATACCACACTGTTTTCATTACTGTAGCTCTGTAATAGAGTTTAAAGTCAGGGATGGTAATGCCTCCAGAAGTTCCTTTATTGTATAAGATTGTTTTCGCTATCCTGGGTTTTTTGTTATTTCATATAAAGTTGATTATTGTCCTTTCAAGATCAGTGAAGAATTTTAATGGGATCTTGATGGGGATTGCATTGAATCTATAAATTGCCTTTGGTAGGATTGCCATTTTTACTATGTTGATCCTCCCAATCCATGAGCAAGGGAGATCCTTCCATTTTCTGGTATCCTCTTCAATTTCTTTCTTCAATGCCTTAAAGTTCTTGTCAAATAGATCCTTCACTTCTTTGGTTAGAGTTACCCCTGGATATTTTATGCTGTTTGTGGCTATCGTGAAAGGTGATGCTTCTCTGATTTCCCTCTCTGCTTCCATATCCTTTGTGTATAGGAGGGCGACTGATTTTTTGGAGTTGATCTTGTATCCGGCCACATCACTAAAGGTGTTTATCAGCTGTAGGAGTTCTTTAGTGGAGTTTTTGGGGTCACTTATGTACACTATCATATCATCTGCAAATAACGAAAGTTTAATTTCTTCCTTTCCAATTCGAATCCCCTTGATCTCCTTATGTTGTCTTAATGCTATTGCTAAAACTTCAAGTACTATATTGAAGAGGTATGGAGAGAGTGGACAGCCTTGTCGTGTTCCTGATTTAAGTGGGATGGCTTTGAGTTTCTCTCCGTTTAGTTTGATGTTAGCTGTCGGTTTGCTGTAAATAGCTTTTATTATATTTAGGTATGACCCTTGTATCCCTAATCTCTCCAAGACATTTATCATAAAGGGATGTTGAATTTTGTCAAAAGCTTTTCAGCATCTAATGAAATGATCATATGGTTTTTTTTCTTTCAGTTTATTTATATGATGGATTACATTGATAGATTTTTGTATGTTGAACCAGCCTTGCATCTCTGGGATGAAGCCTACTTGATCATAATGGATAATTTTTCTAATGTGTTCTTGGATACGGTTTGCCAGTATTTTGTTGAGGATTTTTGCGTCGATGTTCATGAGTGAGATTGGCCTGTAATTCTCTTTCTTGGTTGAGTCTTTGTGTGGTTTTTGGTATCAGAGTGGACGGTAGCTTCATAAAAGGAATTTGGCAATGACTCTTCTGTTTCTATATTGTGAAATACCTTAAGGAGTAAAGGTATTAGGTCTTCTTGGAAATTCTGGTAGAATTCCGCATTGAAACCATCTGGTCCTGGGCTTTTTTTTGGTAGGAGGTTTTTGATAACAGCTTCTAATTCTTCGTGACTGACAGGGTATATTTAGATTGTTCACCTGGTCCTGATTTAACTTTGGTATATGGTATTTATCTAAAAAGTGTCCATTTCTTTTTTACATTTTCCAGTTTTGTGGCATACAGGCTTTTGTAGTAAGATCTAATGATTTTCTGAATTTCCTCTATGTCTGTGGTTATGTCCCCCTTTTCATTTCTGATCTTATTAATTTGCAAATTCTCTCTCTGCCGTTTGATTATTTTGGATAGGGGTTTATCAATTTTTTTTGATTTTTTCCAGGGAACCAGCTTTTTTGTTTCATTGATTCTTTTGGATTGTTTTCTGTGTTTCTATTTTGTTGATTTCAGCCCTCAGTTTGACTATTTCCAGTCTTCTACTCCTCCTTAGGTGAGTCTGCTTCTTTTTTTTCTAGAGCTTTCAGGTGGGCTGTTAAGTCTCCAATGTATGCTTTCTCTGTTTTTCTTTAAGTGGGCACTAAGGGCTATGAACTTTCCCCTTAGGACTGCTTTCAAAGATGTTCCATAAGTTTGAGTATGTTGTTTCTTTATTTTCATTGAATTCAAGGAGGACTTTAATTTCTTTCTTTATTTCTTCTTTTATCCAGGTGTGGGTCAATAGTTGACTGTTCAGTTTCCATGAGTTTGTAGGCTTTCTGGGGGTAGCATTGTTGTTGAATTCTACACCTTAGTCCATGATGATCTGATAAGACACAGGTGGTTATGGATTTTTTTTTGTAACTGTGGAAGTTTGCTTTGTTACCGAGGATGTGGTCAATTTTTGAGAAGGTTCCATGGGAGCTGCAGAGAAGAAGGTATATTCTTTCCTATTTGGGTGGAATGTTCTATAGATGTCTGTTAAGTCCATTTGATTCAGTACCTCCATTAATTCTCTTATTTCTCTGTTAGGTTTCTGTCTGATTGACCTGTCCATTGGTGAAAGAGGAGTGTTGAGATCTCCCACTATTAGTGTGTTTGGTTTGATGGCAGCCTTGAGTTTTAGTAATGTTTCTTTTACATATGTGGGTGCTTTTATATTAGGGCTAGATATTCAGGATTGAGACCTCATCCTGATCAATTGTTCCTGTTATGAGTATAAAATGTCCCCTCTCCATCTCTTCTGGTTGATTTAAGTTTGAAGAAGTCAACTTTGTTAGAAATTAGTATGGCCACACCTGCTTTGTTTCTTAGGTCCATTTGCTTGATAAACCTTTCCCCCATCCCTTTACTCTAAGTAGGTGCCTGTCTTTGTGGTTGAGGTGTGTTTCTTGTAAACAGCAGAATGTTGGATCCCCTGTTTGTGTACCCAATCTCTTAGCCTGTGCCTTTTTTATAGGTGAGTTGAGTCCATTCACATTAAGGGATATTAATGACTAATGGTTACTAACTCCGGTCACTTTTTTAATCGTAGAGTTTGTGTGTTTGCCTTCTTTTAGTCGCGCTGGTGGTAAGGGTGTCTAGATGTTTGAGTTATTGTGGTCATTGTTGTTCTCCTTGGTTTGTGATTTTCCCTTCTATTACTTTCTGTAAGGCTGGATTTGTGGCTACGTATTGTTTAAATTTGTTTTTATCCTGGAAAATTTTGTTTTCTCCATTTATAGTGAACGAAAGCTTGGCTGGGTATAGTAGTCTTGGCTTGCATCCATGTTCTCTTAGCTTCTGCAGTGCATATATCTATCCAGGACCTTCTGGCTTTCATGGTTTTCCATAGAGTAGTCAGGTGTAAGTCTGATAGGTTTACCTTTATAAGTAACTTGACCTTTTTCCTTTGCAGCTCTTAATATTCTTCTTTATTCTGTATGTTTTGTGTTCTGATTATTATGTGGCGAGGAGATGTTTTTTTTTTTTTTGGTCCAGTCTATTCGGTGTTCTGTATGCTTCTTGAACCTTCAAAGGAATATCTTTCTTTAGGCTGGGAAAGTTTTCTTCTATAATTTTATTAAATATATTTTCTGAACCATTGAGTTGTACTTCTTCTCCTTCTTCTATCCCAATTATTCTTAGGTTTGGTCTTTTTTTGTCAATATTTCCTGAATGTTTTGTGATGAGAATTTGTTGGTTTTGCTGTTTTCTTTGATCAGTGTGTTAATTTTCTCTATGGTATCTTCAGTGTCTGACATTCTTTCTTCTAACTCTTGTAATCTAGTTGGGAGTACTTGTCTCTGTAGTTCCTGTTCGGTTTACCCAGATTTTCCATCTCCAACCTTCCCTCGGTTTGTGTTTTCTTCATTACTTCCATTTCATTCTTCAGGTCTTGAACCATTTCCCTTACCTGTTTGATTGCATTTTCTTGTTTCTCTTGGTTTTCTTGGGTATCTTTGAGCGATTTATTCATTTCCTCTACCTTTTTGTTTGTAATCTCTAATTGTTTATGGCAGTTTTTTCACCTCCTGTTTAAGGTCTTCTATTATTTTCAAATAATTCACTTTTGAGTCGATTTCTTCTACTTCTTCTGGAATAGGGTGTACAATTCTTCTTATTTCGGGATCCCTGGGTTCTGGTGATGTCATGTTGCCTTTCAGTTTGTTGGAGGAATTCTTGCATTGGCGCCTTCCCATCTCCTCTTTCAAATGAAGCCAAGAGAGGCCTGGTGTCTTGGTCCAGTCTTTGCTGTGACTGAGTCTCTGGGTGTATCTCTTCAGTGTAGAAGCAGGGACCGTCCTGCTGAGCTTGAACTCCTCAGTACCCGGAACATGGACAACCATCCAGATGGAACTCCTCAGCAGCACCCCCAGTGATGTCTCCTGGCACCCGGATCTGATCTCCCTGCTGCTTGGGTGTCTCGCGAACAAAGTGCCGACCTTGCTTGTGCAGGCAGGCCACCTAGACAAAGGCGTTACTACCCTCCCGGATGCCCTCCCAATTCGGACCCTATCCCAGCGCCCAAACAGGCTAAGCTGGGAGCTGTTGTGTGGTTCAAAGGGAGGGGGTCAGAGGAAGTGGGGGAGGGCCGTGGATGCAAGCTGGGTGGGATAGGAATAGAGAGGAGGTATCGAGCAGTATCCCCTGCCAGGCTGACCAGAGAAGTGCAGGAGGGGTGAGGAACGTCTGAGTTCCCTGTCCTGGGCTGCCGTCGTGAGTCAGAAACTCACTCACCCCAGTGATGTCTCTCCTGGCACCCGGATCTGATCTCCCTGCTGCTTGGGTGTCTCGCGAACAAAGGGCCGACCTTGCTTGTGCAGGCAGGCCACCTAGACAAAGGGAGCTACTACCTCCCGGATGCCCTCCCAATATGGACCCTGTCCCAGCGCCCAAAACAGGCTGAGCTGGGAGCTGTTGTGTGGTTCAAAGAGGGGAGGGGTCAGAGAAGTGGAGGAGGGCCGTGGATGCAAGCTGGGTGGGATAGGAATAGAGAGGAGGTATCAAGCGGTCATAGCCCCTGCAGGCTGACCAGGAAGTGCAGGAGGGGTGAGGCC
>CAWTZC010001951.1:0-41840 GCA_963919715.1 Microtus obscurus | reverse complement strand
AATTACATATACCCAAACGGCTATCAAGCAAGGATTACCCACCAGCCCAGGGTATTACCACTTGCAATGGGCCAGGCCCTCTTCCATCTATCAGTACTTAAGAAAATACCCTATGCACCTGTGTACAGCCCAATTTTTTAATTAATTAATTAATTTTGCATTTGTACTACAGCCTCCCCTCCCTCCTTTCCTCTCACTCTCTCCTTCCACCTCCCCTCCACCACCTACCCACAATCACTCCACCTCTGTATTCACTCAGAAAGGGGCAGGTCATTCATGGGCATCAGCAAAGCATGGCATATCAAGGTGCCATAAGACCAAACATCCTTCCCCTATATTTAGGCTGGGCAAAGCAACCCAACATGAGGAATATGCTCCCAAGAGTCAGCCAAAGTACCAGATACAGCTCTGCTCCCATTGCTAGGAGTCTTACAAATAGACAAAGCTACACAACTGTCACATATATGCAGGGGCCTAGACCAGCCCCATGCAGGCTCCCTGGTTGTTGGTTCAAACTCTGTGAGTTCCCACAAGCCAGGATAGCATTTCTGTGGGGTTTTTTTTCTGATGTTTCTGGCCCCTCTGGCTCCTATAATCCCTCTTCCCTCTACTCAGCAGGACTCCCCAGTTTAACCCAATGTTTCGCCCTGGATGTCTGAATCTGCCTCCACCAGTCACTGGATGAAGGCTCTCCTTGACAACTAGGTAGTTACCAATCCAATCACAGGGGAAGGCCAGTTCAGGCTATACATCCACTGCTACCAGGAGTCTTATCTGGGGCAATCCTTGTAGACTCATGGAAGTTACTCTTGCATCAGGCTTCTGACCAGCTCTATAAAGCCCCCCTTTTCCAGTCATCTTTATTAGCACTCTCCCCCTCCACTTAACTCTCCAACCCAATAATTCAATTTCCCGTGCCTACCCAACCCCAATCCGACTAAGAGATGTTCTTCATTTCACTTTCTCTGGGAGATCCATGTGCCCTTCTTTCAGTTCTCCTTGTTACCTAGACTCTCTGAGCCTATGGAGTATAGGATAATTATCCCTTACTTCACAGTTAATATCCACTTAAGAGTGATGGCATACCATATTCCTTTTTCTGGGTCTGGATTACCTCATTCAGGATGATTTTTTTTTTCTAGTTCTATCCATTTGCCTTCAAATTTTCTGTTACTCTTTGTTTAAATTAATTTTATTAAAAATGTTATTGAGCTATACATTTTTCTCTGATCCCCTCTGTACCTCTTCCCTCCCCCTCAGCCCTCTCCCATGCTCCCAATTTACTCAGGAGATCTTGTCTTTTTCTACTTCCTATGTAGATTAGATGCATGTATGTTTCTCTTAGTGTCCTCATTGTTGTCTAGGTTCTCCTAGATTGTGAATTGTAGGCTGGTTTTTCTTTGCTTTATATTTTAAAACCACTTATGAGTGAGTACATATGATAATTATCTTTCTGTGTCTGAGTTACTTCACTCAATAATATGTTTTCTAGCTCCATCCATTTGCCTGCAAATTTCAAGATGTCATTATTATTTTTTTGCTGTGTAGTATTCCATTGTGTAAATGTATCACATTTCCCTTACCCATTTTTGGTTGAAAAGCATTTAGGTTGTTTCCAGGTTCTGGCTATAAAAAAATCAATGCTGCTATGAACATAGCTGAGCACTTGTCCTTGTGGCATGATTGAGTTTCCTTTGGATATATACCCAAAAGTGGTATTGCTGGGTCTTGAGGAAGGTTGTTTCCTAATTTTCTGAGAAATCGTCATACTGAGTTATCCAAAAAGGATGTACCAGCTTGCACTCCCACCAGCAATGTAGTAATGTTCCCTTTACTCCACATCCTCTCCAGCATAAGTTGTCATCAGTGTTTTTGATCTTGGCCATTCTTACAGGTATAATATGGAATCTCAGAGTTGTTTTGATTTGCATTTCTCTGATGACTAAGAATATTGAACATTTCTTTAAGAGTCTTTCAGTCATTTTAGATTCCTCTGTTGAGAATTTTCTGTTTAGCTCTGTACTCCATTTTTTATTCGATTATTTGTTCTTTTGATGACCAATTTCTTGAGTTCTTTGTATATTTGGGAGATCAGACCTCTGTCTGATGTGAGGTTGGTGAAGATCTTTTCCCATTCTGTAGGCTGCCATTTTGTCTTGTTGACCATGTTCTTTGCTTTACAGAAGCTTTTCAGTTTCAGGAGGTTCCATTTATTAATGGTTTCTCTCAGTATGTGTGCTGTCGGGGTTTTATTTAGGAAGTGGTTCCCTGTGCCAATGCGTTGAAGTGTACTTCCCATTTTCTCTTCAGTGAGGTTCAGTGTGGCTGGCTTTATGCTGAGGTCTTTGATCCATTTGGACTTGAGTTTGTGCATGGTGATAGATATGGATCTATTTTCATTCTTTTACATGTTGATATCCAGTTCTGCCAACATCATGTGTTGAATATGCTTTCTTTTTTTCCATTTGATTTTTTGCTTCTTTGTCAAAAATCAAGTGTTCAAAGGTATGTGGAATAATATCTGGGTCTTTGATTTGGTTCCATTGGTCTTCCTGTCTGTTCTTATGCCAATACCAGGCTGTTTTCAGTACTGTAGCTCTGTAGTAGAGTCTGAAGTCAGGGATTGTGATGCCTCAAGAAGTTCTTTTGTTGTACAGGATTGTTTTGGCTATCCTGGGTTTTTTGCTTTTCCATAAGGAGTTGAATACTGTTCTTTCGAGTTATGTGAAGAATTTTGCCGAAATTTTGATTTGCATTGCATTGAATCTGTAGATTGGTTTTGGTAAGATTACCATTTTTACTCTGTTAATTCTATCTACCTAAGAGCTTAAGAGATCTTTCCATTTTCTAGTATCTTATTCAGTTTCATTCTTCAAATATTTAAAGTTGTTGTCATACAAGTCTTCCACTTGTTTAGTTAGAGATACTCCTAGATATTTTGTGCTATTTGTGACTATTGTGAAGGGTAATGTTTCTCTGAGTTCTTTCTCAGCACATTTTTCATCTGTGTAACAGAGGGCTAGTGATTTTTTTTTTTAGTTAATCTTGTACCCTTCTACATTACTGAAAGTGTTCATGAGCTGTAGAAGTTCCTTGGTAGAATTTTTGGGGTCGCTTATGTAAACTATCATATCATCAGCAAAAAGTGAGAGTTTGTCTTCTTCTTTTCCTATTTGTATCCACTTGATCTCTATTTGTTTTCTTATTGCTCTAGCTAGGACCTAAAGATATGAAAATAGTGGACAACCTTATCTTGTTCCTGATTTCAGTGGGATTGCTGTGAGTTTTTCTCCATTTAGTTTGATAATGGCTGTTGGCTTGCTGTATATTGCCTTTATTATGTTTAAGTATGTTCCTTGTATCCCTGTTCTTAAGACCTTTATCATGAAGGGATGTTGTATTTTATTGAAAGCTTTTTCAGCATCTAATGAGATGATCATGTGGTTTTTTATTTTTCAGTTTGTTTATATGGCGGATTACATTGACAGATTTTTGTATGTTGAGCCATGTCTGCATCCCTGGGATGAAACCAACTTGATCATGATAGGTAATGGTTCTGATATGGTTTTGGATTCAATTTGCCAGTATTTCATTTTACTGTTTTTGCATCAATGTTCATGAGTGAGATTGGTCTGTAATTCATTTCTTAGTAATGTCCTTTTGTAGCTTGGGTATCAGGGTAATTGTGGTTTCATAGAAAGAGTTTGGCAATGTTCCCTCTGTTTGTATTGTGTGGAATAATTTGAGGAGTATTGATATTAGTTTTCTTTGAAAATCTTGTGGAATTCTGAGCTGACACTACCTGGTCCTGGGATTTTTTTGATCTGGAGACTTTTGATGACTGTTTCTATTTCTATAGCAGTTATAGATTTGGTTAATTTGCTTATCTGGTCTTGATTTAATTTTGGTAAGTGATATTTATCCAGAAAGTTGTCCATTTCCTTTTAGTTTTCCAATTTTGTGGAGTACAGATTTTCGAAATATGACCTGATAATTCTCTGGATTTCTTCCATGTCTGTTGTTATGTCCCCCTTTTCATTTCTGATTTTGTTAATTTAGATATTCTCTCTCTGCCTTTTGCTTAGTTTGGATAAAGGTTTGTCTATTTTGCTGATTTTCTTGAAGAAGCAACTCTTTGTCTCATTGATTCTTTGAATTGATTGCTTTGTTTCTATTTTGTTGATTTCAGCTCTCAATTTGATTATTTTCTGCTGCCACGAGTTTGCTTCTTCTTGTTCTAAAGTTTACAAATGTTCTGTTAATTTACTAGTGTGGAATTTTTCCAGCTTCTTTACGTAGGCATTTAGTGCTATGAAGTTTCCTGTTAACACTGCTCTCATTGTGTCCCATAAATTTGATATGTTGTGAGGCCATTTTCATTGAATTTTAAGAAGTCTTTATTTTTTTCCCCTTTATTTCTTCCTTGACCCATTGATGATTCAGGTTATCATTGTTTAATCTCCATGTGTTTGTGGGCTTTCTGTAATTAGTGTTGCTGTTTAATTCTAGTTTTAAACCGTGTTGATCTGATAAGATACATGGGATTATTCCAATTTTTGTATCTGTTTAGGTTTGTTGTTACTGAGTATGTGGTCAATTTTTGAGAAGGTTCCATGAGGTGCTGAGAAGAAGGTATATTCTTTTATGTTTGGATGGAATATTCTATAGATGTCTGTTAAGTCCATTTGAGCTATAACATCTATTAATTCCCTTATTTCTCTGTTCATTTTTTGTGTGACTGACCTGTCCAGTGGTGAGAGTGGAGTGTTGACGTCTCCCACTATTAGTGTGTGTGGTTTAATGTATGATTTAAGCTTTTGAAGTATTTCTTTTACATATAAAGGTGCATAAATATTCAGTATTGAGATTTCCTCTTGATGGATTTTTCCTGTGACTAATATCAAATGTCCTTCTTTGTCTCTTTCAACTGATTTTAATTTTAAGTCTATTTTGTTAGATATTAGGATAGCTATACCAGCTTGAATTTTAGGACCATTTGATTGGAAATATTTTTTGCAACCCATTCTGAGGCAATGTTGGTCTTTGAGGTTGAGGTGTGTTTCTTGTATGCAGCAGAAGGATGGATTCTGTTTTTGTATTCAATCTGTTAGCCTGTGTCTTTTCATAGATGAGTTGAGTTCATTTATATTAAATGATAATAACAACCAATGATTGCCATCTCCTGTTAATTTAGTTTTCGTTGTTGGTGATGCTAATTTGTGTGTTTTTTACCTTCTTTGTGATTTGCTGCTATGAGATCATCAATCATCTGTGGTTTTGTTGATGTAGCAACATCCTTGGGTTGGAGTTTTCCTTCTAGTACTTTGTGTAGGGCTGGGTTTATGGCTAGGTTAAATCTGGTTTTGTCATAGAATATCTTGTTTTGTCCTTCTATGGTGATTGAAAGTTTTGGTGGGTATAGTAGTCTGGTCTGGTATCTGTAATCTCTTAATGTCTGTATAATGCTTGACCATGACCTTCTGGTTTTCATTGTCTCCATTGAAAAGTCAGGTATAATTCTAATAGGTCTACCTTTATATGTTCCTTGGCTGCTGTGGGACAATGATCTGTACCCTGTCAATTATATTTTAAATGAATGCTGATTGGCCAGTATCCAGGCAGGAAGTATATGTGTGGTGACCATGCAGGAAGGAGAGGCATGGCAAAGGTGTAGTTGGGGCTATCTGTGACTCTGGTGATCAGTCTTTCAGGTGCCAGTGGATCCAAGGGTCAGATGGTTGTTCCTTGTGGTGCAGTCAGTGTCATGGTTCCAATCACCTTGTTGGTCACTCTGTGTTCCAGGAGGTCACCCAGCGTTCCTGGGTTTGTTCCACTCCCATGGAGTTCCTCGTCCCAGGCCCACTCAGGCCCAGGTCACTGGCTCAGTCCTGCTCCTTTGGAGTCCACTGCCTCAGGCCCACTCTGGCCTCTGTTACTCTTTTTAACAGCTGAGTAATACACTGTTGTGCAAGAGTACCATGTTTTCTTTATCTATTCTTCAGTTGGGGGAGGCATCTAGGGTGGTTCCAGGTTCTGACCATTACAAATAAAGCTTCTGTGAACATAGTCGAACAAGTGTTATTCTGGAATGATTGAGCATCCTTTGTATATATGACCAACTCGGCAGGAGATAGATTTATTCCCAATTTTCTGAGAAATAGCCACATTGATTTCCAAAATGAGTGCAGAAGCTTGCACTCCTGCCCGCAATGGAGGAGTGTTCCCCTTGCTCCACATCCATTCCAGCATAGGCTGTGATTTGTGCTTTTGATCTTAGCTATTTTAACAGGTGTAAAATGAAATCTCAAATTCATTTTGATTTGTATTTCCATGATGGTCAAGAATGACATAGATTTCTTTAAGTATTTCTCTGTTAATTGAGATTTTTCTGATGAGAAATTTCTGTTTATGTCAGTATCCCATTTATTTATTTATTTATTAAAGATTTCTGTCTTCTCCCCGCCACTGCCTCCCATTTCTCTCCCCCTCCCCCAATCAACTCCCCCTCTCTCATCAGCCCGAAGAACAGTCAGGGTTCCCTGTCCTGTGGGGAGTCCAAGGACCTCCCACCTCCTTCCAGGTCTAGTAAGGTGAACATCCAAACAGCCTAGGCTCCCACAATGCCAGTACGTGCAGTAGGATCAAAACCCAGTGCCATTGTTCTTGACTTCTCAGCAGTTCTCATTGTTCGCTATGTTCAGCGAGTCTGGTTTTATCCCATGCTTTTTCAGACCCAGTACAGCTGGCCTTGGTGAGTTCCCGATAGAACATCCCCATTGTCTCAGTGTGTGGGTGCACCCCTCGCGGTCCTGAGTTCCTTGCTCATGCTCTCTCTCCTTCTGCTCTTGATTTGGACCTTGGGGTTTCAGTCCAGTGCTCCAGTGTGGAACTCTGTCTTTGTCTCCTTTCATCGCCTGATAAAGGTTAATATCCAGGAGGATGACTATATGTTTTTCTTTGGGTTCACCTTCTTATTTAGCTTCTCTAGGTTCACGAATTACACAACAAAAGTATGTGCTCAACTATGTTCATAGCAGCATTGTTTGTAATAGCCAGAACCTGGAAACAACCTAGATGCCCTTCAATGGAAGAATGGATGAAGAAAATATGGAATATATACGTATTAGAGTACTACTCAGCAGTAAAAAAACAATGACTGCTTGAATTTTGCATGCAAATGGACAGAAATAGAAAACACGATCCTGAGTGAGGTAAGCCAGACCCAAAAAGAGGAACATGGGATGTACTCACTCATAATTGGTTTCTAGCCATAAATAAAGGACATTGAGCCTATAATTCGTGATCCTAGAGTATCCCATTTTTTAATTGAATTATTTATATTTTATGTCTAGTTCCTTGAGTTCTTTATAAATTTTAGAGTTCAGCCCTCTGTCAGATATAGGGTTGGTTAAGATATTATCCCTTTCTATAGGCTGCTGTTTTGTCCTGTTCACAGCATGCTTTGCTCTTGCAGAAGCTTTTCAGTTTCATGAGGACCCATTTATTAATTGTCAGTCTTAGTGTCTGTGCTACTAATATTTTATTCAGGAAATTGTCTCCTGTGCCAATGAATCCAAGGCTATTACCAACTTTCTTGTCTATCAGGTTTAGAGAAACTAGATTTATGCTGCAGTCTTTGATCCACTAGGACTGAGTTTTGTGCATTAAGTGTACAGCCCAGTCTTATAGAGGCATTTCCTATGATTTTAACTTGTGCTAAGTTGACATAAAACTATTCAGCACAGTTACTTAGTATCTTTGAGCCTTGGTGACTTTTTGTGTACCATGGGAATTATTTCTGCTTCTGAACCAAATGAGGAGTGTAGAAAAGTTTTATAAAATTATAAGTATGGCTGGGCATGGGGGCACATGGTATTAATCTCAGGACTGAAGAGGTAGAAGCAGGCAGATCTCTGTTACTTTGAGGCCAACCTGGTCTGCAGTGAGTTCCAGGACAGTCAGGAATGTTACACCAAGAAACCCTGTCTCTGTGATCCCAAAAATTCTAAATATGATATGATGTTGTAATTATTCTCAATCTAGTTCTTAAACAACACCTAGTTGTTTCAAATTGAGAGCCTAAGACCCAAAACAAGTGAGAGACTGGCCCTAGATGTCAGCTACATTGAAAACAAACAGGTATCATAATCTTGTACTCATATTTTTAGGAGGACAAGCAGAGCCCAGAATGTACAAGAAATGGTCCCTTTGTTCCATAGACTCCTTTTATTTCAACAGGATAATGTGACTCTCTCTTATTAAGCTTCCATCTTCTTTGAGCTCAAATACATGAGAACAGGAAAGTGTCATGAACTCTGGAAACAATATAGCTCAGTCTTCCATGCTGACATCAGAAAAAGAAGAGTGATAGGAATCTCAGACAGACAAATAATCCCTATATAGCAGCTATGGCTATAGTATGTCCTTCCTGCCCCACCCCAGTGCAATCTTGACTATACATATAAGCCGCTTCTTATCCATCACCAAAGAACCACACAGCACTGGAGCTAGAGTCAAGAACCTATCAGGTAGTGTCCTCTATCATGTCATGAGAAAGAATCTGTCTATGAATGGCAATGGGCTTCCCTCATAGATCACTTCACGACAGGTCATAAAGTTTTTTTGCCAATTATTACTCTCACTTTGAGAATAAACTTGATATAGACATTCTAGAAGCTTAAAAGCTAACAGTCTTGATGGCACATGCCTATTATAAAGAGTGTTACAATAAATACACGTGTGCAAATGTCTTTTTGGTGTCAAGACTTCATTGTCTTTAGATGTATACCCAGAAATGAGATTATTATATCAAATATAAGGTAGTTCTGTTTTTACTTCTTTAAAAAACTTCCACATTAAATATTTTACATAGTGGCTGTGCTCATTTACATTTTCACCAACTCCTTGTCTGTGTCTCTTAAGAGTTTATTTTTGTTTTCTAAATTTAATCATTCTGGCTACATTAAAAATGATACCAAACCATGGCTGTAATATTCATTTCCTTTATCTGTTATGTTGAACATTGTTTCATATACTTTTCCATTTGTATGTCTTCTGTTAACAAATAGCTTTTTAGCTTGTTTGCCCACCTTTCAGATACTTTAAGTTTTTTGTTTTGTTTTGCTTTGGATTTTTTACTTGCCTTTTGAGACATAGCTCTTGCTATGTACCCTGGATCATATTGAGCTTTCTATACAACCCTTATTGACCTCAAACTTTTGACAATCCTAGTACTTGTGCCTCCAGAATTGTGGAGTTATAAGCATGTGCCACCATGCCTAGTTCTGTTTTTGGTGTTTTCCTTTACTTCTATTCTATATTTTGGATAATTTGCTCTGCAGCTTCTTATTTATTTTATTCTTCTCTTTTACAATGCATCCTAACCAGAGTTTCCTCTCTCTCCACTCCTCCCATTTCCCCCTTCCACCTCCTCACTTCCCCAGAACAGCCCCTCCTCTATTTCCCTTCAGAAAAGATCAGGCCTCCCACGAATATCAACTGAGCACAGCATAACAAGTTACAATAAGTCTAGGCACCAACCCTCACATCAGGATTCTGTAAGGCAACCCAGTAGGAGAAAAAGAGTCCCAACAACAGTGGAAAAAGTCAGAGACTCTTACTCCCACTATTAGGAGTCATACGAAAACACCAAGCTAACAACCATAACATATATACAGAGAACCTAGTGCAAGCTCATGTGGGCTCCATAATTGTTGTTTCAGTCTCTGTGAGCTGCTATGATCCCTGCTTAGTTGATTCTGTAGGCTGTATTTCAGTATACTCGATCCCTTGGTTCCTACAATCCTTATTCCCCCTCTTCTCTTGGGCTTCCCAAGCTCCAACAATGAAGATCTCCAATTGGGGCTCTCTTTCCACCTTATGTTTGGCTCTGCATCTGATCCCTTCAGCTGCCCAGGGAAGCTTCTCTGATGGTGATTGAGCTGGGCACTGATCTATGTGTACAGGAAAATATCATTAGGAATTATTTTATTGAATTTTTCTATCCTAAACCTCTGGGCTGTCTAGTTTTTAGTTCCCAGACATCCAGGCAGCATCAGGCATGGGCTCCTTTTTGTGGTGGGTTGGTAACCCAGACCCAGAAAGACAAACCTGATAGATGCTTATTAACAAGTAGATATTATTATCTGTTAACTAAATAATAATCATGCTACAATCCACAGACCCAGAAAGGCTAAGTGATAAGAAGGGCTCTGGGGGAATGAGTGGATCTCCCTGGAAGGGAAAACAGAACAGATTTTGTGGGTGTAAGAGGGATTAGGTGGGGGCAGAGGGATCGAGAGAGAGGGGAGAGAGAGAGAGAGAGAGAGAGAGAGAGAGAGAGAGAGAGAGAGAGAGAGAGAGAGAGAGAGAGAGAGAATGGGGAGAAATGACTGGAATTGGAGGTCATTTGGGGGGCAATGTGGAAAGCTAGTGCTTCAGAACTCCCAGGATTCTACTACGAGGGTGACTATATTAAGGACACCTAGTAATGAAGAATATGAAGCCTGAACTGGTTGTCTTCTGTAACCAGAAAACTTCCATTGGTGGAACTGGTACACCAGCCTAGCCACAAAACCTTCGACCTACAATCTATCCAGATTGTAATGTGCTGAGACAATGGAGACACAGAACTTATGGGAAGGGTAATGACGGGTCTAATTTGAGATAGAAGCTTCTTATTTTGATACAATTCTTGCTTTCTGGGGTGTGTGTGTGTGTGTGTGTGTGTGTGTGTGTGTGTGGTCTTTGTTTTTAGGGTCATATATAAAATAATTAGTGCCTGTACTAATGTTTGAAGTGTTTCTCCAGTATTTTCTTTTTTCTAGTGGTTTCATAGTTTTCTTGCATCTGAGTCTGTGATCTAATTGAGCTGATTCTTAACAGGGTGAGAAATGTCTAGTTTTGGTTTTTTTTTTTTGCATTCGAATGGCCAATTTTCCCACCATCACTTATTGAAGAGGTTGTCTTTCTTCGAACAATTAAAATGCCTATCAGAAGATGAACTTATTTTTGAAAATGGTATACTTCAACTAAAATAACATTGAATCATAAAAGTAATGAAACTCAGTTATTTGTAGTAACATGGATGGAACTGGAGGCTAGTATGTTAAATGGAATAAATCTGGCACAGAAAGATAAGTATTCCTTATTTTTACTCATATGGAGAAGCAAAAAATGCTGATGTCATTGGAGACTGCGGGGTAATGATAATTACAGTTCAGGAAGAATGGGAGGATATGTTAGAGCCTTTTCTGTTCCTGTAACTTCTTTTGACTTATGGTTCCAGAAGGATAATGTCCATCATGGCTGGGAAGCATAGCAGCATGTGGCAGGCATGACAGCAGAAACAGGAAGCTGAGACCTTGTATTTTCAAACACAGCCACAAAGCAGAAAGAGCAAACTGGAAGTAGTGGGAGGGTTTTAACAGCAAATCCTACTCCAAGTGACATTCTTCCAAGGCTGCACTACCTAAACCTCCCCAAACACTGCTACCAACCTGGAACCAAGTGTTTAAATACCCAAGATTCTCATTCGAAGCCCCACATAGGAAATATAAGATTGTAGAGTGAGTACCAAAATATAGTTTTAAACAAGGAAAAACTTATAGGATTCTGTTATGACAACAAATATAATTAATAAATAATCAGAATACAGGTGTTTGAGGGCTTCTAATACAGACACATGATGGATATTTAAGTAGATGAGAGATAGGCAAAGTAATCACTCTGATTTGATCATTATCCATTTTGTATAAGTCAATTATGACATTGTGCCCATAAATACCTATAATTATTATATATTAATTGAAATCAATTGCTTTTAAATGACACAATGGGTGGTTGTAATACACTTGATCTACAAACGCTTGTAATCTGAACAGTAACTCCCTCTAAGCACTCTCTTGTACTCCTCTTATCCAGTTCAAACCATTTGCCCTCAAGCTTATTGGGTTTAAATGAAACCAAATATGTCCCCTGGGTCTTTGTATATTTTCATAGCAAGGAAATAAGGGAGGTTATAAAGAAAGAAAAGTTATAGCAAAAATAAACATATATGTGCATGCCTTGCTGGGAGCAGAGTATATATTCAAATAAAGTTTTAAATGGAACAATAATAAGAAATAGGAAAAGCAGAACTTCTCAGAGAGCACACAGGTGGACTCACAGACTAGTTACCCTCCTTCCTGTTTTTTGTTAGCTTGGGCATATTTCCCCATCTCTAGAGCGGGAAATCCACTGGTCTAGGTCAGTGGTTCTCAGCCTTCCTAATGCTGTGATCCTTTAATTCAGTTCTTTATGTTGTAGTGACCCCCAACCATTACCTTCATTGCTACTTCATAACTGTAATTTTGCTACTGTTATGGATCGTAATATAAATATTTTTGGAGATAGAGGGTTGCTAAAGGGGCCTCGACCCACAGGTTGAGAACCAATGGTCTAGGCAGTCACATTTCTTGGTTCTTTGCAAAATTTAAGGATTTATTTCTAGTTGTGAGTCCAAAAATGCAACATCTCTGGTCCTATAGACTCCACAAACTTGAAAAGCGTCTCACACTTCATGTTTCATTTTACTGTTTTAATAGAAATAGGGAAGCCAATTTTAAACAAATTCTCTTCCCTTCCCTCTATGAGAAGTCAAGAGCTGTGGTTTCCTACAGAAGGAATACTAAGGAAGTATTTCCTCCAGATGACAGTGGTTTACTGACCACAAAAACCTTGAGGCTTTTTGAACTGATTCCAGGCTGGGACATTGCAGGAAGAGCACTGTGGGCCAGTAGGTAATGTCTGACTGTACTATATCCTCACTGATTATAACAAATATGGTCCCAGAGTGCAGCTGTAGCACGAAGGGAAGTTACTTACGTGCTGTTGACCAGAAGGAAAAGCCACTGAGTTGGTAGTGTTCCATTTAGGATCAGAAGTACTGAATCCCAGCTGTTTCCCTATAATTATGTGAGAAATATATAATTATTTGAGATAATATAAAGTTATTAAATATTATAATATATAATATGTGAGGTTTATAATATATTTATAATATATCCGTTTTCTGCCTGATGCTCCTAGAGGTTATATCCATACCTATGAAAAAACACAGAAGAGATTAGCCATACATTTTTTTCTAGATTTCAACAGCTCTGATCAGTTATTGCTTTATAATATCAACAGTGAATACCTACTGAATAATTGCTTTTTCCTAGAGTTTGTGTAGCAGAGGAACCTGGAAGAATTCCTAAAGCTCTTCATCTACTTCACTCTGTTTGTGTCTTAGTTACTTTTCTCATGCTGTATTAAACTACCATGACCAAGCAACCATCAAAAGAAAGTATTTCATTTGGGGTTTTATGGTTTCAGACAGTTAGTGTCTATCAAAGTCATAGTAAGAAGAATGGCAGCAGACAGGCAAGCATAGTGCTGGTACAGTAGCTGAGAGGGCTAACTGTGAATGGCGTGGGCTTTTGGAACTTCAAATCCCACCCTGAGTGACATACCGCCTCCAACAAGACTATACCTACTAATCCTTCCCAAACAGTTCTACCAACTGGCGGTCAAGCATTCAAATATGTGAACCCATGGGGCCATTCTAATTCAAAGTGCCACAAGTTGTGAGCCAGCCAATGTGTTGCACATGTCTTCGTTTAGGATAGGTATAGTATTTCTTTCTTTACAAATAAGAAGGGCCAAGATTCATGAGTTTAGTAAATTATCCAAAGTCACAGTGCTAAAACGTGGCGGAGCTTGAATTAGAAACTTACCCATGATGAAAACAATCACTCTCCCGTCTAGTCATCCACCACACCCCCAAACAGAGTAACGACCACTTGTTATAGTTGAGCCGCCTGCAGAGAACTGAATTGTGGCAACTTTTACTTCTGCTTGAGACACATTATCATATCAACAATGTTCTTCTAAATTTCCGTGATATTCAAGAAGGTAATTTGTCTGCAAAAAGCAAAGTGTACAACTGTTTTACATAGTACAAATGTACTATTACCCAACTCAGATCTTGACTAACCACCATGAATGGTGAACACAATCTCTTAGCTCAGCTGGTAAAGAAGGGGAAAGGTAAAACCAGATATTCCTATTTCCAGAACTGGTGATGTATTATTTTCCAGAAATGACAAGGAAACAAACAATATTGAGTATGAAATGCTGCCATCAGCTCTTCTACTCGGAAGCTGACTCAGAACTAAAAACTTTGAACTAAGCTGCTTTTGAATTAAAAACAAACACATATTCAGCACATATTGCTATCACTACTGAAACCATGTCCATCAGGAAGAAAGAGTATTCCTGAAGGCATAGCAACAGGGAGTGGCATTGAATAATACAGTTTCTCAACTTTTGATTAGGCTTACTGCTGTGGTGACAGAGGAGAGACTTCTCTGGGTCTACAGATCACAACTTGCTTGTTGTTTATTAATGTCTAATATCCACTTACAAGCAAATATGCACCATGTTTATCTTTCTGTGTTTGGATGACTGAAGATATTGATTCAGTTCTTTGATTGAACTTCACTTCTGCAAATTTTCATTTTCCTACTTCTAAACCCTAGAGTACAAAGGATTATAAGATTTATTCCAATCTCTATCATATGGGGTGTATTTGAAATTACTCAAGAGTAAAATTATATAATTAGAATGTATAATTAATGGTAAAAGCTTCATTTTGTTACTATGGTACTCATAAATCCTTTCAAGAACCCTTAGATATAAACGATGGGATGTTCAGATGTGTTCTAATTGTTCAACTACAAAAGAGTATTATCACAGAGGGTACTTACTATGTATGTTCAAAACGATATTAATTTCTACAAATAACACATAAATGTTTCCAATACTGTATGTTTTAATAAGTGGTTGTCCTAAAACTTCTGGGTTTTTAGTCATAATTTTGAGACCTGCCTAAAGGGGTTTATTAGATATATATGTATATCAGATATATATGCTCTTTTTGCTTGACAATAATTCCACAAAACTTGCCTTTAATCTCCACTTCTTTATTTTTTTCCTTTTATTGCAAATATATTTTTTTCTCATACAATATATCCTGATTATAGTTTCCCCTTCATCTATTCCTCCTAGTTTCTTCCAGACTTCTCACTTCCCTAGAGCCCCTCACTTTCTGTCTCTCAATAGAAAAGAACAAACTTCCAAGAGAAAACAACCAAACATGACAAAATAAAATATAAACTGAAGCAAAAAAAACTATTACATCCAAATTAGATACAACATCGCAGCAGAAGGAAAAGAGTCCCAAGGGCAAGCAGAAGAGTCAGAGACCCATTCATTTTCACAGGCAGGAGTTCAATGAAATTACTAAGCTAACAATTACAACATATACACAGAGCACCTGGTGCAGACCCATGTAAGCCTTGTGCTTGTTGATTCGGTCTCTGTGAGCTCCTATGTATCTTGCTTAGTTGTTTCAGAGAGCCATGTTTTCTTGGTGTCCTCCATCTCCTTGGGCTCTTACAATCTTTCTGCATCCTTTTCCACATGATTCCTGAGCTCTGAGGAAAGGAATTTGATGGAAACCTCCCATTTCGACTCTCCAAGTAATGTCTGGCTGTGGGTCTCCATCTGTTCTCATTCTACTCTCAGAGGAAGTCTATCTGATGGTGACCAGATAAGGCACTGGTCTATGAGTATAGCAGAATAACATAAGGAGTTATTTTGTTAATATATACAGATGAGTAATGCTTGCTTTTATCCTAGGTCTCTGGGATATTTAGTCTCTAATTCTTGGTTAACCAAGCATTGTCAGGTGTGGGTTCCTTCTAATGGAGTGGGCTTTAACTCAAATCAGACATTTGTTAGTCCCACAAATTCTGTGCCACCATTGCCATAAAATACTTTGCAGGCAGGACAGATTATAGGTCAAAAGTGACTGGGTTGGTGTCTACATTTCTCTTTCAGTAGCCTTCAGAATACCTTTCCACACTAAAGAGATTAGAATGTAGGGGTGAAGGCTCTATGTAGGCACAAGCTTAACTTCTCCATATTCAATGTTCTGTTGGTGTTGTCCTTGGCAATGAGGCCCCGGATGTCAGTTTGCAGAGAGCAGCACTTTGTCTTTGCAACAAACCTGAGTTGTTTCAGGGTTTCCATGTGACGTTGGTAATTGAGTGAAATCAAGTACTACCACTAGAAGCCTCACCTGGCAACAAGAAATGTCCAGTTGTGACTCCATATTCCCCATTACAAGGAGTACTCAATCATCTTCATACATTCCAGGAAGTTTCCACTACACTAGGATTTTTTTTTACCACCCACAAATAACTTCCAATTCCAGTCATTTCTTCCTATACCTTCTCCCTCTACTTCATCCCCCTTATCTGCTCCCCACCCCAACCCACTTACTCCCAGTCTTTCGATAAAATATATTCTATTTCTCTCTCCCTGGGTGATCCATATGTTGCCACTAGTCCTCTTTATCTAACCTCTGTGGGTCTATATTTTGTAGCTTGGTTATTATTTACTTGATGGCTAAATACCCATTTATAAGCAAATATATACCATATTTATATTTTTGGCTCTGAGTTACCTCACTCAAGTTGATGTTTTTATAGCTCCAGCTATTTGTCTGCAAATTTCATGATGTCATTTTAAAAAAAAACTGAGTAATATTCCATTGTATAAATGTATCACATTTTCTTTACCTGGATTATAAGATACTCTCCATAGGTCAAATGTATTTCAGAGAAAGGATTTGCACTCCTGATATGCAAATAACATCTTGCATAGTTTTATTTTTATGAAGATTTTAGGTTTGCAGCAAAACAGAAAGCATAGCAAGTTCTCACATACCCTCTGTGCTTACACAGCCAACCTTCTCAGTATCCAAATCCCATGTCTAATGGGTCTAATTGTTATACTCATGAAACATCATCATCACCCAATGACCAATGCAGCTCACTGTAGATCGTGTACATTCTTTGAATTTCAAAAATGTGTAATGACACATACCCATGATAACAGAATCACATAGTAGTTTCACTCTCTCATAATTTTATAGTCTGCTTAGCCATGCTTCCTTCCTCCCAATGTTTGGTAACTACTGTCCTTTCAAAAATATTGTATAGTGAGAAACATGAAGAATGTAGCTTTTCTAGTAGCATTAGTGGTATTCCTTTAGGCTTTCTCTGTGTCTTTTCATTGTTAAGTGATCCGACTCCCTTTTATAGAATTAAATAGCATATCATTTTCTGGACTTATCCATTCATACACTGAAGGACATTTCGGTTGCCTCCAATTTTTGGCAACCATAAATAATGCAACTATGAAAAGAATCTGTGTAGATTTTTTTATGGAAATAAGTTTTCACTGAATTTGAACAAAAGCTGTAATTGCTCAATAATATTGGAAAAGTGTGCTCAGTTTTGTAAGAAACTGCAAGTCTGTCTTTCAAAGTTGCTGAGAATGTTGCGTGTTTACTAGCAATGAGAGGTTTCTCCATCTGGTGCTGTCAGTGTTATAGGTTTCGGCCATTCTTGTAGATATGCATTGGCGATCTGATTATTTTGAATCATCAGTACACTTTTGCATTTGTATTCATGGTTTTATATTGAGTATTTGGCTAATGATTTTCTTCTAATTAAACTGTGAGTTTGATGAGAGCAAAGAATTCATCTGTTATTTTTCATCTGTTTTTAATATCTGTCTTGTCTAGCAAAGTACCTTGAGCATAATAAACTTTCAATGAATATTTGAATAAATTATTCAAAATCTTATCACTTCATCTTGTTTATTGGTTTTTATTTGTACGTGAATCCATGACGCTTGGAAATGGTAGGACTGCATCTGACCTACTTAGACCATGGCATAGGATCCTAGTTCACCTGAACCTGTCAGAAGTCAGCAGCATCTATAGCCTCCTCAGGGGCAGTTGTTATAGCACTTTTCTTTTTCATGTCATATGAGAAAGTCTGGCTTCTTACCCAAGCATTTCTTCAAGGCTTCATGGATGTCTCTGTTTCTCAGGCTATAGATAACGGGATTGAACATAGGTGTCAGGATAGTATAGAGCAGGGAGAACCCTTTACGCAAGTATTGGGAAGAGTCGGCAGAGGGCACGAGATATGTGGCAATCAGCGTTCCATAAAATACTGTGACGACAGTGAGATGGGAAGAACAGGTGGAGAAAGCCTTTCTCCTGCCTGTGCCAGATGGGATCCTTAGGATGGCAATGAGGATGCATGAGTAGGAAATTGTGATGAGGAGAAACGGTACCAGCGTGACTGCAGAAGAGGTGGCAAAGGCAATGTTCTCAGTCAGTGAAGTATCCATGCAGGAGAGGTGGATCAGAGGGGTAAAGTCACAAAAGAAGTGGTCAATTTCATTAGGGCCACAAAAGGTTTGTCTACATAGCAGGACCATGGTGATGGCTGTGAGGAGGAAGCAGCAGAACCAAGATCCAGTAGCCAACCTTAAGCAGAGAGAGCCAGTCATCAGGATGGGGTATCGGAGAGGCTGGCAGATGGCAAGATAGCGGTCATAGGACATTACAGCAAGCAAGAGGCACTCCGTTGCAGCAAGGGATCCAAAGAAGTAGAATTGTGCCAAGCATCCAACCACTGAGATAGTCTTCTGGTCGGCTATGATAATCAGCAACATCTTGGGGACAATGTTGGAGGTGTAGCAGACCTCCAGAAAGGACAGGTTCACCAGGAAAAAGTACATGGGAGTGTGGAGAGCATGGTTGCACAGAACTAGGAGGACAATGAGGATGTTTCCAGAAATGGTTAGGATGTAGAAGATTAAAAACATTATAAAGAGGGAAATATTTAGCTGTAAAATGGAAGAGAATCCTCGAAGAACAAATTCCACTATCATTGTTTGGTTTGTCCAGGATAAGGGCATCTTACTTTGGCTTCTGTGAAGGAGAACATACAATGAGACCATACAAAATATAGCTGGTTCTAGTTTACACTAAAACATGAAGAGAATGGTTTTTATTCTGCACTCTGTCTGCTCCCTGCTCTGTGGTACCTGAGTCGGAGAGAGTGGAGTGAAGAAGAGAGTTGGGGTTCTTTAACTCACATGAAAGAAAATAACTTAAAATAAGAACTGTGGTTTCATTCTTTTCTTCCCCCTACTTGGTCTCTTCACTTCATCAGGAACAGAAACATGTAAAAGAGAAGAATATGAAGATGGATTATTACACACTCTTCCTAAGTGTATTCTGGTAATCTGGTGAGTTATAGACAGGAAACTACAACAGAGAAAGCGAAGAGGAGCTTTGTGAAATCACAGAGAGCATGGTGAGCCAAGAATACAAGACAAAGAGCCCCTCCCACATCAAACAGAAGCAGTATTTGTCATTTAAGACATTTAAGGAAATGTCTTTTGTCATATTAATTTTATTTTCCTCTCCTTTCATCTTCTCACTATATTGTGGGGTATGGAGTTATTTATAATTTGTTTCATTTTAAAGAGATCATTTGAGTAGGAGGTTTGAGATTCTCTGATTTTGAATCAGAGGCTATGAAGGCATAACCCAGGGATGTGAGCACATTTTCTTGATTTTAAACAGATACAATGAAAACAACTTAAAAGTTTTTATAATTTAAGCCTTAGTAAGTGGTACCCATTCATGTGCCACAGAACAGGGAGTGCAGAATAAAAATCATTCTCTTTGTGTTCTTTTCAGAACTGGGCAGTGCAACCATCCTTGAGTGTAATATGTATAATTTGAGTGAGTTAAGGAATCCCAACTCTCCTCTTCAGTTGAACTTTGGTGAAAGCCACTTCACAAACAACAGAGCACAGAGTAAACAGAGACGCACTCCCCCAACCCTGCTATGGTTCAGCAGAGTATGCGGCTGAACATACTTTAATAATTACAAGGTCCAAATGTTGTATGAAATGCCTTAAAGAAATTATGGGGAGACCACATGGTTAAGGAAAGCAAGGTGAGATGAGAACAGTTATGAACAAAAACACGAAGTACCATGTGGTGTAACGAAGAGGTTGTTACCATGAGTACCCAGAAAGCATTAAATAAAGTCACAGATTCTGTTTTGTGAGTCAGACTTTAAATTTGTTGGTGAGCTTCTCAAAGGCCTGGATTTTTCATCATAAATTGCAATAAAAGATTGGAGCAGGACAATATTTTTTAAAAAATCATACAAATGAAAAGATTGAACAATCATTGTCTATGTAGGGCTTCAGATAGTATTAAGTTTACTAAGGAATGCCCTGGATTTTTAGGACCATTGACATGAAATTCCATCCTCCTGCACACATTGCACAACTCTGAACCATGTGCGTTGATGGAATTGTGGGCTAACAATGGGTCCTTCCCATCTTGTGTCACCCCTATCTACTTTTTATAATATGCTGACCCCAGTTTTCAGTGTTGTAGAAACCTAGAGGTCATTCTATGGAGTATGAATTTCTACTTTCTCAGGGATTTATAGAAGTATCCTTCAGTGTCTACAGTTCTGACACCCACAGGATGCCTCGAGTCGAATGCTTCAGACTCTGAGCACATTAAGTGCCGCAGGGGGACACTGTAAAGAAAGGACTTCTCTTCATCTGCTGCAAAGCACACCTGTGATCTGGGATCTCAGAAAAGGGACCGCAGTTATGATACAACACAACCAGACTCCTGCATTCTGCTGCTACTAATGACGATAATATGTTTGTCCCAGGTAATCTTTCAAGTGCTGAAAATCTAGGACTCAAGAAATCACCACCAAAACTCATCACCAGAATTGCAAATACTCTACAGGTGGAGTCACACCTTACGTGGAAACACAGACCTTGCATAGCTATCCACGCTTATCCGCAGGCAGTGATGAAATTTAAACCCACTGTGGATTTCCAGCTGCTAACAACACTGTCTGGGAGCCTGGCTACAAAAGTTTGTCAACATCATCTGACAGAGGTAAAAATAAGAAAATTTCTACAGCGCAGACTTCCACCCAGTTTTGAATACAGAGAGAAAAAGGCCTACTTTGGGTATAATTATATAAACTGTAGCATTCTCATGAAATCTATATTGCCTCCTGGAGTTGATTTTGGGTTGCTTTTTATATTCTTTTTTTTTACCATCTTTTAAAAATCAGAGTAATCTATTATCTTAAGATTGATATGAACTGTTTTGGAGAAGATGCACAAAAACCTTCTATTTCCTCTCTACCAAGTGATTGTCCCACTTACTTGGGGCTGCTCCATACCCTGCATACAGTGCATAGAATCATGAATTGAACAGAAAGTTGGGTGAGAATAGAGAGACGTGAGTACAAAGACAGCAAAGACAGGCTAAGAGCATAGGCTCTAAAACGAAATGAGCTAGGTTCAAATCCTTTGCTCAACCACAAAAGTATTTGATTGAGAACAAACTTAAACTTTAATGAAAGATCAACTCTGTTTTTTCTTTACCTCTGTGGATGAGGCTTTCAAGGACAATGAAGGTGGAAGGCCTGACATCCCCATGCTAGCTTGCAACCAATACCTCCTCAGCAGAACTGAGGGAACTTTATAAAGCTATCCTTTGAAAAGCCAGAGGTGTAGGACTCCTGTATTAACTGTTTATATACACTTCTTGACTCCATAACCACAAGTTCAACAAATTATGCAATGAGTGTATACATCATGGTGGTGTAGGACTGAGCCTAGAGAATGTATTTGTGAGTTATAGTGCACCCTCCCATTTCCTTCCATATATGCCTCTTCCTTCTCTTAACTCTCCAATAATCTTTTTCTCCTGCACTGCATCCTTTTCTCTCAGTTCTGTCCAGAACAGTCAATATTGTCATTCAGTAGATGATGGACACCTTGTGAAAGACACCAGATTCCATTCACTGAATGTATTCAATAAGAACAGTTTGTAAAGACAATTAAAAGAACTTAAAAGAGCTTGGCTCAGTAAAGAATGATTAAGATTGTTTCTTTTGAGAAGACAGGTGTCCCGTGCAGAGCCCAGACTGACTTTGAACTCTATCTTCCTGATTAAGCATTTAAGTGATGGGGTTATAGGATTGCACCATCATGCCTGGCTTGGTTTGAAGGTTTTTAACATTCTTTCCAAACTTGATTTTTTTGTTGTTCTAACATGAAACATCCCATTTCTCCAGGAAGTATTGTTAACACAAATTTGTAAAGAAAAGAAAGGGCTTATCACAACCAAAGTTAAAACACTAGTACTGTGTTTTAGTACTAGTATAGTGTGAACTATAGGTGTTGTTGCTTTCATTTACGAGATTGAAAACAAAACAAAATAAGAATTTGAGGTGAACATAGAACACTTTCTCTAAACTAAAAGCAGGAGGTAGGGTGAGCAATCAATGAACAATCAATCAATTCATTCAAAATAGACCTCACAATGATGACAATGGACTTATGGCAGGCACTGGTCAGTTCAGAACAATTGTCAAACAAGAATTTTATTTTGCCACTAATAGTTGATTAGGACATTAGTGAATTATATTTCCATCCAATAGGCAGACTAAAAACAGGAAAAGGGGAAAACCATCAGAACAGATTAACTTTACTTACCAGTGTCTTAAAGGGATCCACTCCTACTTTACAGAGCCAGGCCAAGTAGATTGAAACATGTTCATTTACCCTGGATTTAAACATTGAGGACAGATATGTGGAATCTGCTTTTAGCCAGAAATACACCTCCCTGTGCACTCAACAAAAACTAAGGGCTATCTCCCTTTCATTCTGGGAGGCTGGCTGAATTTTGACCTTATTTCTCAACCTATTCCCTTGGGGAAGCTGGAGTACCTTTGTGAGTAAATCTGTCTCCTCCCCAGTGATGCCAAACACAGGAATTTTCCAAATGACTCAGAAGGGAAATTTCTGTTTATTTTGCAACGTATCTGAAGTCGAGGTGCCTTCATCACACAGGAAGTCTCTCTTTTCCTTTGCTGCATGTTAAGCTTGTACTTAGAGAAAAACTATATGACTTTGGTAAAGAGATTTATTTTTTAAATGTGTGGTTGTATTATGCTTTATGAGACTGGGTTAAGTATCACTGAAAGAAATATTCGATTTGTTTCTATCTTCCGAAAGAAAGATGACTCTGTGTCTTCTTACTGTGGTAGGTTGGATAGGGAAGAGAAAGTATGTACGCTAGTAAGCATGTATTGTCAAAGCCAGTAACTGGGACTCTAAAGAACTTAGAGTCTTCTTAGATTGCACAAATATAAAGGAATTTAAATGGAGACACCATATAATTGGGGAGGAAATGCCCCAACTAGACATGCCACCAAGTAAAACCCCAATGCAAAGAATGGGTTTCATATTACTGAGTCATGGGCCATACTGACCCTGTAAACACTGACAAAAAATATTACAAACTAACAAACTATTGGCAGTGCTATGGGTTAAGCTCCTCAGCTTAAAGTAGGCCTTATTACTGAAGACACTCTTACTTACGCCATTGAACTTGGATAACCTGATTAAACTAATTATCCTATATTTACTAGTTCTTTTGGTGCTGATTGGTTCTACACATGCTACCAAAGGAGAAAAGTTATCATCAGTCTCACCAAGCTATGACAAACTAAGCCCAATATATCTGGTCAACCACCCAACAAGATGAAGTAACAGGAAATGGAGTCTAAAACACCCATTAAGTAGGAAAGATGATTTCTATACTAGAAATATAACAAATAATCTAACTCCAGATATTTAGATTCAAACACACAACTATGAGTAATCAAAACAAGTCTCAAAATTAGTGTCCTCATTGTAACAGCCCCTATGAAAAGCAATTTAGATGACATATAAGACAATGAATTCAAAATCACAATAATAAACACAATCAAAGAACTCAAAGAAGATATGAATAAATGCTATAATGAAGACTGTGGGAACACAGTAATATTAATGAAGTAAAAACAATCTAAACTTTAGTAAGGTAGAATTTCTGGGAAAAGAAAAATTATATAAAACTTGAAATGAAAAAAAATTCAATAATTCAAACAAAAATTCAGAAGAAAGCCTCAAGAATAGAGTAGATAGAAGGGAAGAAAAATATTAGATATTGAAATCAAAATAGAGGAACTGGATCATTCAATAAAAACAAGATGCCGAATTCAGAAAAGAAGAACAGACTATGTAGTAACTCTGAGGCACTATAAAAAGACAAAAATACAAATAACAGGTACAAATGAAAAAGAAGAGTCCCAACTTAGAGGCACAGAAAGTATTTCCAATAAAAATCATTTAAAAAAAAAACTCTCTAATTTAAGGAAATAAATGCTTGTTAAAAGCCAAGAGGCATACAGAACACCAAATAGACACTACCAGAAAAGGAACTCCATATGTCATAGAGTAGTCAATACACAAAATGTGCAGAAAAAAGAAAGAATATTAAAAGCCATATGAGAAAAAGATCAAACTCATGTACAAAAGCAGACCCATAAAAATAACTTCAGATTTTTTGATGGAGACCATCAAACCCTGAAGGGATTAGATTTATGTTTTGAAAGTTATGACAGGTCACAGATACCAGAACAGACTACTATACCTTGCAAAATTATCAATAATAATTTACAGAGAAAATAAAGTTTTCCAAGATAAAAACATATTTTCTTTGCTGCCTCCAAGAAACACACCTAATGACCAATGATAGAGAACTCCTAGGGTAAAGGGGTAGAAAAAAGTATTCCAAGAAAATGGAACCAAGAAACAAGAATTTAATAGACAACAAAACTGACCTCAAACTGAAACTATTTAATCGATATTAAGGGGAGCAGTTTATCCTTATTAAAATAAAGTTCACCAATAAAATGTTATGACCTTAAATATATATGCATCAAACACAAGAGCACCCAATTTTATTTAAAAATAAAATACTATTAAGCTTAAAACCACAGATCAGCACCAACATAGTGATCTTAGTATCACACACTTAGTATAGACAGATCATCTGGGGGGAAAAACTACATAGAGAAATCTGAAGTTAAGTGACACCACAAATCAAATGGACCTAACAGATGTCTACAGAACGTTCCACCAAAACACTAAAGAATACACACTTTTTTCTTTTCAGTTCATTGGGGTTATTCTCCAAAAGAGAGTGCATAATAGGATGTGAAACAAATCTCAAATACAAAAAAATCACATCCTGAAGGCATCTGACCTTCATGCACTAAAGATGGATCACAACAAGAAAGGAAAAGCCAGAAAACACACAAGTCCACACTAGTAAGACAAAACTAAATAAAGAAATAAGTCAAAAGGGGAATTATAAAATTCCTAGAATTGAATATATGACATACCCAAATCTATGGAACACTATGAATACAGTCATAAGAGGAAAGTTTATAGCACTATGTATCTAAATAAAAAAAAGAGATGTAAAAACTAATAATTTAAAGATGCGGTGGTTCTAGGAAAACCAT
The DNA here is from genome assembly GCA_963919715.1 of Microtus obscurus. Classification (NCBI taxonomy): domain Eukaryota; kingdom Metazoa; phylum Chordata; class Mammalia; order Rodentia; family Cricetidae; genus Microtus; species Microtus obscurus. The sequence goes on along the minus strand of CAWTZC010001951.1, from coordinate 16,470 downwards.
CCATATCCCCAGGGAAAAAAATGGATGTGAAGAAATTTTTTTAATCAGAACTGAAATTAATGTATTAGTAACAAAAAATCCACAAAATAATTAGTGAAACAGGATTGGTACACTGAAAAGATTAACAAGATTGGCAAACTTTTAACCAAAATAGCCAGAGAAACAGAGAAAGAAGCCAAATTAATAAAATTAGAGAAGAAAGGGGAAATATTACAACAGATACTGAGGAAATTCAGAGAATCATGACATATTTTAAAAATATATATTCCACTAAACTGGAAAATCTAAAAGAAATAGATGGATTTCTAGACATAGAAAACCAACTCAAGTTAAATCAAGATGAAGGAAAAATATAAATAGGCCCAGTGAAATAGAAGCAGTAATGTTAAATATACCACTAACAAAAGCATAGGATTCAGCACAGAGTTCTACCAGACCCTCAAAAGAGCTAGCATCAATATTACTCAAACTATTCTACAAAGTATAAAGTGAAGGAGCATTCTCAAATTCATTTTACAAAACAAGTATAACCAGAAAACCCAAAACAGACAAGACCCAACAAAAAAGAAAATTGTGCATCAATATAACTGATGGATATGAATACAAAAAAAATTTCAATAAAATACTTGCAAATTGAATTCAATACTATGTCAAAAAAGACTGTCCATGATGATCAATTTACTTTATCCCACAGATTCAGGGATGGTTCAACATATGTAAATCAATAATTTTAGTCCATCACATAAATAGTCTAAAGGACAGAAGCCACATGATCATATCATTAGATGGAAAAAGATCTCTGATTAACAATTCATAATAAAAAATGTCAAGAGATTGGAATCTAGTAGAAGAGAGATAGGAGAGATTATATGAGCAAGAAGGGATCAAGATCATGATGGACCCACAGCTGACCTGAGCTAGTAGGAGCTCATGGACTCTGGATGGATAGCTAGGGAGTTGGCATGGAACTGACCTAGGCCCTCCGCATCTGGGTAACAGTTATGGTTTTTTTGTGGGGACCAAGCAATGGGACCAAAACCTGTCCCTGATGCATGAGCTGACTCTTTGAAACCTAATCCCTATAATAGGATGCCTTGTTCAGTCTTGATGCAGGAGAGGGGGGAGCATGGTCCTACCTCAACTTGATATGCCATGATTTGTTGATTTCCAAGGAAAACTTTACCCCATCTAAATGGGGACAGAAGAGGAGAGGATGTGGGGGGGAGTAAAAGAGAGGTAGTGGGAGGGAACGTGAGAAGAGGAGGGAGGGGAAACTGTAATTGGTATGTAGAATAAAATGAAAAACAGAGGATCCTAACAAGAAAGGAATAAGTCAAACTATTTTTATTTGCAGATATGATTCTATATATGAAATATCCTAAGTATTCCACAAAAAAAACGATAAATGCATTCATCAAAATGGCAGAATAAAAATTAATGTATAAAAATCTGTCGCCCTCATATATACATATACATACCAAGAAAGATATCAGGTAAACATCATTTACAATTGCCTCAAAAAATACCTTGAAAAAAATCTAACCAAAGAATTGAAAAATGTGATAACAACTCTGAGATAACATCTTTAGAATGGCTAAAATCAAAAACACCAATGATAACCTATGTTGGAGAGGATGTGGAGTAAGGGGAACACTCACCCATTGCTGGTGGGAATGCAAACTTATACAACCACTTTGGAAACCAGTGTGGCGGTTTCTCAGGAAACCGGGAGTCAACCTACCTCAGGATCCAGCAATACCATTCTTGGGAATATACCCAAGATATGCCCAATCATACTATAAAAGCATTTGTTCAACTATGTTCATAGCAGCACTATTTGTAATAGCCAGAACCTAGAAACAACCTAGGTGCCTCTCAATGGAAGAATGGATAAAGAAGGTGTGGCTCCTCGCGTCACCTCTGCCGCCATGCCAGGAGGGCTGCTTCTTGGGGACGAAGCCCCCAACTTTGAGGCCAATACCACCATCGGCCCAATCCGCTTCCACGATTTCCTGGGAGACTCATGGGGCATTCTCTTTTCCCACCCACGGGACTTTACCCCAGTGTGCACCACAGAGCTTGGCAGAGCGGCAAAGCTGGCTCCAGAGTTTGCCAAGATGAATGTTAAGATGATCGCTCTTTCGATAGACAGTGTTGAGGACCATCTTGCCTGGAGCAAGGACATCAATGCTTACAATGGTGATGAGCCCACAGAAAAGCTCCCATTCCCCATCATCGATGACAAGAAGAGGGAACTTGCCATCCTCTTGGGCATGCTGGATCCGTCAGAGAAGGATGAAAAGGGCATGCCCGTGACGGCCCATGTGGTGTTCATTTTTGGCCCTGACAAGAAACTGAAGCTATCTATCCTCTACCCAGCCACCACTGACAGGAACTTTGATGAAATTCTCAGAGTAATTAAGTCTCTCCAGCTGACAGCAACAAAACGGGTTGCTACCCCGGTTGATTGGAAGGAGGGCGAGAGCGTCATGGTCCTGCCCACCATCCTTGAAGAGGAAGTCAAAAGTCTGTTTCCCAAAGGAGTCTTCACCAAAGATCTCCCGTCTGGCAAGAAGTACCTCCGTTATACCCCGCAGCCTTAAGTCTTGGTGGGAGCTGGCTGCAGCTGCTCGGACACAGTGGAGCTGAGGGTACCAGCTGACTGCCATCTGTCCTCACCCAGTTCCATAGAAACCTCCTGCTGTGTGATCACAGCCAAAGTCATTAGGTCACTTTACTACTGGCTCATTAAATGGAAATGGCACCAACACTTTCTTGGGGTTCTTTACTCTGTGCCTTCACCAGCATTCTGCCCCCCCCCCCCCCCCGTCCTCTGAAATGCATTTTATAGTAGAAACTCTGACCTCTGCAAGGTTCTGGAGTGTCAGGTAGGGATAGGGGAAGCTCACTCGGCTCCATGGTAGAATGACTATCACCTTTTGTAGCCTCCTTGGAAAATAATGAAATGGGGGAAGCTTTCAGTTCTGTATTTTTCATAAGTAACAAACTTGGGAACAGCCCGGGGAAATTTCTAACTATTGTGCTATCAGGAATCTGATGCGTTTCTGTCAAATGGGGGCTCAGAAGAGGCTTCCTTTGCCCTGCCAAGGAGGGAGGTGTACCCAAGACCGCTCATCCCTCCGGGGGTTCCTGTTTGTCTGCTCTGGTGCCGTGTACATGTGAACATACCTTGTAAGGACAGGCGGTGACAGAATGGTTCGCCACTAAACTGTCCTAGCAGTAGGTTGCCACTTTCCTGAATTCTGCTTTTTGGGGTTCAACAAATAAAATCCTTTGTTGAAACTGAAAAAAAAAGAAAAGAAAGTGTGGCACATATACACATTAGAGTTCTACTCAGCGGTAAAATAAAAAAAAAAACAATGACATCTTGAATTTTGCATGCAAATGGATGGAAATAGAAAACACTTAGTGAAATAACCCAGACCCCAAAAGATGAACATGGTATGTGGATTCTAGCCATAAACAAAGGACATTGGGCCTATAGTTCATGATCCTAGAGAAACTAAATAAGAAGGTGAACCCAAAGAAAAACATATAGTTATCTTCCTGAAAATTGGAAGTAAACAAGTTTGCCGGGCAAAAGTTGGGAGCATGGGAGTGAGGGTGGGGTGGGGGAAGGGGAGAGGGGGAGAGAGAAGGGAGAAGGGGAGGATTGGGGAGAGCTTGGGGGAGTGGGATGGTTGAGATGGAGGAAGGGTGGATATGGGAGCAGGGAAGAAGATATCTTAATTAAGGAGCCATTTTAGGGTTGACAAGAGACTTGGCTCTAAAGGAGTTCCCAGGTGTCTAAGGGGATGTCCCCAGCTAGGTCCTTAGGCAGCAGAGGAGAGGGTACCTGATCTGACCTTGTTCCATAGCCACACTGATGAATATCTTGCATATCACCATAGAACCTTCATATGGTGATGGATGGAGATAGAGACAGAGACCCACATTGGAGCACTGGACTGAGCTCCCAAAGTCCAGTTGAAGAGCAGAAGGAGAGAGAACATGAGCAAAAAGGGGTGTGCGCACCCACAGAGACAGTGGCTCTGATCTAATGGGAGCTCACCAAGGCCAGCTGGACTGGGACTGAATGAGCATGTGATCAAACCGGACCTGTAGCTGGCAATGGGGGCTGACTGAGAAGCCAATGATAATGGCACTGGGTTTTGATTCTGTGCATGTACTGGCTTTTTGGGAGCCTAGTCTGTTTGGATGCACACCTTCCTAGACCTGGATGGAGGGAAGAGGGCCTAGGATTTCCCATAGGGCAGGGTACCCTGACTTCTCTTAGGACTGAAAAGGGAGGGGGAAGGAAAAGTGGGGGAGTGAGAGGAAAATGGGAGTAGGGAAGGAAGTAGAAAATTTTAATAAATAAATTTAAAAAAGAGAAAAATTAAAAAAGAAAACTTTAATATATGGCAAAAAGAAATTGAAAAATTTTCCAGAAGATGGAAATGTCTCCCAAATTCAAAAACAATCTACAGATTCAAAGCAATTCCTATAAAATTTCCAGGGCAATTCTTTACACAAATTGAAAATATAATCCAGATTTTAGGTGGAAATACATAGGCCTAGGATAGTCCAAACAATCTTAAACAACTGCAAAACTTCTAGAAATATCACCATATCAATTTTTAATTATTACTATAGAGATATAGTAATGAAAATAGCATTGTACTGATATAAAATTGGATTCATAGACCCATAGAATAGAAATGAGTATCTGCACATAAATCCATAGTCCTATAGCCTGATTTTTGATAAGCTAACAGTACATATTGGAAAACAGACAACATCGTCAAACAAATGGTGCAACCTGAACTAGATTGCTATATGTACAAGAGTGAAACTTGATCTTTATCTCTCACCCTGCACAAAACTCAAGTACAAATTGATCAAGGACCTCAATATAAGAGATAATATTTTTAATATGATAAAGGAGAAAATAGAGGATATACTTGAACTCACTTACATGAGAAGGACTCCCATACTGCAGGCATACCAATAACTAAAAAATGAGATTTCATGACGCTAATGGAAAAAAATACCATCTATACATCTGATGGAGAGTTAGTATTAGAATATATAAATATGTCCTGGTTAGATTTTTGTCAACTTGTCACAAGCTAGAATCCTTTTGAAAGAAGGAACAGTATTAAGAAGCAGTTTTCATCAGACTGGCCTGTAGACAAGTTGTGGGGACATTTCCTTGACTTATAATTGATGTGGGAAGACCTAGCCCACTGTGGACAGTGGCACCCTGGGTAGGTGGTCCATGGTTAAGAGAGCAAGCTGAGCAAGCCATGGGTAGTGAACCAATATTCAGCATTCCCACGGCTTCTGTTTTAGTCCCTGACTACAGGTTCCTCATCAAGTCCCTACCCTGGCTTCCCTTAGCAATGAACTATGATTGGGAAATATATACCAAATAAACCCTTTCCTCCCCAAGTTATTTTGGTCATCGGGGTCTTTATCACAGCAATATAAAGCAAAGTAGAACAGAAATTGGTACCAGGTTTGTAAAGTATTGCTTCAATGGACCTGACCATGTTTTGTTTTGGGGAAGATTGTGTTAGAACTTTGGACTGGAAATACTGTTGAATGCTTCCAGCTTAATGGGTTGTTCTGTGGGAACTTGGGAGATAATTCTAGAACAATGCAGATGATGGGCTGAAAGATCTTATGACTAAGAGACCAGCATTGCTAAAGCAAAAAACTTTGAAAAGTATTTTCTGTGGGTTAGCACACAGAGGCTCTGGTATAGCGAGGTCCAAGGCTGCCTCTCAAGCTGGCAGCTGAACTTGGTAATATGTAAGAGTTTCCTGTTTTACTGGTTTTGGCAGGATGGTAGCGGCACAATTGAAAGGGTAATAGAGAACACCTGAGGTCTGGCACTATGTAGCAGGGCTTGAGAGTCCTCGGGAGAAGCCATTGGCTGAAGATGAAGCCTCAGTTGTAGTGGCTAACCCAGTGTATTGGAAATACCAGGTCAGTAGGATTGCAATAGTAACTGAGAATTGGAGCTGCTCAGAGCCTACAAAACAAGTTACGTGTGCTATGAATAGCAAGGTCAGAGCAGTGGATCTGCCTAGATCACATATGAGTGAATTCCATATGTAAGACTGAGATATAGGACTTGATTTACTCTGTCAAATGTTGGGTTGGCTTTACTTTGACTGTGGTCATGTCATGGTTCTTCCCTCATAGAATAAGCAGTGTGTAACTTACTTTTAATTTATAAGAGCCAAATGGTTAGGCTTTGAAAGAAATATTTGATTCTTTGGGGGGCAGGTATTTTTTATTTTTTTAATTATTATTGAAAAAAATTTCTGTCTCCTCCCCACCTCCCATTTCCCTCCCCCTCCCTCACCCCTCTCCCCCTCCCCCCACTCCTTTCCCCCTTCCTCTCCAGTCAGAAGAGCAGTCAGGGTTCCCTACGCTGTGGGAAGTCCAAGGTCCTCCCCCCTCCATCCAGGTCTAGGAAGGTGAGCATCCAAACAGGCTAGGCTCCCATAAAGCCAGTACATGCAGTAGGATCAAAACCCAGTGCCATTGTCCTTGGCTTCTCATCAGCCCTCGTTGTCCACCATGTGCAGAGAATCCGGTTTTATCCCACGCTTTTTCAGTCCAAGTCCAGGTGACTTTGGTGAGCCCCAATAGATCAGCCCCACTGTCTCATTGGGTGGGTGCACCCCCTCGCGGTCCTGACTTCCTTGCTCATGTTCTCCCTCCTTCTGCTCCTCACTTGGACCTTGAGAGCTTAGTCCGGTGCTCCAATGTGGGTCTCTGTCTCTATCTCCATCCATCGCCAGATGAAGGTTCTATGGTGATATGCAAGATATTCATCAGTATGGCTATAGGATAGGGCCATTTCAGGTTCCCTCTCCTCACCTGGCCAAGGAACTAACTGGGGACATCTCCCTGGACACCTGGGAGCCCCTCTAGAGTCAAGGCTCTTGCCAACCCTAAGATGGCTCCCTTAATTAGGATATATACTTCCCTGCTCCCATATCCACCCTTCTTTTATCCCAACCATCCCATTCCCCCAAGCTCCCCCCATCCTTGCCTTCTCACTTTTCTCTCCCCATTTCCCCTTAACTCCATCCCACCCCACTCCCAAGTTTACAATTTTTGCCCGGCAATCTTGTCTACTTCCAATATTCAGGTGGATGACTATACATTTTTCTGAGTTCACCTTCTTATTTAGCTTCTTTAGGATCACAAATTATAGGCTCAATGTCCTTTATTTATGGCTAGAAACCAATTATGAGTGAGTACATCCCATGTTCATCTTTTTGGGTCTGGGTTACCTCACTCAGGATAGTGTTTTTTATTTCCATCCATTTGCATGCGAAATTCAAAATGTCATTGTTTTTTACCACTGAGTCATACTCTAATATGTATATATTCCACACTTTCTTCATCCATGCCATTGAAGGGCATCTAGGTTGTTTCCAAGGTTCTGGCTATTACAAATAATGTTGCTATGAACATAATTGAACAAATGCTTTTGTCATATGATAGGGCATCTCTTGGGTATATTCCCAAGAGTGGTATTGCTGGGTCCAGGGATAGATTGATCCCGAATTTCCTGAGAAACCGCCACACTGCTTTCCAAAGTGGTTACACAAGTTTGCATTTCCACCAGCAATGGATGTGTGTACCTCTTACTCCACATCATCTCCAGCAAAGACTATCATTGGTGTTTTTGATTTTAGCCATTCTGACAGATGTAAGATGGTATTTCAAAGTTGTTTTGATTTGCATTTCCCCGATCACTAAGGAGGTTGAGCATGACCTTAAATGTCTTCTGGCCATTTGAACTTCTTCTGTTAAGAATTCTCTGTTCAGTTCAATGCCCCATTTTTTAATTGGGTTAAATTAGCATTTTAAAGTCTAGTTTCTTGAGTTCTTTATATATTTTGGAGATCAGACGTTGGTCTGTTGCGGGGTTGGTGAAGATTTTCTCCCAGTCAGTAGGTTTCCTTTTCGTCTTAGTGACAGTGTCCTTTGCTTTACAGAAGCTTCTCAGTTTTAGGAGGCCCCATTTATTCAATGCTGCCCTTAATGTCTGTGCTACTGGAGTTATATGTAGGAAGCAATCTCCTTTGCCCATATGTTGTAGAGTACTTTCCACTTTCTCTTCTATCAGGTTCAGTGTGTTCAGATTGATATTGAGGTCTTTGATCCATTTGGACTTGAGTTTTGTACATGGTGATAGATATGGATCTAATTTCATTCTTCTACAGGTTGATGTCCAGTTATGCCAGCACCATTTGTTGAAGATGCTTTCTTTCTTCCTGGTATACTTTTAGCTCCTTTATCGAAAATCAGGTGTTCATATGATTGAGGGTTAAAATCCGGGTCTTCTATTCGATTCCATTGGTCAATTTCTCTGTTTTTATGCCAATACCAAGCTATTTTCAATACTGTAGCTCTGTAATGGAGTTTGAAGTCAGGGATGGTAATGCCTCCAGAAGTTCCTTTATTGTATAAGATTGTATTGGCTATCCTGGGTTTTTTGTTTGTTTGTTTTTCCATATAAAGTTGATTATTTTCCTCTCAAGATCTGTGAAGAATTTTGATGGGACCTTGATGGGGATTGCAATGAATCTATAAATTGCTTTTGGGAGAATTGCCATTTTTACTATGTTGATCCTCCCAATCCAAGAGCAAAGGAGAGCCTTCTGTTTTCCAGTATCCTCTTCAATTTCTTTCTTCAAAGACTTAAAGTTCTTGTCAAATAGATCTTTCGCTTCCTTGGGTAGAGTTACCCCAAGATATTTTATGCTATTTGTGGCTATTGTGAAAGGTGATGTTTCTCTGATTTCCCTCTCTACTTTTTTATCCTTTGTGTATAGGAGGGCAACTGATTTTTTGGAGTTGATCTTGTATCCTGCCATGTTACTAAAGGTGTTTATCAGCTGTAGGAGTTCTTTGGTGGAGTTTTTGGGGTTGCTTATGTATACTATCATATCATCTGCAAATAATGAAAGTTTAACTTCTTCCTTTCCAATTCAAATACTCTTGATCCGCTTATGTTGTCTTATTGCTATTGCTAGAACTTCAAGCACTATATTGAAGAGGTATGGAGAGAGTGGACAGCCTTGTCGTGTTCCTGATTTTAGTGGGATGGCTTTGAGTTTCTCTCCGTTTAATTTGATGTAAGCTGTCTGCTTGTTGTAAATAGCTTTTATTATATATAGGTATGACCCTTATATCCCTAATCTCTCCAAAATCTTTATCATAAAGGGATGTTGAATTTTTTCAAATGCTTTTTCAGCATCTAATGAAATGATCATATGGTTTTTTCTTTCGGTTTATTTATATGATGGATTACATTGATAGATTTTCGTATGTTGAACCAGCCCTGCATCTCTGGGATGAAACCTACTTGACCATAATGGATAATTTTTCTAATGTGTTCTTAAATTCAATTTGCCAGTATTTTATTGAGGGTTTTTGCATCGATGTTCACAAGTGAGATTGGCCTGTAATTCTCTTTCTTGGTTGAGTCTTTGTGTGGTTTTGATATCAGGGTAACTGTAGCTTCATAAAAGGAATTTGGCAATGACTCTTCTGTTTTTATATTGTGAAATACATTAAGGAGTATATGTATTAGGTCTTCTTGGAAGTTCTGGTAGAATTCTGCATTGAAGCCATCTGTACCTGGGCTTTTTTTGGTAGGGAGGTTTTTGATAACAGCTTCTAATCCTCACGACTAACAGATCTATTTAGATTGTTCACGTGGTCGTGGTTTAACTTTGGTATATGGTACTTATCTAAAAAAAATGTACATTTCTTTTACATTTTTCAATTTTGTGGCATACTATCTTTTGTAGTAAGATCTGATGATTCTTTTTGTCTAGGTGGCCGGCCTGCACCAAGCGGGGCCGGCCCTTTGTTCGCGGGACGCCCAGGCAGCGGGGAGATCGGATCCGGGTGCCAGGAGGGCCATCGCTGGGGTGAGTGAGTTTCTGGCCGCGGCGGCAGCCCGGGACAGGGAGCTCAGACGTTCCCCACCCTTCCTGCACTTTCTGGTCAGTCTGCGGGGGCTGTACTCCTTGATACCTCTTCTCCATTCCTGTCTCACCCAGCTTGCATCCAAGGCCCTCCCGCACTACCTCTGACCCCCCTGCCCTCTTTGAACCACACAACAGCTCCCAGCTCAGCCTGTTTGGGCGCTGGGACAGGGTCCGAATTGGGAGGGCATTCGGGAGGGTGGTGGCTCCTTTATCTAGGTGGCCTGCCTGCACCAAGCGGGGTTGTCCCTTTGTTCGCGAGACACCCTAGCAGCAGGGAGACCAGATCCGGGTGCCAGGAGAGACATCACTGGGGGTGGTGCTGAGGAGTCCCATCTGGATGGTTGTCCATGTTTGGGTACTGAGGAGTTCAAGCTCAGCAGGACGGTCCCTGCTTCTACACTGAAGAGATACACCCAGAGACTCAGGCACAGCAAAGACAGGACCAAGACACCAGGCCTCTCTTGGCTTCATTTGAAAGAGGAGATGGGAAGGCGCCAATGCAAGAATTCCTCCAACAACCTGAAAGGCAACATGACATCACCAGAACCCAGGGATCCCGAAATAAGAAGAATTGTACACCCTACTCCAGAAGAAGTAGAAGAAATCGACTCAAAAGTGAATTATTTGAAAATAATAGAAGACCTTAAACAGGAGGTGAAAAACTGCCATAAACAATTAGAGATTACAAACAAAAAGGTAGAGGAAATGAATAAATCGCTCAAAGATACCCAAGAAAACCAAGAGAAACAAGAAAATGCAATTAAACAGGTAAGGGAAATGGTTCAAGACCTGAAGAATGAAATGGAAGTAATGAAGAAAACTCAAACCGAGGGAAGGTTGGAGATCGAAATTCTGGGTAAACGAACAGGAACTACAGAGACAAGTACTACCAACAGATTACAAGAGTTAGAAGAAAGAATGTCAGACACTGAAGACACCATAGAGAAAATTAACACACTGATCAAAGAAAACAGCAAAACTAACAAATTCTCATCACAAAACATTCAGGAAATATGGGACACAATAAAAAGACCAAACCTAAGAATAATTGGGATAGAAGAAGGAGAGGAAGTACAGCTCAATGGTTCAGAAAATATATTTAATAAAATTATAGAAGAAAACTTCCCCAACCTAAAGAAAGATATTCCTTTGAAGGTTCAAGAAGCATACAGAACACCGAATAGACTGGACCAAAAAAAAAAAACATCTCCTCGCCATATAATAATCAGAACACAAAACATACAGAATAAAGAAAGAATATTAAGAGCTGCAAAGGAAAAAGGTAAAGTTACTTATAAAGGTAAACCTATCAGACTTACACCTGACTACTCTATGGAAACCATGAAAGCCAGAAGGTCCTGGATAGATATACTGCAGAAGCTAAGAGAACATGGATGCAAGCCCAGACTACTATACCCAGCCAAGCTATCATTCACTATAAATGGAGAAAACAAAATTTTCCAGGATAAAAACAAATTTAAACAATTCGTAGCCACAAATCCAGCCTTACAGAAAGTAATAGAAGGAAAATCACAAACCAAGGAGACCAACAATGACCACAATAACTCAAACATCTAGACACCCTTCACCAGCACAACTAAAAGAAGGCAAACACACAAACTCTATGACTAAAAAAGCAACCGGAGTTAGCAACCACTGGTCATTAATATCCCTTAATGTCAATGGACTCAACTCACCTATAAAAGGCACAGGCTAAGAGATTGGATACGCAAACAGGATCCAACATTCTGCTGTTTACAAGAAACACACCTCAACCACAAAGACAGGCACCTACTTAGAGTAAAGGGATGGGAAAAGGTTTATCAAGCAAATGGACCTAAGAAACAAGCAGGTGTGGCCTTACTAATTTCTAACAAAGTTGACTTCAAACTTAAATCAATCAGAAGAGATGGAGAGGGATATTTTATACTCATAACAGGTACAATTGATCAGGATGAGGTCTCAATCCTGAATATCTATGCCCCTAATATAAAAGCACCCACATATGTAAAAGAAACACAACTAAAACTCAAGGCTGCCATCAAACCGCACACACTAATAGTAGGAGATCTCAACACTCCTCTTTCACCAATGGACAGGTCAATCAGACAGAAACCTAACAGAGAAATAAGAGAATTAATGGAGGTATTGAATCAAATGGACTTAACAGACATCTATAGAACATTCCACCCAAATAGGAAAGAATATACCTTCTTCTCTGCAGCTCATGGAACCTTCTCGAAAATTGACCACATCCTCGGTAACAAAGCAAACTTCCACAGTTACAAAAAAAAATATCCATAACCACCTGTGTCTTATCAGATCACCACGGACTAAAGTTAGAATTCAACAACAATGCTACCCCCAGAAAGCCTACAAACTCATGGAAACTGAATAGTCAACTATTGACCCACACCTGGATCAAAGAAGAAATAAAGAAAGAAATTAAAGTCTTCCTTGAATTCAATGAAAATAAAGAATCAACATACTCAAACTTATGGGACACTTTGAAAGCAGTCCTAAGGGGAAAGTTCATAGCCCTTAGTGCCCACGTAAAGAAAACAGAGAAAGCATACATTGGAGACTTAACAGCCCATCTGAAAGCTCTAGAAAAAAAAAGAAGCAGACTCACCTAGGAGGAGTAGAAGACTGGAAATAGTCAAACTGAGGGCTGAAATCAACAAAATAGAAACACAGAAAACAATCCAAAGAATCAATGAAACAAAAAGCTGGTTCCTGGAAAAAATCAACAAAATTGATGAACCCCTATCCAAACTAATCAAACGGCAGAGAGAGAATTTGCAAATTAATAAGATCAGAAATGAAAAGGGGGACATAACCACAGACATAGAGGAAATTCAGAGAATCATTAGATCTTACTACAAAAGCCTGTATGCCACAAAACTGGATAATGTAAAAGAAATGGACACTTTTTTTAGATAAATACCATATACCAAAGTTAAGTCAGGACCAGATGAACAATCTAAATAGACCTGTCAGTCGCGAAGAATTAGAAGCTGTTATCAAAAAACCTCCCCACCAAAAAAAGCCCAGGACCAGACGGTTTCAATGCGGAATTCTACCAGAATTTCCAAGAAGACCTAATACCTATACTCCTTAAGGTATTTCACAATATAGAAACAGAAGAGTCATTGCCAAATTCCTTTTATGAAGCTACCGTCACTCTGATACCAAAACCACACAAAGACTCAACCAAGAAAAGAGAATTACAGGCCAATCTCACTCATGAACATTGACGCAAAAATCCTCAACAAAATACTGGCAAACCGTATCCAAGAACACATTAGAAAAATTATCCATTATGATCAAGTAGGCTTCATCCCAGAGATGCAAGGCTGGTTCAACATACGAAAATCTATCAATGTAATCCATCATATAAATAAACTCAAAGAAAAAAACCATATGATCATTTCATTAGATGCTGAAAAAGCTTTTGACAAAAATTCAACATCCCTTTATGATAAAAGTCTTGGAGAGATTAGGGATACAAGGGTCATACCTAAATATAATAAAAGCTATTTACAGCAAACCGACAGCTAACATCAAACTAAACGGAGAGAAACTCAAAGCCATCCCACTTAAATCGGGAACACGACAAGGCTGTCCACTCTCTCCATACCTCTTCAATATAGTGCTTGAAGTTTTAGCAATAGCAATAAGACAACATAAGGGGATCAAGGGGATTCAATTGGAAAGGAAGAAGTTAAACTTTCGTTATTTGCAGATGATATGATAGTGTACATAAGCGACCCCAAAAACTCCACCAAAGAACTCCTACAGCTGATAAACGCCTTTAGTAATGTGGCCGGATACAAGATCAACTCCAAAAAATCAGTCGCCCTCCTGTACACAAAGGATATGGAAGCAGAGAGGGAAATCAGAGAAGCATCACCTTTCACAATAGCCACAAACAGCATAAAATATCTCGGGGTAACTCTAACCAAAGAAGTGAAGGATCTATTTGACAAGAACTTTAAGGCATTGAAGAAAGAAATTGAAGAGGATACCAGAAAATGGAAGGATCTCCCTTGCTCTTGGATTGGGAGGATCAACATAGTAAAAATGGCAATCCTACCAAAGGCAATTTATAGATTCAATGCAATCCCCATCAAGATCCCATTAAAATTCTTCACTGATCTTGAAAAGACAATAATCAACTTTATATGGAAAGACAAAAGTCCCCGGATAGCCAAAGCAATCTTATACAATAGGGGTACTTCTGGAGGCATTACCATCCCTGACTTTAAACTCTATTACAGAGCTACAGTAATGAAAACAGTGTGTGGTATTGGCATAAAAATAGAGAAGTTGACCAATGGAATCGTGTAGAAGACCCGGATCTTAACCCACAAACCTATGAACACCTCATTTTCGATAAAGGTGCTAAAAGTATACAATGGAAGAAAGAAAGCATCTTCAACAAATGGTGCTGGCACAACTGGATGTCAACCTGTAGAAGAATGAAAATAGACCCATACCTATCACCATGCACAAAACTCAAGTCCAAATGGATCAAAGACCTCAATATCAATCTGAACACACTGAACCTGATAGAAGAGAAAGTGGGAAGTACACTACAACAGATGGGCACAGGCGATCGCTTCCTAGGTATAACCGCAGCAGCACAGTCATTAAGGGCAACATTGAATAAATGGGACCTACTGAAACTGAGAAGCTTCTGTAAAGCAAAAGACACTGTCACTAAGACAAAAAGGCAACCCACTGACTGGGAGAAGATCTTCACCAACCCCGCAACAGACAAAGGTCTGATCTCCAAAATATATAAAGAACTCAAGAAACTAGATTTTAAAATGCTAATTTAACCCAATTAAAAAATGGGGCACTGATCTGAAGAGAGAATTCTCACCAGAAGAAGTTCAAATGGCCAAAAGGCACTTAAGGTCATGCTCAGCCTCCTTAGCGATCAGGGAAATGCAAATCAAAACAACATTGAGATATCATCTTACACCTGTCAGAATGGCTAAAATCAATAACACCAATGATAGCCTTTGCTGGAGAGGCTGTGGAGAAAGGGGTACCCTCATCCATTGCTGGTGGGAATGCAAACTTGTGCAACCACTTTGGAAAGCAGTGTGGCGGTTTCTCAGGAAAATTGGGATCAACCTACCCATGGACCCAGCAATACCACTCTTGGGAATATACCCACGAGGTGCCCGATCATATGACAAGGACATTTGTTCAACTATGTTCATAGCAGCATTATTTGTAATAGCCAGAACCTGGAAACAACCTAGATGTCCTTCAATGGAAGAATGGATGAAGAAAGTGTGGAATATATACACATTAGAATACTACTCAGCGGTAAAAAACAATGACTTTGCGAAATTTGCATGCAAATGGATGGAAATAGAAAACACTATCCTGAGTGAGGTAACCCAGACCCAAAAGGATGAACATGGGATGTACTCACTCATATTTGGTTTCTAGAAATAAATGAAGGTCAGTGAGTCTATAATTTGATATCCTAAAGAATCTAAATAGGAAGGTGAACCCAAAGAAAAACATATAGCTATCCTCCTGGTTATGGGAAGTAGACTAGATTGCCGAGCAAAGAACGGGGATCTTGGGGGTGAGGTGGGAGGGGGGTAAGGGGAGAAGGGGAGAGAAATGTGAGAAGGGGAGGGTGGGGGGAACTTGGGGAAACAGGATGATTGGGATAAAGGAAGGTTGGTTAGGGAACAGAGAAGCACACATCTTAATTAAGGGCGCCATCTTAGGGCTGGCAAGAGACTTGGATCTAGAGGGGCTCCCAGGTACCCAGGGCGATGTCCCCAGTTAGTTCCTGGGGCAGCTGAGGATAGGGAACCTGAAATGACCCTATCCTATAGCCATACTGATGAATATCTTGTATATCACCATAGAAATTTCATCTGGCGATGGATGGAGATAGAGACAGAGACCCACACTGGAACACTGGACTGAGCTCCCAATGTCCCAATGTGGAGCAGAAGGAGAGAGAATATGAGCAAAGAAGTCAGGACCACAAGGGGTGCGCCCACCCGTGGAGACAGTGGGGCTGATTCTTTGGGGAGCTCTACCAAGGCCAGCTGGACTGTGAATGAAAAAGCATGGGATAAAACCGGACTCTCTAAATCTGCCACAATAAGGGCTGCTGAGAAGCCAAGGACCATGGCACCGGGTTTTGATCCTGCTTCATGTTCTGGCTTTGTGGGAGCCTATCCAGTTTGGACGTTCACCTTCCTAGACCAGGATGAGGGGGGAGGACTTTGGACTTTCCACAGGGCAGGGAACCCTGACTGCTCTGCAGGCTGGAGAGGGAGGGGGAGGAGTGGGGGAGGGGAGGAGGAGAGGGAGGAGTGGGAGGGAAATGGGAGGCGGGGAGGGAGGCTGAAATTTCTTTTTTTCTCCAATAAAAAAAAATAAAATAAAAAAAAAA
>CAWTZC010001950.1:0-17470 GCA_963919715.1 Microtus obscurus | reverse complement strand
CTGTTATAAAAATCTCCCTACCAAAAAAAGCCCAGGACCAGATGGTTTCAATGCAGAATTCTACCAGAACTTCCAAGAACACAATACTATGCTCCTTAATGTGACTGCAATATAGAAGCAGAAGAGTCATTGCCAAATTCCTTTAACCCACAGTTACCCTGATACTTAAAACCAGCCCAACCAAAAGAAGAGAATTATGGCCTTTACTCATAATATCAGCGCAAAAATTCTCAATAAAATACTGGCAAACCAGATCCAAAACACATTAGGAAAATTATCCATTATGATCAATGAGTCTTCATCCCAGAGATGCAGGCTGGTTCAACATCGCAAATCTATCAATGTAATCCACCATATAAATAAACTGAAAGAAAAAAACCAACATATCATTCCATTAGATGCTGAAAAAGCATTAAAACAAAATTCAACACCTTTATGATAAAAGGTCTTGGAGAGATTAGGGATACAAGGGTCATACCTAAATATAATAAAAGCTATTTAAGCAAGCCGACAGCTAACATTAAATTGAACTGCAAAAAAACTCAAAACCATCTAAAATCAGGAACAAGACAAGGATTCCACTCTCCCATTCCTCTTCAATATAGTGGCAGAAGTTCTAGCAATTACACAATTAGACAACATAAGAGGATCATGAAGTTCGTATGGAAAGGAAAGAGTTAAGCATAGATTATTTGCAGATGATATGATATATACATAAGCGACCCCCAAAAACTCTATCCAAGAACTCCTACATCTGATAAACGCCTTTAGTAATGTGGCAGGATACAAGATCAACTCCAAAAAGTCAGTAGCATCCTATACCCTAAGGATAAGGAAGCAGAGAGGAATAACATCCCTTTCCCATTACAAATAGCATAAAA
This sequence comes from Microtus obscurus, assembly GCA_963919715.1. Classification (NCBI taxonomy): domain Eukaryota; kingdom Metazoa; phylum Chordata; class Mammalia; order Rodentia; family Cricetidae; genus Microtus; species Microtus obscurus. Next base: position 16,589 of record CAWTZC010001950.1, on the reverse strand, counting down.
TATCTAGGGTAACCCTAACCAAGGAAATGAAAGATCTATTTGACAAAACTTTAGAGTCTTTAAGAAAGAAATTGAAGATACACCAGAAAATGGGAAGACATACTTGGATTGGGAGGATCAACATAGTAAAAATGGCAATTCTACCAAAGCAATCTACAGATTCAATGCAATCCCCATCAAAATACCATCAAAATTCTTCCACAGATCTGGAAGACAATAATGCAACTTTATATGAAAAACAAAAAACCCAGGATAGCCAAAACAATCTTATACAATAAAGGATCGTCTGAGGCATTACCATCCCTGACTTCAAACTCTATTACAGAGCTACAGTATTGAAATCAGCTTGGTATTGGCATAAAAACAGAGAAGTCACCAATGAATCCAAATGAAGCTAAGCTTTAACCCACAAACCTGAACACCTGATTTTCGATAAAGGCTAAATGTATACAATGGAAAAACAGAGCATCTTCAACAAATTGTGCTGGCAACTGGAAATCTTGAAAATAAAACTAATATATCTATCACCATGCACAAAACTCAAGTCCAAATGATTAACCAATATCAGTCCAACAACCGACCCTGATAGAGGAGAAAGTGGGAAGTACTCTACAACAGTGGGCTGACCTCTCGTATAACCCCAGCAGCACAAACAGTAAGGGACTCATTGAATAAATAACTTATTTACAACAAGCAAGGACACTGTTGCTGAACAGAAAAGCAACCCACTGACTAGGAGAAGATCTTCTGCCTGGCGAAGCCAAAAGTCCCATCTCCAAAATATATAAAACTCAAGAAACTGAACCGTGAGCTAATCAACCCATTTATAAAAATGGGCACTGAGCTGAACAGGAATCTCTCAGGAAGAAGTTTCAAATGGCCAAAAGACACCTAAACCATACTCAGCATGTGACCAGGGAAATGCAAATCAAGACAACTTTAAGATACCATCTTGCACACCTGTCAGAATGGCGAAAATAAAAAGCACCAATGATAGCCTTTGCTGGAGAGGGTGTGGAGAAAGAGGTACACTCATCCATTGTTGGTGGGAATGCAAACTTGTGCAACCACTTCCCAAACAGTGTGGAGGTTTCTCCAGGAAATTTGGGATTTTTCCCTGGATCCAGCAATACCACTCTTGGGAATATCAAGAGCCTTATTTCACGTATATGCTCTACTATGTTCATAGCAGCACTGTTTGTAATAGCCAGAACATGGAAACAACCTAGATGCCCTTCAATTGAAGAATGGATGAAGAAAGTATGGGTGTGCATATTAGAGTACTACTCAGCAATAAAAAACAAGGACTTCCTGAAGTTTGCAGGCAAATGGATATAACACATCCTGAGTGAGTAAGCCAGACTTAAAAAAAAGGAACATAGGATGTACTCACTCATATTTGGTTTCCTGAACATAAACAAAAGCCAGCTGAGCCTCTGTCACGTGATCTTAGAAGCTAAATAAGAAGGAGAACCCAAAGAAAAACATAAAGAGGCATCCTCTGAATATCAGCAGCTAAACCAGGCGATGAAAGGAGACAGAGACAAGAGACCCACATTGGAGCACCAGACAGTAATCTCAAGGTCCAAATCAGGAGACGAAGGAGTGAGCACGAGCAAGGAACTCAGAGGCAACGAGGTGCACCCACACACGGAAGACAATGGGATTTCACCACCAAACTCACCAAGGCCAGCTGACCTGAGTTTGAAAAAGCCTGGGATAAAACCGTCTTGGGGAAAAAACATAGAAGACAATGAGGACTACTGAGTCTGAGAACAAAGGCAATGGGTTTTTAATCCTACTGCACGTATTGCTTTGTGGGGAGCCTAGGCAGTTTGGATGCTCACCTTACTGGACCTGGATGAGGTGGGTGGTCCGTGGACTTCCCACAGGGCAGGGAACCCTGATAGCTCTTTGGGCTGACGAGGGAGGGGACTTGACTGGGGAAGGGGGAGGAAATGGGAGGCTGCGGTAGGGGAAAAGACAGAAATCTTAAATAAATAAATAATTTAAAAAATTAAAACCCTTTAAAAAAAATACATTGACAGCATACTGAGGCCATCCCATATCATTTCCCCTTTTCTGTCTAATTAGAAAGGAAGGTCTCAACTTTAACATTGTAAAATTACATATACCCAAACGGCTATCAAGCAAGGATTACCCACCAGCCCAGGGGTATTACCACTTACCAATGCGGCCAGGCCCTCTTCCATCAATCATCTTAACCCCTCTGTGTACACCCAATTTTTAATTAATTAATTAATTTTACATTTGTATACAGCCTCCCCCTCCCTCCCTTTCTCTCACTCTCTCCTTCCCCTTCCACCACCTACCCACAATCACTCCCACCTCTGTATTCACTCAGAAAGGGGCAGGTCATTCATGGGCATCAGCAAAGCATGGCATATCAAGGTGTCATAAGACCAAACATCCTTCCCCTGTCCTTGGGCTGGGCAAAGCAACCCAACATGAGGAATATGCTCCCAAGAGTCCAGCCAAAGTACCAGATATCTCCCATTGCTAGGAGTCTTACAAATACAACCTACAACTGTCACCTTATATGCAGGGCCTAACCCCCAGAGCTCCTGGTTGTTGGTTCAAACTCTGCCCAAGGTTCCCACAAGCCCAGGATAGCATTTTCTGTGAGGTTTTTTTCTGATGTTTCTGGCCCCTCTGGCTCTATAATCCCTCTTCCTCTACTCAACTCTCCCCAGTTTAACCTTTTTCGCCCTGGATGTCTGAATCTCCTCCACCAGTCACTGGATGAAGGCTCTCCTTGACAACTAGGTAGTTACCAAAATCAATCACAGGGAAGGCCAGTTCAGGCTGTACATCCACTGCTACCAGGTTCTTATCTGAGGGACTCTTGTGAACTCATGGAAGTTACTCTTACATCAGGCTTCATGATGCTCTATAAAGCCCCCCTTTCCAGTCATCTTTATTAGCACTCCCCCCTCCACTTAACTCTCCAACCCAATAATTCAATTTCCCGTGCCTACCCAACCCCAATCCGACTAAGAGATGTTTCTTCATTTCACTTTCTCTGGGAGATCCATGTCCTTTCTTTCAGTTCTCCTTATTTACCTAGACTCTCTGAGCCTATGAGTATAGGATAATTATCCCTTACTTTACAGTTAATATCCACTTAACAGTGATGGCATACCATATTCCTTTTTTCTGGGTCTGGATTACCTCATTCGGGATGATTTTTTTTTTCTAGTTCTATCTATTTGCCTTCAAATTTCTGTTACTCTTTGTTTAAATTAATTTTATTAAAAATGTTATTAGGCTATACATTTTCTCTGATCCCCCTCTGCCCTCTTCCCTCCCCCTCAGCCCTCTCATGCTCCCAATTTACTCAGGAGATCTTGTCTTTTTCTACTTCCTATGTAGATTAGATGCATGTATGTCTCTCCTTAGTGTCCTCATTGTTTCTGGTTCTCCTAGATTGTGTTGGTGTAGGCTGGTTTTTCTTTGCTTTATATTTTAAAACCTTTCATGGTGAGTACATATGATAATTATCTTTCTGTGTCTGAGTTACTTCCTCAATAATATGTTTTCTAGCTCCATCCATTTGCCTGCAAATTTCAAGGTCATCATTATTATTTTTTTGCAATTATATTCCATTGTGTAAATTCTCACATTTCCCTTACCCATTTTTGGTTGAAAAGCATTTAAGGTTGTTTCCAAGTTCTAGCTGTAAAGAATTCTAGTACTTGCTATGAACATAGATTGAGCACTTGTCCTTGTGGCGCTTGGTCTGGGTTTCTTTGATATTGCCCAAAAGTGGTATTGCTGGGTCTTCGAGGAAGGTTGTTTCCTAATTTTCTGAGAAATCCCGTACTGAGTTATCCAAAAAGGATATACCAGCTTGCACTCCCACCAGCAATGTAGTAATGTTCCCCTTTACTCCACATCCTCTCCAGCATAAGTTGTCATCAGTGTTTTTGATCTTAGCCATTCTTACAGGTATAATATGGAATCTCGAGTTGTTTTGATTTGTTTCTCTGATACTAAAATTTTGAGCATTTCATTAAGAGTCTTTCAGTCATTTTAGATTCCCTGTTGAGATTTTCTGTTTGGCTCTTTACTCATTTTTATTCAGGTTATTTGTTCTTTTGATACCAATTTCTTGAGTTCTTTGTATATTTGGGAGATCAACCTCTGTCTGATGTGAGGTTAGTGAAGATCTTTTCCCATTCTGTGTTTCTCAAACTTTTGTCTTGTTGATCATGTTCTTTGCTTTACAGACTTTTCAGTTTCAGGAGGTTTCATTTATTAATTGTTTCTCTCAGTATGTGTGCTGTCAGGGTTTTATTTAGGAAGTGGTTCCTGTGCCAATGCGTTGAAGTGTACTTCCCATTTTCTCTTCAGTGAGGTTCAGTGTGGCTGGCTTTATGCACAGTTCTTTGATCCATTTGTTCAGGTTTGTGCATGGTGATAGATATGGATCTATTTTCATTCTTTTACATGTTGATATCCAGTTCATACACCAACATCATGTGTTGAATATCTTTCTTTTTTCCATTTGATTTTTTTACAGCTTCTTTGTCAAAAATCAAGTGTTCAAAAAGGTATGTGGAATAATATCTGGGTCTTTGATTTGGTTCCATTGTTCTTCCTGTCTGTTCTTATGCCAATACCAGGCTGTTTTTCAGTACTGTAGCTCTGTATTAGAGTCTGAAGTCAGGGATTGTGATGCCTCAAGAAGTTCTTTTGTTGTACAGGATTGTTTTGGCTATCTGGGTTTACTTTTCCATAAGGAGTTGAATGCTGTTCTTTCCAGTTATGAGCCATATAAATTTTGATTTGCATTGCATTGAATCTGTAGATTGGTTTTGTGGAATTACCATTTTTTACTCTGTTAATTCTATCTACTAGAGTTATGATATCTTTCCATTTTCTAGTATCTTATTCAGTTTCACATTCTTCGTGTTATGTTGTTGTCATACAAGTCTTCCACTTGTTTAGTTTGAGATACTCCTAGATATTTTGTACTGTTTGTGACTATTGTGAAGATTTAATGTTTCTCTGGAGTTCTTTCTCAGCACATTTTTCATCTGTGTAACAGAGGGCTAAGTGATTTTTTTTAGTTAATCTTAACTCTTCCATTACTGAAAGTGTTCATGAGCTGTAAGAAGTTCCTTGGTAGAATTTTGGGGTCGCTTATGTAAACTATCATATCATCAGCAAAAAGTGAGTTTGTCTTCTTCTTTTCCTATTTTTATCCTTGATCTCATTTGTTTTCTTGTTATTAAAGCTAAACCTAAATATTGAATATAGTGACACTTATCTTGTTCTGATTTCAGTGGGATTGCTGTGAGTTTTCTCCATTGGTTTGATAATGGTTGTTGGCTTTTTAATATGTGCCTTTATTATGTTTAAGAATGTTCCTTGTATCCTGTTCTTGAACACTTTATCATGAAGGGATGTTTATTTTTATTGAAAGCTTTTCAGCATCTAATGAGATGATCATGTGGTTTTTTATTTTTCAGTTTGTTTATTATGGCGAGATGTTTACTGAATTTTGTATGTTGAGCCATGTCTACATCCTGGGATTAACCAACTTGATCATATAAAAATGGTTCTGATATGGTTTTGGATTTAATTGCCATATTTCTCTTCCTATTTTTGCATCAATGTTCCTTTAATTGAGATTGGTCTGTAATTCATTTCTAATGTCTTTTACGTAGCTTGGGTATCAGGGTAATTGTGGTTTCATGAAAAAGTTTGGCAATGTTCCCTCTGTTGTATTGTGGAATAATTGAATATTTGATATTAAATTTTCTTTGAGAATCTTAATGGGTTCTGAGCTACATACTACTGGTCCTGGATTTTGATCTGAAACTTTTGATACTGTTTCTATTTCTGCTTGATATATATTTTAGTTAATTTGCTTATCTGGTCTTGATTTAATTTTGGTAAGTGATATTTATCCAGAAAGTTGTCCATTTCCTTTTAGTTTTCCATTTGTGATACAGATTTTCAAATACAAGCTGATAATTCTCTGATTTCTTTCATAACTGTTGTTATGTCCCCCTTTTCATTTCTGATTTTGTTAATTTAAGATATTACTCTCTCTACGCTTTTGCTTAGTTTGGATAAGGTTTGTCTATTTTGCTGATTTTCTTGAAGAAGCAACTCTTTGTCCCATTGATTCTTTGAATTGTTTTGCTTTGTTTCTATTTTGTTGATTTCAGCTCTCAATTTGATTATTTTTCTGCTGCCACGAGTTTGCTTCTTGTTCTAAAGTTTACAAATGTTCTGTTAATTTACTAGCGTGGAATTTTTCCAGCTTCTTCACGTAGGCATTTAGTGCTATGAGGATTCCTGTTAACACTGCTCTCATTGTGTCCCATAAATTTGATATGTTGTGAGGCCCATTTTTCATTGAATTTTAAGAAGTCTTTATTTTTTTCCCACATTTTCTTCCTTGACCCAGTGATGATTCAGTTATCATTGTTTAATCTCCATGTGTTTGTGGGCTTTCTGTAATTAGTATTTGCTGTTTAATTCTAGTTTAAACCGTGTTGATCTGATAAGATACATGGGATTATTCAATTTTTGTATCTGTTTAGGTTTGTTTTGTTACTAAGTATGTTGGTCAATTTTTGAGACAGTTCCAAAGGTGCTGAGAGAAGGTATATTCTTTTGTATTTTTGGATGGAATATTCTATAGATGTCTGTTAAGTCCATTTGAGCTATAACATCTATTAATTATATTTCTCTATTTCATTTTTTGTGTTATTGTGCAAATGGGTGATTTGAGTGGAGTGTTACTCTCCACTATGTGTGTGGTTTAATGTATGATTTAAGCTTTTGAATATTTCTTTTACATAATGTTGTCTTTGTCTCCTTTCATCGCCTAAAGTAAGGTTAATATCCAGGAGGATACTATGTTTTTCTTTGGGTTCACCTTCTTATTTAGCTTCTCTAGGTTCACCGAATTACACAACAAAAGTATGTGCTCAACTATGTTCATAGCAGCACTGTTTGTATTAGCCAGAACCTGGAAACAACCCTAGATGCCCTTCAATGGAAGAATGGATAGAAGAAAATATGAATATATACTATTAGGATACTACTCAGCAGTAAAAAACAATACTGCTTGAATTTTGCATGCAAATGACAAATAACACGATCCTTAGGTAAGCCAACCCAAACGAGGAACATGGATATCTATCATAATTGGTTTCTAGCCATAAATAAAGACATTGAGCCTATAATTCATTGATCCTAGGTATCCCATTTTTTTAATTGAATTATTTATATTTTATGTCTAGTTCCTTGAGTTCTTTACTCACCAAATTTTAGAGTTCAGCCCCTCTTCAACGGATATAGGGTTGGTTAAGATATTATCCCTTTCTAGGCTGCTGTTTTGTCCTGTTCACAGCATGCTTTGCTCTTGCAGAAGCTTTTCAGTTTCATGAGGACCCATTTATTAATTGTCAGTGCTTAGTGTCTGTGCTACTAATATTTTATTCAGGATTGTCTCCTGTGCCAATATATTAAGGCTATTACCAACTTTTCTTGTCTATCAGGTTTAGAGAAACTAGATTTATGCTGCTGATGTGATCCACTAGGACTGAGTTTTGTGCATTAAGTGTATTTAGTCTTATAGAGGCATTTCCTATGATTTTGCTTATTGCTAAGTTGACATAAAACTATTCAGCAGTTATGTATCTTTGACCTTAGTACTTTTTGCAGCAGCACTGCAAAGTTATTTCTGCTTCTGAACCAAATGAGGAATGTTAAGAAAAGTTTTATAAAATTATAAGTATGGCTGGGCATGGGGGCACATGAAAGTAATCTCAGACTGAAGAGGTAGAAGCAGGCAAGATCTCTGTTACTTTGAGGCCAACCTGGTCTGCAGTGAGTTCCAGGACAGTCAGGAATGTTACACTAAGAAACCCTGTCTCTGTGATCCCAAAAATTCTAAATATGATATGAGTGTTGTAATTATTCTCAATCTAGTTCTTAAACAACACCTAGTTAAAAATTTAGAAACCTAAACCCAAAACAGTAACTAGTGTCAAACTACATTGAAAACAAACGGGTATCACAATTATGTAGTTTTAGGAGGACAGCAGAGCCCAAATTACAAGAAATGTCACATTCCATAGACTCCTTTTATTTCAACAGGATAATGTGACTCTCTCTTATTAAGCTTCCATCTTCTTTGAGCTCAAGTACAGGAAAGTTCATAACACATTTTGGAGCAATGTAGCTCAGTCTTCCATGCTGACATCAGAAAAAGAAGAGTGATAGGAATCTCAGACAGACAAATAATCCCTATATAGCAGCTATGGCTATAGTATATCCTTCTACCCCACCCCAGTGCAATCTTGACTATACATATAAACCGCTTCTTATCCATCACCAAAGGACCACACAGCACTGGAGCTAGAGTCAAAACCTATCAGGTAAGTGTCACTTTATCACTTCATGAGAAAATCTCTCTGAATGGCAATGGGCTTCCCTCATAGATCACTTCGACCGTTGCAAAGTTTTTTGCCAATTACTCTCATTACGAATAAACTTGATATGAACATGCTAGAAGCTTAAAAGCTATGTCTTGATGGCACATACCTATTATAAAAGAGTGTTACAATAATGCCACGTGTGCAAATGTCTTTTTGGTGTCAAACTTCATTGTGCTTTAGATGTATGCCCAGAAATGAGTTATTTATATCAAATATAAATTTAGTTCTGTTTTTCTTCTTTAAAAAACTTCTGCATTAAATATTTTACATAGTGGCTGTGCTCATTTACATTTTCACCAACTCCTTGTCTACATGTCTCTTGGGATTTTATTTTTGTTTTCTAAATTTAATCATTCTGCTACATTAAAAATAATGCCAAACTACATATATTCATTTCCTTTATCTGTTATGTTGAACATTGTTTCATATACTTTTCCATTTGTATGTCTTCTGTTAACAAATATTTTGACATTTTGCCCACCTTTCAGATGCTTTAAGTTTTTGTTTCTTTGCTTTGGATTTTTTATTGCCTTTTGAGACATAGCTCTTGCTATGTCTGGATCATATTGAGCTTTCACTACATATTAGGCCTCACATTGCATAGTATATACTTGTGCCTCCAGAATTGAGTTATAAGCATGTGCCACATGCCTAGTTCATTTTAGTGTTTTTCTTTTGCTTCTATTCTATGTTTTGGATAATTTGCTCACAACTGTCCCACTTCTTTTTCTTTTACAATGCATCCTAACTTCCAAGAGTTTCCTCTCTCTCCCTCCTCCCATTTCCCCCTTCCCACCTCTTTCCCCAGAACCCTCCTCTTTCCACTTCAGAAAAATCATTTCCCACAAATATCAACTAAACTTCCAGCATGAGTTACAATAAGTCCCAGGCACCAACCTCATTATTAAGGTTCTGTAAGGCAACCCAAATAGGAGAAAGTTCCCAACAACAGTGGAAAAGATCGAGCTCCTTCCACTATTAGGGTCATATAAAACACTAAGCTAACAACCATAACTTATGAAAACCTAATTACCCAACTCATGTGGGCTCCCACAGTTGTTAGCTTTAGTCTCTGAAATCTGCCATGATCCACTGTTAGTTGATTCCAGCAGGCGCAACATTTCAGTGCTGCTCAGATCCTTGGTTTCTCTCACCATTTCCCCCCTCTCTAAACCCCACAGCCTCCAACAATGAAGATCTCCAATTGAGCTCCTCCCCCATATGTTTTTGGCTCTGCATCTGGTCCCACCCAAGCTGCCCAGGCTTCAGTGTGTGATTGAGGCTGGGCTGCCCAGTCTGTCTTTGGAGAAAATAATTCAATTATTACCTTTGAATTTTTCTAAACCTACATTTCATTCTGGTTTTGATTTCCACAGACATCTGAGCAGCATCAGGCATGGGCTCCTTTTGTGGTGGGTTGGTAACCCAGGCCCAGAAAGGTAAACCTGATAGATGCTTATTAACAAGTCAAATATTATTATCTTATTAGCCTCATGCTAATCCACAGACCCAAAATGGTGTTAGGGGCTCTAGGGAAATGAGTATATTGAAGGAAAACACATTTTGTGGGTGTAAGGGGATTAGGTGGGGGGCAGAGGAGGGAGAGAGAGAGAGAGAGAGAGAGAGAGAGAGAGAGAGAATGAGGGAAATGCTGAATTGAGTCATTGAGCTAGTGTGAAAACAAATTCTTCACCAGATTTCGGGAGTGACTATATTAAGTACACCTGACCGATATAAACCTAGACTGGATTTGTCTTGGTTATAAAATTCATTGTGAACATAACACATACAAAACATTGAACCTACAATCTATCCGAATTGTAATGTGTGACAAACAGAACACAAAGACATCTGGGAAGAATACGGTTGGTGAACTAATTATTTGTCTTTCTTAATAATAATATGTAGTCTCTTTATTTTAGGTCATATAAAATCATCATTACTCTAAATGTTTCTATATTTCTTTTTTCTAGTGACTTCCATAGTTTTCTTACATCAAAGTCTGAAATCTATTATTCATTGCCTGAGTGATTCGTTTGATTTTCATTCAATACATTTTCTACCATTACAAGAGAAAGTTGTCTTTCTTCGAACAAGTTAAAATGCCTATCAGAGAGATAACTTATTTTGGAAATGGTGTATTCAACATAATAACATTAATCATAAAGTAATTAACTCTCAGATTATTTGTATGTATGATTTATGAACTGGAAGGCTGATATGTTAAATAATATCATCATTCATATTTACACTCATATGAAGAAGCAAAAAATGCTGATGTCATTGAAGACTATGAGATGATGATATTGACAGTTTAGGAAGAATGGGAGGGAGTATGTTGGAGCCATATTTTCTGTTCTAACCACAACTGCCTCGTTGAAGAAGGATCTATCTATCTTGAAACAGTAGCAAACATGACAACGCTGAAACTTTGACAACATTATTTTCTAAACTACACATACACAAAACAATTGAAGAGTAGTGGGAGGGTTATATTAAATACTTTACTTCACACCATGATAAAACATACTGCTACCAACTTATGTGTTAATTCTTAATATTCTCATTAAGCCCCCGGAAATATAAGATACGAAGTGTCCATCTCACATTTAAACAAGAAAAATTTTAAGTTTCTGTTATGACAACAAATATAATTAATAAATAATCAGAATACAGGTGTTTGAGGGCTTCTAATGCACAGACACATGATGATATTTAAGTAGATGGGAGATAGCAATAATTATTCTAATAATTTGATCATTATCATTTTGTTTGTTCATTTATGACGTTGTGCCCCATAATTACCTATAATTATTATGTAATAATTAAATCAATCATATACTTTATAAAAGTATTTGTCCTAACTATGTTCATAGCAGCACCATTTGTACCAGCCAGAACCCAGGAAACAACCTAGGTGCTCACGTAGAATGATAAAGAAGGTGTGGCACATATACACATTTCAGAGTTCCCACTAGTGGTAAAATAAAAAAAAATGACATCTTGACTTTGCATGCAAATGGATGTAAACAGAAAACACTTAGTGAGATAACCCAGACTCCCAAAAGATGAAGACAGAGCAGGATTCTAGCCATAAACAAAGGACATTGCCCTATAGTTCATGATTCTAGAGAAAAGCAAAATACATGGTGAACCCAAAGAAAAACATATAGTTATTCTTCAGTAATGGAAGTAGACAAGCCTGCTGGGCAAAGTTGGGAGCATTGGAGTGAGGGTGGGGGTGGGGGAAGGGGAGAGGGGGAGAGAGAAGGGGAGAAGGGAGGATTTGGGAGAGCTTCTTGGGGGAGTGGGATGGTTGAGATGGAGGAAGGGTGGATATGGGAGCAGGGGAAGAAGATATCTTAATTAAGGGAGCCATTTTAGGGCTGACAAGAGACTTGGCTCTAAAGTTATTCCAGGTGTCTAGTGTATGTCCCCAGCTGTCCTTAGGGCAGCAGAGGAGAGGGTACCTGATCTGGATCTGTTCCATAGCCACACTGATGAACATCTTGCATATCACCATAGAACCTTCATATGGTGATGGATGGAGATAGAGCACAGAGACCCACACTGGAAGACTGACTGAGCTCCAAGTGTCCAGCTGAAGAGCACAGCGGGAGGGAGAACATGAGTGCAAAAACAAAAGCACTCCACAGAGAGACACAGTGGCTCTGATCTAATGGGAGCTCACCAAGGCCAGCTGGACTGGGACTGAATGAGCATGTGATCAACAAATCAACCTGTAGTTGGCAATGGGCTGACTGAGAAGCCAATGAGATAATGGCACTCCGGGTTTTGATTCTGTTGGTACGGCCGGCTTTGGGGGAGCCCAGTCTGCTCTGGATGCACACCTTTCAGACCTGGATGGAGGGAAGAGGCTCAGGATTTCCCATAGTGCAGGGTACCCTGACTTCTTAGGACTGAAAAGTGAGGGGGAGGAAAAGTGGGGGAGTGAGAGGTAAATGGGAGTAGGGAAGGAAGTAGAAAATTTTAATAAATAAAATTTAAAAAAAAGAGAAAAAATTAAAAAAAGAAACTTTAATATAAGGCAAAAAAAAGAAATTGAAATTTTTTCCAGAAGATGAAATGTCTTCAAATTCAAAAACAATCTACAGATTCAAAGCAATTCCTAAAATTTTAGGGCAATTCTTTACACAAATTGAAAATATAATCCAGATTTCAGGTGAAAATACACAGACCTAGGAGGTCCAAACAATTTTAAACAACTGCAAAATCCTAGAAATATCACTTACATCAATTTTTAATTATTACTATAAGATATAGTAATGAAAATAGCATCGTACTGGATATAAAAATTGGATTCATAGACCCATAGAATAGAAATGAGTATCTGCACACATAAATCCATAGTCCTATAGCCTGATTTTGATAAGCTAACAGTACATATTAAAAAATTAGACAAACATTTTCGAACAAATGGTACAACCTGAACTAGATTGTTATATGTACAAGAGTGAAACTTGATCTTATCTCTCACCCTTGCACAAAAACTCAAGTACAAATTGGATCATGACTCAATATAAGAGATAATATCCTTAATATGACAAAGGAGAAAATAGAGGATATACTTGAACTCATTTACATGAGAAGGACTCCCATACTGCAGGCATACCAACAACTAAAAAAATGAGATTTTATGACGCTAATGAAAAAAAAATACCATCTATACATCTGATGGAGAGTTAGCATTAGAACATATAAATATGTCCTGGTTAGATTTTCGTCAATCAAATGCTGCCAGAACTTTTGAAAGAAGGAACAGTATTACAAAATAGCTTTCACTGGGACCGGGCCTGTAGACAAGCTAGGGGACATTTCCTGACTTATAATTGATGTGGAAGACTCCAGCCCACTGTGAACAGTGGCACCCTGGGGCAGGTGGTCCACACAGTGGCACCCTGGGTAGGTTCCATGGTTAAGAGAAGCTGAAGCTGAGTGGCCGGCGGGTAGAAAACCAATATTCAGCATTCCCAATGGCTTGTTTAAGTCCCTCGACCTAGTTCCTCATCAAGTCCTTACCCCTGGCTTCCCCTTTGTAATGAACTATGATTGGGAAACATATACCAAATAAAACTCCTTTCCTCCCCAAGTTATTTTGGTCATTGTGGTCTTTATCACCGCAATATAAAAAGCAAACTAGAAACAGAAATTGGTACCAGGTTTCCAGGTGCCATTGTTTCCAATGGACCTGACCATGTTTTGTCTTGGGGAAGATTGTGTTAGAACTTTGGACTGAAATTGATGTTGAATGCTTCTCAGCGAATGGGTTGTTCTTAGAACTTGGGAGATAATTCTAGAGCAATGAAGATGATGGGCTGAAAGATCTTATGACTAAGAGACCAGCATTGCTAAAGCAAAAATCCTTTGGAAAGATGCCTTGGTGGGTTAGCACACAGAGGCTCTGTATAGTTAAGTCCAAGGCTGTATCTCAAGCTGAGAAGCTGAACTTGGTAATATGTAAGAGTTTCCTGTTTTACTGGTTTTGGCAGATGGCAGCTGCAGACAACTGAAAGGGCAATAGAGAACACCTGAGGTCTGGCACTATGGTAGCAGGGCTTGAGAGTCCTCGGGAGTAGCCATTGGCTGAAGATGAAGCCTCGTTGTAGTGGCTAACCCAGTGTGGCTGGAAATACCAGGCCGTAGGATTGCAACAGTAACTGAGAATTGGAGCTGCTCAGAGCCTACAAAACAAGTTACGTGTGCTATGGCCAGTGCTGTCAGAGCAGTGGATCTGCCTCCAGATCACATATTAAGGGAATTTCCATATGTAAGACTGAGATATAGGACCTGATTTACTCTGTCAAATGTTGGGTTGGCTTTACTTTGACCGTGGCCATGTCATGGTCTCTTCCCCCGAATAAGCAGTGTGTAACTTACTTTAATTTATAAGAGCCAAATGGTTAGATTTGAAGAAATATTTGATTCTTTTTTTGGGGGTAGTGTATTTTTTATTTTTTTAATTATTATTGAAAAAAAAATTTATGTCTCCTCCCTACTCTCCATTTCCTCCCCCTCCCTCACCCCTCTCCCTCCCCCCACTCCTTTCCCCCCTCTTCTCCAGTCAGAAGAGCAGTCAGGGTTCCCATGCTGTGGGAAGTCCAAGGTCCTCCCCTCTCCATCCAGGTCTAGGAAGGTGAGTATCCAAACAGGCTAGGGCCCCTATAAAGCCAGTACATGCAGGGATCAAAACCCAGTGCCATTGTCCTTGGCTCTCTCATCGTTCCCGCTGTCCACCGTGTAAGAGAATCCGGTTTTATCCCACGCTTTTTCAGTTCAAGTCCAGGTGGCTTTGGTGAGCCCCAATAGATCAGCCCCAATTGTCCATTGGTGGGTGCACTTTCGCGGGGTCCCGACTTCCTTGCTCATGTTCTCCTCCTTCTGCTCCCTCACTTGACCCTTTGGGAGCCAGTCCGTGCTCCAATGTGGGTCTCTGTCTTTGTCTCCATCCATCACTAGATAGAAGGTTCGGAGGCAAGATATCTATCAGTATGACAGGTGATAGGGCCATTTCAGGTTCCCTCTCCTCAGCTGCCCAAGGAACTAACTGGGACATTCTCTTTGATACTTGGGGAGCCCCCAAGAGTCAAGGCTCTTGCCAACCCTAAGATGGCTCCCTTAATTAGGGATATATACTTTATGCGCCTCCATATCCACCCTTCTTTTATCCCAACCATCCAATTCCCAAGTCTCCCCCATCCTGCTTTCTCACTTTTCTCTCCCCATTTCCCCTTAACTCTATCCCACCCCACTCCCAAGTTTCCAATTTTTGCCCGGCAATCTTGTCTACTTCCAAATATTCAGGTGAATGACCACACATTTTTCTGAGTTCACCTTCTTATTTAGCTTTTTAGGATCACAAATTATAGGCTCAATGTCCTTTATTTATGGCCAGAAACCACCAGAGTGAGTGTTGTCTCTACAGGTTCATCTTTGGGTCTGCCAATTTACCTGTGATAGTGTTTTCTATTTCCATCCATTTGCATGTAATTCAAAATGTCATTGTTTTTTACCATTGAGTCGTACCTCTAATATGTATATATTCCACACTTTCTTCATCCATGCCATTGAAGGGCATCTGTGGTTGTTTCAAGGTTCTTGCTATTACAAATAATGTTGCCATGAACATAGTTGAACAAATGCTTTGTTTACAAAGGATAGGGAGCATCTCTTGGGTATATTCCCAAGCAGTGGTATTGCTGGGTCCAGGGATAGATTGATCCCAAATTTCTGAGAAACCGCCACACTGCTTTCCAAAGTGGTTATACAAGTTTGCATTTCCACCAGCAATGGATGTGTGTACCTCTTACTCCACATCATCTCCAGCAAAGACTATCATTGGTGTTTTTAATCTTAGTCATTCTGGACAGATGTAAGATGGTATTTCAAAGTTGTTTTGATTTACCCTTGATCATCAAGGAGGTTGAGCATGACCTATTGTCTTCTGGCCATTTTAGCTTCTTCATGGAATTCTTTGTTCAGTTCCCAAATGCCCTATTTTTTAATTGGGTTAATTAGCATTTCAAAGTCTAGTTTCTGAGTTCCTTTATATATTTTAGACTGCCATTTGTCTGTTGCGGTTATGAAGATCTTCCCCAGTCAGTAGGTTTCCTTCTTGTCTTAGTGACAGTGTCCTTTGCTTTTGCTGTGGCTTCTCAGTTTTAGGTGATAGCTCCATTTATTCAATGTTGCCCTTAATGTCTGTGCTACTGGAGTTATATGCAGGAAGTAACTTCCTTTGCCCATATGTTGTAGAGTACTTTCCACTTTCTCTTCTATCAGGTTCAGTGTGTTCAGATTGATATTGAGGTCTTTGATCCATTTGGACTTGAGTTTTGTACATGGTGATAGATATGGGATCTAATTTCATTCTTCTACAGGTTGATGTCCAGTTATGCCAGCACCATTTTGTTGGAAGATGCTTTCTTTCTTCCATGGTATACTTTTAGCTCCTTTATCGAAAATCAGGTGTCTGAGGATGGGATTGAGGAGTTAAAAATCCTGGTCTTCTATTCGATTCCATTGGTCAATTTCTGTTTTTATGCCAATACCAAGCTATTTTCAATACTGTAGCTCTGTAATAGAGTT
>CAWTZC010001949.1:0-17257 GCA_963919715.1 Microtus obscurus | reverse complement strand
TGTAGGGATGAGCCCCACCCCCTAGTGGGGGTGGGCTTACCTGTGGCAGGTTTTGACTGATAAATAAGTTACGCAGGACGCTGCGCCGGCCCTTGTCTGCTTCCTGTCTCCCGTAACTCCGGCCGGGAACCTTGGTGTCCGTGAGTTTGTTTACATTAAAGCTTTATATATATATATACATATCACTATTTGTCTGAATTAATTAAATCCGCTTCATTTTGGCCTCAACGCGGTTCTGAATCCGAGCCCGCTCGGGCGCATGCGCGCCGCGCGCCTCAGGCCGGGCCTGCAGCTGAGCTGGCCGCGGGAGATACTGTCTGCCCCGCGCACGCCTAGGGCCTGCGCTGCGCGGGCCGGGCCAGCTGCTTTGAGCCAGCCCTTCGGGAGATACAGTCTGCCCTGCGCACCTAGGCCCTGCGCAGCGCGCCTCGGGCCGCTCCCCTACACAGGCCGCCACCGCAGCCTGACCGTCCCCCCAACTGCGCCTCCACACCCCCACCCGCGGCAGTGCCGCCTGGCGCGCCATTTTGAGCACAGCCAGCCAGAGTTGTTTTGCGCTCCCAGCTGTAGCAGCTGCATTGAATCAAACCAGCCTCCCTGGGTGGCATAGCATTGGTCTGATTCAAAGCAAGCTCTGCACGCAGATAACTAAACCTTGGTTTTGAGTTCCTGTTTCAGACCGGGTCTCCACGCGGACTCAAGTGGACTCATCTGCCACCACTGGCAGGAACCAGTGGCATTGCAGGTAAAAAAATTTTTTTTTCTTCTTTTATAAATAAAATGTCTGAGAATATTACTGTTCAGGACTTTAGCAGTCTTTTTTGAGTGTGCCAAGTGGGACATCTTACGAAGAGGTGTCTGGCACCCCAACATCTATGGATTCTTCTGGGATTAGTAATTTTCCTTGGCACTAAATGGTTTGACAACAGAAGAAGGATGGAGTCTTTAAGAGATGAATCCAGGATTCTTAAGGGGCAGAGGTTGAACATTTAAAAAATTATTGGAGGCAAATCCAGGATTCTTAAGGCAGAGGTTAAACATTTAAAAACTATTGGAGAGGCGAATCCAGGATTCTTAAGGCAGAGGTGGAAGGTCTCAAAATCATCAGGTACGATTAACGATCTTCTCAAGAATCAGCTTGAACTGCTAAGCAGGAAAATTTAAAAAAAGGTTCAGGCCATATGGAGGAGAGATTTATTACTATGGAAGAAGGATCAGCTGATTTAAACAATAAATTCCAGCGGTCACTTTCTGAAGGAATTGAAACACTTATTGAGAGAACCAAAACGTTGAATGTGACAATCGAATTTTGTCTAAAACTGTGACAAATTGCGGAAAGATTGTCAGTACAAGAAGGCACGTGTTTACGCGATTAAAATTATGTCCAAAGAAGAGAACTTATCTCTAATGGACAAAATTCATACTTTTAGAATCCTCAATGAAGAAGCTTTGGAACATACTTTGGACAGAGATTCAAACATTGCAGAAGTGCAATGTTGAATATAATTGAAAAGATTGAGGAATTTCAAAATTCTGATGAAGAAGAACAAACGGTAGAAAGGCAAATTTTAACTACGCCTGTGGGGTAAATCCCTCGGCAAAATTTCCACAAAGACTCTACCTGCCTTTCCACTAATAACAACAGAAAAGGTGATTGGCTCCAAAACCCTAAGGTCATCAAGGACGATATAAGGGAGCCTGACCGCATGGAATGATCTCAAAGAAATTAAACAGGCTGTCGTGACTTTTGGGATGCACGCTTCTTTTGTTAAGGAAATGCTAAAAATCCTGGGCAACAACAAGCGAGCAACTCCTAGGATTGGGTGCAACTGAGCTCTGCAGTACGTGATAGCGGGCCGTATTTAAAATGGAAATGCTTATTCAGGCAAGAGGCTGGGACGTTTGGAACAGCAAAGAAAAGGCGGTAAGGGAGGTAACATTTGCATAGATAAAATTCTGTGGTGGAAGGACTCTTTTCTGACCCTCAGACCAAGCTAATCTGGATGAGGACACACTTTCCTATGCCCAACAGCAGCCTTAAATGCGTGGGATAGAGTACAAGACCCAGGACAGAACACCAAACCATTTGTCAAAATTAAACAAGGTCAGAGAGAACCCTTTAGTGATTTTTTACAAAGGCTTTCACAAGGCTGTGCAAATAGGGATACCTGACCCAGAACAAGGCGTATAATGATTGAAAATTTGGCTTATGAAAATGCAAATTCGTGAATGCAAAGGGATTTTGTGGGCCTCTAAGGGTAAGATCAGCACCTTGGAAGAATGGGTCTTACATACACTGGGATGTTGATACATTTGGATTATGGCACTGAAGCAATGGGTGGAAGAAGCAATTTCCAATGGTAAAAGGAGACAACACCAGAATACCAAATGTTTTAATTGTGGCCAAATGGGTCATATGAAAAGAAATTGTAAACAACGGTCTTTCAGAAATAATAATAGCATCTTCTAAAAATAACAGAAATAGGAGGACTCAGCTTCAGGAATTTATGTAGAAGATATGGAAAGGGTGACACTGACCGAACGAATGTAGATCTACAAGGGATAGACAAGGCAACCTGATACAGATGGGAAGTGAGAGGGGGCCCCACAGGCCCCATGCAACACATGGTTCAATCATTTCCAGTTCCAGCGGAGAATGTGCCCCCCGCCAGGACAATTAGGAAACCCACGCGCCCACTGATGACAAGCAATAGTGTGATCAGAAAGAGGAGTTACTTGTAGTTTTGGGCAAACTTCTATAAATGATCAAAGACCCAAGCCGAGAGTATGTGTAAATGGCATTTATTATTACTGGCTTGCTGGACACAGGTGCTGATGTAAGAGTCATTACCCCAGAATCTTGGCATCCATATTGGCCTTTTTCAGGATATGAATGTCCAGCTACTGGGAATTGGAAACCCTATCTCGAGTAAGACAGAGCATGAGATGGGTTGAATGGATAGGGCCTGAGGGGCAAATAGGAAAATTAGTGCCATATGTAGCCAATATTGCAATGAATTTATGGGGTCGTGACCTATTACAACAATGGAATACCCAAATTAACATTCCTGCTACTTCTAGAGTTTATAGTTCTGAAAATAATATTAAAAGATATTATAAACCGAGAAAACTCGCCATTCGAGCCATACAAGAACAAGCAATTGAAGTCTCTTCAGAGATACCAACAGCCTTGCCTTTAAAATGGTTGACTGAGAAACCAATATGGACAAAGCAATGGCCACTAGCTGAGGAAAAGTTACGGGCTTTAGAACAGCTGGTACAAGAGCAATTAGATGCTGGACACATAGAAGAATCTACCAATAGCCTTGGAATTCTCCTGTATTTGTGGTTAAGAAAAATCGGCTAAATGGAGAATGGTGACAGGATCTCAGAGGCAATCAATAAAGGTTATTCAACCTATGGGCCCTCTGCAATCTGGAATCCCATTGCCCTCTTTGTTACCAAAAGGATGGCCTCTTATAGTTAATGATTTAAAGGATTGTTTTTTCACAATACCTTATACAAAAGGAAGATAGAAAAAAATTTGCCTTCACAGTGCCTACTTACAACAATTCTCAACCTTCCAAGAGTGTACCACTGGGCTGTCCTCCCCCAGGGTATATGTTAAATAGCCCCTCCTTATACGCCAATACTTTGTGAACCAACCATTGCAAATAATACGCAGGAAATTCCCCAAATCCATCATTTATCACTACATGGACGTCCATATTGCTATCTGATTCAAAACAGGGATACCTTGAACAGACTGTTTGACGAAATAAAGATACTTTACCTAAATGGGGATTGGAAATTGCTCCTCAAAAAATACAGAAGGGAGATTCCGTTAATTATTTAGGTTATAAAATAGGTTTACAAAAAATCAAGACACAAAGAGGGTAAAAATTAGAGAGATCGCCTACGAACTCTTAATGACTTTCCCAAAAACTGTTAGGAGACATTTCCAGTCTACGACCAGCTATTGGGATAACACTTGATCTAATAATTCATTTGAACAAAACTTTGAAGGTGGATAAAGATTTAAAAACAGTCCCAGAAGAATTAACAGCCGAAGCAGAAAAGGAACTGACAATGATTGAGGAAAAATATACAACATGCACATGTGGACAGGGTGAATCCGGGAGCTCGATTGTATTCTCGTTAATATTACCATCGAAAATTTCTCCTACAGGAATTTTAATGCAAAGGGATGATATTATCTTGGAATGGATCTTTTTACCACATAAACCAAGTAAGAAACTAAAAACTTATGTGGGAAAAAAAAAAGCCTCTGAGTTAATTATAAAAGGTAAGCTGAGACTTCGCCAACTAGCAGGCACATAGACCCAGCAGAAATTATAGTGCCTTTCACTGCTGATGAACTAAGGGGAAATTATGGGAAGATAATGAACCATGGCAAAGAGCCTGTGCTAATTTTTGGAGAGGCATTAATAACACAACTATCCAAAAAGCAAGAGGCTTAACTCATAAAGAGAACTTCTTGGATCCTTCCTCGAATCGTCGTGATGCTCCAATAACTGGAGCCCGGTACAATTCTATACTGATGCCAATAAAACAGGGGAAGGCATGTTACAAATCAGAAGACTTGGGTAAGGTGAAACAAAGTCCTTATGATTCTGTCCAGAAGGCAGAATTATATGCCATTCTTATGGTGCTAAGGGATTTTAAAGAACCTATCAATATAGTTACTGATTCACAATATGCAGAAAGAGTTATTTTACATATTGAAACCGCTGAATTTATACCTGATGATACAGAACTAACCTCATTGTTTATCCAGGTTCAAGATTTGATCAGGAACAGGCTTTGCCCTATGTACATAACCCACATACGATCCCATACGGGTCTGCCAGGTCCTCTAGCACAAGGTAATGCAGATATTGATCAATTATTGATTGGTAGTGTGCTACAAGCCTCTAAATTTCATGAAAAACATCATGTTAATAGCAAAGGCTTGAAGAAAGAGTTTTCTATTACATGGCAACAAGCTAAGGAGATTGTAAAGAAGTGCCCTACTTGCTCTTTCTATAACCAAACGCCACTGCCAGCAGGGGCTAATCCTAAGGGCACCCATAGGAATGAAATCTGGCAGATGGATGTGTTCCACTTTGCAGAATTTGGCAAATTAAAGTATGTTCATCACACCATTGACACTTATTCAGGCTTTCAGTGGGCAACTGCTTTAAGTTCGGAAAAGGCTGATTCAGTAATTACTCATTTATTAGAAGTCATGGCCATCATGGGTATACCTACACAGATAAAGACAGATAATGGTCCTGCTTATGTCTCTAGGAAAATGAAACGGTTTTTTGACTATTGCAATATCAAGCATGTTACAGGTATACCATACAATCCTACAGGTCAGGCAGTCATAGAAAGATCAAATAGAACTATAAAGGATATGTTGAACAAACAGAAAAGGGTGGAAAACACCCCAGAAATAGGTTACATAATGCTTTGTTAACCTTGAATTTTCTTAACGCTAATGAGAAAGGAACAACGGCTGCAGAAAGACATTGGATAATGGAAAAGTCTACTGAACTAAATCAACCAGTTTATTTCAAGGATGTGCTAACCTCACAATGGAAGCCAGGGAGATGTGCTGCGTTGGGGAAGGGGTTTTGCTCTTATCTCCACAAGGTGAGAAAATTGTGGATTCCCTCAAAATTAATAAAGGGTTCGGTATGAAGAAGACAAGACACTTGGAAAAGATAAATAACAATTCATTCACAAGGACGACGAGCATACTAATGGTAAGGAACATAAATAGGTTGGGGGCAGGGTTCTTTTCTTATCTCCACAGATAAATACTGATCTTCAAAAAATTTAAGGGACCCTGGAATATTTACTCAGTGATGGATGGAAAATGGTTACAACTCACTAAGGATCAGTAAGTATTGACTTTATATATATACATATCTATATGTTTTATTGAACACTTTTTTTATAAATATGTAGAACTGGTTTTGGAGTTGGACTCTGGCCCAGTCCCTCTTCAATTCCAAACCTGTTGATAAGAGATATCTCACAGGATAAGAATAATTATATACTTGGTAAACTTTCTTTACTTTTTTCTCATATCTGTGTCTTTCTTTACATGTCAGTATGTGTCTTTGTTGTTAATGTTTAAATTTCCCATAACAAACAACAAATTTTTCTACAGTAATTTTTGAAGTTTTCAGGATGAAGATGGGGCCCCACAACATCAACTCAATCTGGTTTTTATGACGTCATGATTATATACATATTTTTTTCTTTTTTCTTTCTTTTTTAAGCGCTAATAATAGACTTGTTTTTTGGTACCAACTGCTCGAGACAATTTTAAATGGTGCACATTTTTGACAACACTCTGGCCAGACCTTCTAAAGATACACAGAGACTAGTTACCAATTTTCTTAGGTCAAAGGTTAATTTGGGAATTTTTATCATCATTTGCTTTCACGGGAGCCCCTAAGGAGAACGTCGCCCCCATGTCAGCTTGAAGCAATCTTAGAGGACGACGTCCCCTCTCCCAACAGAGTTTGCCCTCAGGGTTAGGGACATCTTTTAATGGTTGGTTTGGGGTCGAGGGGATGGGGGGATGTTTTATGGGATTAGGGGTATGTTAAAAAAAAAAAAAAAAGAAAGAGGGGGATTAACTGGTTTGATGTTTGGTATTTGTGAGTTACTGATTTCAGAAAATTGTTTTCGGACTGTTTCCTGTATATTGATATATTGTATCAATATTGAATGTGAGCTCCTTCCATTGTTTACTTTTGATATGTAATGACATTGTCTACAGATGAAGATCATTGTCTTCATATATTGCACAGATCATTGTCTTCATATATTGCACAGTTTATTCTTTTAATCTTCAAGTTAGATAGGTATTGAAAATTATATTTTGTCATGTTTATTTTTAGGTTAATCAGGTCTTATAGATACATAGAGATTATATTTAGTATAGATAGTATAATCTTCAGCCTCTTTAAAGAGCTGCAGAAAATGGCTTTTAATCTAACCTAGAATTCTATGCCAATGAGACACAATTACTCCTGGCAACGCCACTCTACTCCCGAGAGAACGTTGAGCACCAAAGACACTCCACTGGGAGCTTGTCTTCTTGGCAGAACTGGCCTTTGGGTTAAGAAAAGCCCATACCTCAACTACTGACAAAGTTATGAAACAGGATTGTCTTATCTTGCCAAGACAGGGTAGGATGATTCTAAGAAAGTTCCTTACATCTGATAATGGTATGTCAGTTATGTTTGGCCTTAGCCAAAGTTGGTTGACTCAACATTGCAAACGAGAATTTGGGTGATTGCCCAGGTAGTCAGTTGTCTCTGTTATTTTTGGCACATTTTGGATATCTCTTATTTGTTAAGTAATATTTATTCCCTTCTCAGATCTTTGATGGAGTTGAAGATTATATAACTGTAATTACTCTCTATATTAGTTAGACTCTTTGAGATAGACTGTCTGGTAAAACTTTTGTTCTCAATATTGTTTATTATATTTCTTTTTTGTTATTATTGTTTATAGTTGTATTTGGTTTAATTCTGTCTTATTTAGACAAAAGGGGGGAGATGTAGGGATGAGCCCCCACCCCCCTAGTGGGTGGGCTTGCCTGGGGCAGGTTTTGACTGTTAAATAAGTTGCGCAGACGCTGCGCCGGCCCTTGTCTGCTTCCTGTCTCCTGTGCTCCGCGGGAACCTTGGTGTCCGTGAGTTTGTTTACATTAAAGTTTTATATATATATACATATCACTATTTGTCTGAATTAATTAAATCCGCCTTCAGTATATGTTTGTGTTAAGCATACTGACATGTCAAGACAATTCCCTCCATAGAGCAACAGAGAACTGTAAAACATATTTTAGGGAGTTTTTGTCTTTATAATATTTGAACAACTGAAAACCACAGTAGCTTCCAAATTTCACTAGTGGGTATAATTTTATATAGACACAGTCACCAATAATCATTGATATGTATTATGTTTTATCACATATTTTAAGCACATCTTAAAATGCATATCACCTAGTTTATAATGAGATAATTGGCCTGCAAATATAACAGTGCCATGATCGCAGACAAGCAATTCTTTGGTAACCTTATGATGGAAGCTTTTTGTTGCTGTTAGTTTGTTTTGTTTTGTTGGCATAAAAAGAACTCTGTAATACAAGAAAGTGTGTGTGGGTGAAAATAACTGAGCTAATTTCCCGAGGAAACTTCCTATAGAGTTGAGGGAAGCCAGCTGGGGCATTGTGTTAAGTTTTATCGCCCCTCTATGTACTTGGGTCATTAAGTCTGCTTTTACGCTAACACAAACAGCTCCAGAATGAGAAAAGCTATGTCACAGAGAGTTCCTGAGATTATAAAGTTCGTACTTGTGAATTCTCAGTATGGTCACTGCTTCTCTGTTGATGTGATACAACACTGAACAAAGACAGCTTGGGGAGGAAAGCATCCGTTTTCTCTTACAGGTTATATAGTCTAGCCCTGAGGGGGAGCCAAGACAGGTTACTGAAGACAGGAACCTAGAGGCAGGCAAGAACTGAAGCAACCCTCAGGGCCTGAAGCACTCAGGAGAGAGGGCCCTACACCTCAACTGGGCAGCGCAGTAGAGCTGACCCTATTCACAGGGGAAAGTGTGAGCTAGCCGTGGGGGTGTGAGAATGGGAGGGCAGGCCAAGTCTGCCATGAGGTAGAGGGAGAGATGCTGCCCTTCATCCCTCACTACCTACAGCAGGTGAGGAACATGACCCAACCCTTCACCAGCTGCAGCACTTGGGAGAATGGGCCCTGCACCTCACCTGGGCACTACGGTAGGATTGACCCTGTAAACGGGGACATGGGTGAGCCATCCCTGAGGGACGGAGAAAAACATGCCTGGTACTGCCTCCCTTTATCTGCAGTGTAGTAGTGGGGGCAAGGAAAAGATGCCCTCCTTCTTTGTCCCTGCTGCCTACAGCTGTCAAAGGAGCTGACCCTCATTTGACCAACTGCAGCACTCAGGAAAGTGGACCCTGACCTAATCTGGACAGCACAGTAGAACTGACTCTGTCCATGGGGGTGGGGTGAGCCAGACCAAGAATATGAGAGAGAGGGGAGAGAGAGAGAGACAGAGAGACAGAGAGACAGAGAGAGAGATATGCTTCCAGATCAAGATTATGTTTATTTGTATTCTTAATGGCAATATCTTCAATCCTTTTAAGATTTATTTTTTGTTACTTTTATTTTATTTTTGAGACAGAGGCTAACTGTGTAATCTTTACTAGCCTGGAAACTCCTATGTAGGCCAGGCTGGCCTTGAACTCATAGATCCACATGCCTCTATCTCCCAAATGCTGGGATTAAAAGCACAAGCCACCATGCCCAGCAAGGTTATGTTTTGTTAATATGTACTGAAGTTGCATAGAAGCAGTTAAAAAGGCACTAAATATTTTTCATTCAAATCCGTGACTAATTTATACTATTAAATCTCCTTGGCCGAGATGTGGGTTACACAGATGATAAAACACCATGGTTGACTTCAGTCAACATACAATGCGTGAGAAGATAGATATTTAAATAAATTGCTTAAAAGTAATATAAATTGTAAAAAAAAAAAGAAACATGAACAGTCAAAATATGAGGGAGAGTGAGAGCATTTATCTGTGGAGTTGGTGGGAAGAAGTGGATCATGGGGCTGTTGCTGGGCAGACTTGACAAGCAAGGATGCTGGGGGTATGAGGATGCCTTCAATAGGAATTTCTAATTTATAAAAAAAAAACTAGAGTACATTCCAGTTTGACTGATTTAAAATGCAGGCATGAAGAAACACAGCGTATTTTGAGACCTGCACATTTTAGATAGGTTGAACAATAAGGAAGCTGGAACGTTTTTTAAAAGGTGGCTTCATGGGGAGACTCGTACAACATACCAAGAGGCCATGGTGAACAGCTGAGCTTTTACAAAAATATTATTTTGATTATGCAAAGAGTCCCCTCTCTGAGTGGAAGCATGACTAATCTCTGCTCATTTTAAATGATAATTTGGCAGGGTAAATGTGTTTGTATTCTTCTGATTAGAATTATCCTTGAACTTTCTTTTGAAAGGAAACGCTATTAGCTGTGAGCATTTCCTACTATGAATGTTATCTTCCTAATGCGTGATCATCTCTGTCAGTGTTCTCTGCTTTCCTTATTATTTCCTGGTGTGTTTTATGTGCTAAAAAATTTTTTGCTCAGTCTGAAAATATATTGCTTATTTCAATTTGACCTTTAGTTTCATGTAGAAACATTTTAAAAGGTAGGACAGCTAAGCCTGTTGATTCGCATCTCCCCAACTGTTTAGAAAACCTCATTTGGCCTCGGGTTTTTTACTCCATATTTATTTCTAGAACTTTAAACAATGTAGGAGTACACACAAGCTTCTATTTGAGGATGGCAATATGGATGGACCTGAACATGCGGGTCCTTACCCTGTCATCTTCCCTCATTTCTCCTCACAGATAACTCAGCATCTCATCCAGCAACTCCTCCCTTTGCTATTTATCCTATTTGTAATTGGGATGGCAGCCAGCAGCTCCTCCATTCTTCTGTGTTCTCAGGTACCCAGGCATCCAAGGTCCTTGTCTTCCACATAGAGATGTGTTGGCAAATGACTTAAGTATAAATCGTTTGTATGGGTCACAGGATATCAGTGTCTCCCTGACATTAGTTCTCTACTTAACAAGGTCTCAAGGGGATACCCAGCCGATAGCATCATCTGTCATCTTTATGGCTGTGGAGAGTATTGCCTGTGCTCCTGAAGGCACATTCAGGCAGGCAGTTAAGAAACAAGCATTTACTGCATGCCCACAGGGTGCAATGTACCAGGCCCTCCTTAGTTACTTTTTCACCACACAGAGTCTCTGGGAATGGAAAAACTCTTCACCACTGACAAGTATTGACAGAAGCAACAAAAGTGAGAAAAACACAGCAGCCAGCTAGACAGCATAGAGCCTAGGCAGTTTGGATGCTCACCTTACTAGACCTGGATGGAGGTGGGTGGTCCTTGGACTTCCCACAGGGTAGGGAACCCTGATTGCTCTTTGAGCTGACAAGGGAGGGGGACTTGATTAGGGGAGGGAGAGGGAAATGGGAGGCGGCGGTGGGGAAGAGACAGAAATCTTTAATAAATAAATTAATTAATTAAAAAAATAACAAAACTAGAGACTAAACATGCAGAACAAGCAATGCATGCTAACCATCCGATGCTGAGAGCACTCTTCTAAGGATTGCTTATGTTAATGTCTGATTCAACTTTGTTCAGTATATCATGTAAACATAAAGTAAGGCATCATGGAATCATCAGGAAAAACAAAATCAGTTATATGTCAACCCAATTTGTTATGTCAAGCAGCCTCATTACTTGTTTTTCTCAGTTTTAATTTTCTTTTGCAGAATCTTCAGCAATAGGACCTTAACAACTCGTTTTGGTGGGCACCAGAAGGAATAAGCAAGAGCCAG
This sequence comes from Microtus obscurus, assembly GCA_963919715.1. Taxonomy (NCBI): domain Eukaryota; kingdom Metazoa; phylum Chordata; class Mammalia; order Rodentia; family Cricetidae; genus Microtus; species Microtus obscurus. The sequence goes on along the minus strand of CAWTZC010001949.1, from coordinate 5,769 downwards.
GACTGTTCGGAAAGTAAGGGATACATACCTCTGGGACATCTTTAACAAACAGCAGAAGTATACCCTTAGTGTTGGGTTTTTACCTGATTCTATCTTTTGTTTTCTAATGTATATTTGCAGCATCTTTGTCAAAACTGGAGGTACCTAGAGTTGTTTCCATTTTACCTGGGTTCTCTTTCCTATTCCATGGATCTATGTGTATACTTTTGAGCTAGCATTCTGTTGTTTTATTACTATGGCTCCCATACTATAGCATGCAATTAAACATGGTGATACTTTAGCAATATTCCTATTTGTTCAGGGTTCTTGGGAGTATTCATGGTCTTTCATGATTCTATATAAATTCTCAAAACTGTTTTTCATATATTTTTGAAGAATACCAGTAGACTCTTGATTAGTATTGAACTGAATCTGTAAATTGTTTTGGAAGGATCACCATTCTCATGACATTTACTCTTAACACTTAAGTAAAGAAGATCTTTTAATCTTTCAATGCCTCCTCAATTTTTTTCCTCAGTGTATTGACATTTTCAATAAAGAGGTCTTTCAAATTGTTGATTATTTTTTCTTACTAAGTGCCAAACTGACTGTTCCTGCAATGACTCCGTGTTAGAAGGAGCCCATCGGGCAGGTGAACCCCAGTTCACACCCCCTTTCTCTCTATATCGCACCATCTCATTTCATACCCACCGCCCCCCTTTCACTACTTAATGCCTTCATCTGGGGGCCGAGAAGATGAAATAAATTTGGCGCGGAGAAATTTCTGCTGCAAAACCTGCTGTGAAATGGAATTCATTTTCGTGGATGAGCTTCGCCACCTTGCGCAGGTTGAGCGATGGCTCTGAGAAAGGATGCGGCATGCAAACCCCCAGCAATGTTGTCCATTTGTTCTTTTCTGGTAGACCCAGGGTGGAATGAATGCCGGTCATTCATTTTTTTTTTCGGGAGTAACAAAATTTCTGATGAGGACAATTACTCGATACAGGAACCTTACAGGTTACTTCAGCAAAGAGGGGATGGCTGCTATCATATAAATAAGGGGCCACAGCAAAGAGGGGATGGCTGTTACCGTACAAATAAGGGGTTACAGCATATGCTTCCTGGGGCCCTGCAAATTCCCCGAGGAGCTGATGGTGACATCCTGCTTTTGCTCCTGCCTCCCTCTGGAAACAGCTGTAAGAAGAAGGAGAAACCAGTTGTGGCAGGAATATCAGTCTTGGTTGTTTGCAAAGGCAAAATTGATTTCTTTTCTGGGAGAGGCCCCTCGGAAAGAAAGTGATGCTTGCTATTAGAGGACCCACCCCAGCCTCAGGCGACAGTTCATTGAAACAGGCTTTCTTGTTTTTTTTGTCTCATCATATTGGAGCGAGTAAAGAGCAAAGCTTCCCAGTCTTCTGAGAATAATTCATGCTCGTGTCTGTGGGATTATCTTTCCTTTTACTAATTGTTATGAAATGCTTAAAAAAAAAAACAATTTTTTTCTGAAGTCTAACATCCACTTTATTCTGCTGATTTTCCTTCTCCCTGCTATCAAATTATACCAATTAATTATCTCAGTGTCGACATGTCTGTCCCTGTTTCTGGGGATGTGGAAAGCCTGAGACAGAAAATCTTCAATGTTTCTCTCCTTCCTGGATAGCTTTCTTTTCTTTTTTTTTTTTTTTTTTTGGTTTTTCGAGACAGGGTTTCTCTGTGGCTTTGGAGCCTTGGAGCCTGTCCTGGAACTAGCTCTTGTAGACCAGGATGGTCTCGAACTCACAGAGATGCGCCTGCCTCTGCCTCCCGAGTGCTGGGATTAAAGGCGTGCACCACCACCGCCCGGCTCCTGGATAGCTTTCTTGATGAAAACAAAAATGACAATTTTCTTTTCAAAAGCATCCTTTATTTGTTGAAAATTCTGGAAGCCAGACTTTAAAACTTCTTAGTATTTTTAGTGATTATAGCCTTAAAATCTCTATGTCTATTTGTACCTTACCCTTGCTGCTGGGACCTAGAAAGATCCATGGGGCTATTTTCTGAAGTAGCATTGCTGTCCCAAGCCTGGGTAGTTTGAAATAGGACATAATCAAACATGTTTTGAGGCCCTCTAGCACACTGGGTGCAAATATACAAAGACAGCCTGAGAATAGTACTGAAAAGAGTTCAGTTGTCCAAGTATGAGCGCTGGTTGTCTCGAACAAGGAGCCCTCAGAAGACCGCAGAGGAAGCCCTGCAGGCTGCCTCACTGCTTAGGAAACCTAGACGTTGCCTAGACTGTGGGTGAAAATACACACCTCCTTTTTTTTTTTTCAAACAGGGAGATAGAAAAAGGGAACTTAAAAGTAGACAGCAGCCACCCTTAGACCTGTGGAACCATAGCTTGAAGGCGCCACGGGAATACCTGGGACGGTTGTCCCGAGCAGCGTGCTCTTATGCAGAGCTGTTTGCCTCTTTAGCTCAGTTGGGATGTTTTCCTGTTTCGTTTATTGTTAAAGATGGCACAAACTAAAGACTTAACTCATGGGTGTTGGAAAGAGGACCAAAGGAGTCTAATTTGATAATTTTACAAATAAAGCTTCCGGCCATCCTTCTCACAGACACCGTTTTGCAAGGTCACATTTGCCTGTGGTCTAGGCTGAGGCTCTTCTGTAAGTCCAAGAACCGCACTGTCCTTTACGGCTTCTGCCAACAGGAGAGAATAACCCAAGCGTTCTTGTCCAGCCTGAAATATCAGCTCAATGTTGTCCTCACTGCAGCTGTGTTTAACTGGATCAGAGAATGTGGTCCACCAACCAGGAGCTCTCTGTTGCCATGAGGAAGGTACCAGGGAGCTGAAGCTCCCAGAGATGCATGAAGTGGTGAGCTCAAAAAACAAAATTTAGCAGCTGTGACCTAGCAGAAAGATTGCTTTCCCCCTCCCCTGACAGGTAGAAAACACCAATAAAAATTCGAAACGTTCTGAATGGCTTTGACTTTGAATCACTTTGAATGACTTTGGGTTTTGTTGTTGTTGTTGGTGGTGGTGGTGGTGGTGGTTTTTTTCAAGACCGAATTTAATTACATGGGACCCTATGACTTCTTTTCAACAAAGAGTCTCCCTGGAAGACCTTTGGAGTTTTCCATCAGCAACAATCTTAACACTACTTTGCCTAACGGTTACTAAAAGCCCAAAGTTAAGTGCTTAGTGTATGGCTGATGAGACCAGGGGTTAGATCAAGTGTAGAACCCGATGGGATTTTGAAGTCTTGCTTTCAAAGCAAATACAAGTAAAACTCAAGTCAATGATTCGTATATGCTGAAACAATACGTGAGCTAAAGGGAGTGAAAGCCATGCTACGAATCCTGAGGCAGTTTCTTTTTGCTTCTTCTTTACAATATCGACCCTGAAAAGTGGCAGTGGCGGCTGCCATTATAGTTCTGTGGACCGGAGTGTATTAATTATAAAAGAAACCAGCTACAGACTGTGAACCACCACCCTGAGTGATGGAGCAGTGACGTGGCTCGGGGCTCAGGCTCTACTTCCTCGCCTCTCACAGGTACTGCCATTCAAGTGTAGAACCTTGAGTAAAATACTCACTATTTTGGGTCATCTCTTTCTCCAATCGGTGTAGTGAATTTGCTGATGTCTTTCATGCTGCTTGCTGATACAAATGATATACTTTAAATGGTGTTTATGTACCTGGTTGCATGATGTGAATATTAATCAGTAAATAATCAGCTTTATTATCATGACGGTACATGGATAGTAATCAGTAAATATTAGCTTTATTATCGTGATTCTCCTGGGGTGAAGGCTACCGTGTCAAGCGCTCCTTTAAAATTTATGTCTAGTCAAAGCTTCATGATTTCCGAGAAGCTTTCTTTCCTGTTTCTTTTGTTTTTTGCTGTTCATCAACTAGCTCATTGTGTAACAGGGGATATAGTTGCCAAATATCCAATGACTAAGTCATATACGAAGAAAGAATTAATGATTGCTGTTACATTCCATATTTAAAATAAAGAGGTAGAGATTCGCAGACATTCAGAAGTCGAAGAGGCTGAAGGCAGTCACAAAGTTCACAGATGACAGAACTGACATTTAAATCCTAATTGAGAAAAAGATGTGCGAGATAGGAATTCAAGGAGCAGGAGAAAACACACACACACAAAGCATGCATGTGAATAATAAGTAAATAAATAATGTAAAAAGGGTACAAATACTCTGCTCTGAGGACTTTTGTTTGGTTGGTTGTTTTTTTTTTTTTTTTTTTTAGTTTTTTTGAGACAGGGTTTCTCTGTAGCTTTGGAACCTGTCCTGGCACTAGCTCTTGTAGACCAGGCTGGCCTAGAACTCACAGAGATCCACCTGCCTCTGCCTCCAGAGTGCTGGGACTGAGGATGTTTTTGATAAGAGTATAGGAGATGATGAGTATATGGTGTTTTGTTGGAGTGGGAGGTGGAGGGAAGGCTGGAGAGATGAAGGGGAAGTCCTCTCTAGAAGCCTGGAGGTTAGCCTGGTAGCACTTGTGATGGAGACCGGTGCTCCTGAGCACTAGTGAAAGCTGTCGATAGGAAGGCTGCATTGAGAGCTCCGGAGTGGCTCTCTGAGGGAGAGGAATTCCCCAAAACTCCTCAGTAGGTAGGATAGACTCAGTTGGTCTTGGGCTTTAAATCAGTGCCAAGTTAAGGAGTGAGATGTGCAGTAAACAAATGGGGAATATTATTTATTTGTATTTGGCATTTTTTTCCTGTATCTCTATAGTCATCGACTGAAAAGAAAAATTAAAGTCTGGAAACACGAATGGGAAGAATAGGGATAGTTTACGGGACACTGGAGACAGATTTCTAGCTTTAACTGTCTAATCTAGTTGGTTCATCAATAAAAGTACATTATCTGGCCCATCTAACAGGCAACCATACTCTCCAAATTTACAAGTAAAATGGAATTGCAATTCCTTTCATTTAACTTTTAAAATTACTCATTTTGACTTTTCTTAAATAACCTATAATTGGTTTGTTTATAGTACAAGCCATCTATTCAAATTATCAATAAATGGAACTCTTCCTTATACTCTCACAATTAAGTACAAGGTTTTGTGGGGCTTTTTTATTAATATTTTTAAGGCATTTATTTGTTTTATTTTATGTTTATGGGTATTTTGCCTGCCTGTACAACTGTACACCACATACATGCCATGTACACTAGAAACCAGAGGAGGGAGACAGAACCCCCAAAACCAGAGTTACAAAGGATGGTGAGATAGATACTCTGTAAGTGCTAGGAATCGAACAAGAGCAGCCAGCGAGCCATCTCTCCAGCCCTCTCTGTTAGTTTTTGTTAAAATTACTGTATAGCTGGATGTGGTGGCACACATCCATAAACCCAGCACCCAGAAGGCAAAGAAGAGGGGATAGTCACAACTTTGAGACCAGGTGCAACTACTAAGTGAAGTCCCGTCTCAGCAAAATGAAAAAACAAAGCCTGTGAAAGCATGGACACAAAGTTTTCTCTCTCACACACACTTGTTCAGGTTCCTTATGAGCAGGATGTACCATTTCACCCTCCGGAATAAAAATTCTAGCCCTAGGTTTGATGTTGAGTCTGCAGTTTAAAAAATGACTGTCTCCTACTATAATTATTCATAATTTATTAAAGAATTTTAATAAGAAGAATTAACCTTTTAAGTCTAACTCAGATCATCAATATTTTGTGAAATGTGCTTGAACTTTCCAAGTTCTTTCTTCCAACTTTACAATTAATCACTTTAAGATTTAATACTGCGAACTGTTTATATTTGAGTTCCCTGTTTT
>CAWTZC010001948.1:0-18960 GCA_963919715.1 Microtus obscurus | reverse complement strand
TGTTGTAATAGGGGCATGGACTGTGTCCCCAGCACCCGGCCAACTCACATGGTTTAGCTTAAGCCCCGAAATAATTACACGGAAACTGAAGTACCTTTTTAATCACTGCCTGGCCCATTATTGGCTAGCTCTTACATATCGACCTAACCCATTTCTGATAATCTGTGTAGCACCCCAAGGTGTGCTTACCGGGAGATTCTAGCCTGTGTCTGTCTGAAATGCGGGCATCATGGCAACTCCTACTGACTCAGCTTCCTTCTCTTTCCCAGAATCCTCTTCTGTCTACTCCACCCATCTAAGGGTTGGCACTTCTATCAATGGGCTCAGGCAGTTTCTTTATCTTTAACCAATGAAATCAACAGATTGATATAGGACACTCCCACATCATTTCCCCTTTTTTCTGTTTAAAACAAAAAGGAAAGGCTTTCATCTTAACGTAGTAAAATTACATATAGCAATACAGTTATCAAGTAAGAATTACAGTTACGAATATTTATATCTATTTTATCTTTTATCATAACTAAGGAAAACTACAACTATCTATCCATTCTTCAACTCCATCAAAGACTCCAGAAGGATATAATACTAAAACAAGAAATAAGAAAACTCTAGAAATGACAGAGACATCTCACTGCCTGGACAGTCACCCAAAAAGTTCCTCTGTACCGTTGGGGCATCCATCTGGCCTTCAGGCCCATAGTATCCGGCAGACGTTCCATGAAGCAGGAAATTTCAAAGACAGTTCAGTCACTATCTGCTGTGTCCTGCGTCCTGCAGAATGTCTCGTTAGACTCTTTTATGAATCAGAAACCCTGAAAGATCATCTCACCTTTAGGCAAGTTCAGCAGTCCACTCTCTCTGCGTGTTCTTTGTGTCCAGTTTATCCAACAGTCCAGGCAAGAACAGTCTCTTGCCCAAATGGCTATCAAACTCCATAAAGGATCCTCTTTGATGCCCATCTTCCTCTTGAAGTAGATTGGTGCTGCCAGGAGCAGACGTGTCTCATTGTCATGAAAAACCCTAAGTTATTAAAACATTAAATGCCATATTCTGCAGTCCCTTGAAAGATATGGGAATGCCTATCTAATTGAAAACAACTATCTCCATCTATCTAGAAAATCTAACATGACTACAAGCTTGACCTATTATTTACGATTATTTAACAACAACCTATATTTCCTAATTATGCATTACATTTTAAAAATGAACTATATCATCACAATACCTTAATCAAGATCAGAAATACATATAACAAAATTGACCTTAAAATCCATACCAATGCAAATTATTCATATCTATATCACTTATCCCCCTTTAAATGTAAAGAACATTTATAAACAGTATTTTCGGGAACATGGGCGCAGGTTTTTTCTCTCCAAACTGCTTCCTGCTGAATGGGGGCGTCGTTAATTAGGTCTTTCACTGTATCAACCTGTGAGTAGTTTCGATCTCAGTTGGCAGTTGAGCTTGAAGGCAATTTTCTGAGGGGTGTTCACAGCAACCTTTCAGGAGGGCGTGGTCTATCATACCAAATCGGAATAGAAGAAATCCATAGGGTCTCATCCTCTGTGAAAACAAAAAGAAGACCCCTTCCGAAGCATCATATCCTTAGACCCAAATTTTGAAGTCATACCCTCATGATATCCATTTTGGTTCCCACTTGGCAGCCCATATAATGAAATGTCTCTCTGTACTTAGCTCCTTTACAGTCAAAAATTTTAAAGAAAACACAATGTACATAATCCAGACTCTCTGTGAATTTTCCATTTTTACGTGGCTTATTTTTCTTTTATTTGTTTTACTCTCTTAACTCTCTGTACTCTGTCTCTTTGAAGACTTTACCTTTTTATTTTTAAAGGCATTAACTTCCTATTCTCTCTATATATATTTTTTTCTCTCTCAAGCCCACGTACATTTATCCAACATTGTGACTCATTTAGTGGTCTGTCTGAATCTGTTTTATTGTGAATCTGTAATTTTTTTACTATCCAGGAGCATTTCTTAAAATGTTAAACATTTCTTAAAAACTTAAGTTGCACCATGTAGAAATAATCGGTACTGCCTGTGTCCTATAAAGTCTAAACCTTGTGTGTGCTGTTATCACAGTAATTACGGTAGTTCCTGCTTCGAGACCAGCTCAGTTCAGCATGGCGGAGCGCTGGGGCTTCTCCTGGCTCAGAGCCATTGGTGCCCCTGAGCTGAGCACAATTCCGGGCACACAGCAGTCCACATTGCCATCAAGCAAGCCATAGCACTTTATTCCAAATGCTCCATTTTAAAAGCTCTGTCTCCCACAGGAGCCAGCACAGAAATCGTAGTGTGCGGCACAGCCCAGAAAGCCAGCATTTTAAAACAGCCAGTTTTTTTCCTGTTCCTGAGTCAGGATAATTTCTTTGCGTGCAACCTGGAAGTGCCAGCAAAAAAGCTGTCTTAAATTCTCTTTTTGTCCTTTTTAAGCCCTCTCAGGTTTTACGTGGAGTTCATTAGCACGTTGGCGCGCCAATTTGTTGTAATAGGGGCGGCCGGACTGTGTCCCCAGCACCCGGCCAACCACATGGTTTAGCTTAAGCCCGAAATAATTACACGGAAACTGAATACCCTTTAATCACTGCCTGGCCCATTATTGGCTAGCTCTTACATATCGACCTAACCCATTTCTGATAATCTGTGTAGCACCCCAAGGTGTGCTTACCGGGGAGATTCTAGCCTGTGTCTGTCTGGAATGCGGGCATCATGGCAACTCCTACTGACTCAGCTTCCTTCTCTTTCCCAGAATCCTCTTCTGTCTACTCCACCCATCTAAGGGTTGGCCTATCAATGGGCTCAGGCAGTTTCTTTATTTTAACCAATGAAATCAACAGATTGATATAGGACACTCCCACATCAAAAGGGGAAGTTCTCCCAGGATATCCTTGAAGTATAACCTCCCACCTTATGCTTGAAAGACAACAATGTCATGAAACTTCCTGAGTTTTAGGGTAACTTAGCTCATCTACAAGCATTTTATACTCTGTGAACTTTCTTCAGTAGAAAATGAATCTCTTAACTTTCTGAGGAATTTTTACTAAACATTTTAGTTTTATTGAGTGAATATCCTTGACAAAGACAGAACTGAGGATACTTTGCGATTGTTGGTCTAATTGTGTCTTTGTTTTGGGAGTGGTCAGTTTGTAATACTTTTTGAAAATATCAACAATTGTATGTGTAATAATACAGACTAACATTAACTACATTGGATTATTGTGAATTCTGTGTCATGTCCTTTGGGTATCACAGAATACTCAAGATTATCTGCCTGCATTTTACCGTGCAGAGGAGGCTCCAGGTAATGGTACAAGGTATTGAAGAGCTACTCGTGGACAAACTGCCATGAGCGCCGGGGTCTGCCTTCCAACCTCATTCACACTCCTGCCTCAGAGACAGAGCTTCTGAGTGCTTCACTGCCCCAGCGCAGAGTGAGACCTGCTGCCCAGACCCCTCACCATTGCGCTCCATCTCCTTTGGGTATGATTTTATTTTATTGCTTAAATAAATTCATTTTGACTTACATGTGAGAATATAAAACATATATTAGATACTATAGTAGACACAAAGTGGGATTTTTTAGTGCATTTATACATCATATACATTCAGATATTTACCATTCCTTTCTTGCAGCTGTTTCCGATATATGGTATTTATGTGTCTATCCATTCAGTGCTTTATTGCTATCTGTTTTCCTTCCATTACCACAGCAAACTTCTATTCTCTCCATCTTACTTTGTAGCAATCAGCCTTTCCCCTTTGTTTACGCTCCATAATCCTCAGCCTCAACCAGTCAGCAACCCACTTTAAACTTGTGTGTGTAAGACCGTGCCTCTATATCCCACCACAGTGTGCTCATGTGGTCTTTGTCTTGCTGCTGTGCCTAACATGTTTAACTTACCATGGCGATCCTCAGTTCAGTCTACTTTGCTGCAAAACTCCATGTTTGCATAGCAGTGGGATTCTGAATCAGTATATAGTAGATCAGCCTTTCATTGTTCTGGTAACCCCATATTGGTTTCCATAAGAGCTGCCCCAGTCCACAAGCCCACTAACAGTGTGATCTTCCGTAAGTGACTTGAGTTAGGGAATGTATACCTTTTTCAGTGCAGGGGTCACAGCCAGACATAATATCCAAGTTGCTGTGTGACCAGCACAATGTAAAATAAAATTTTTACTAAACTGTACTAGACATATTGTGTTAAATATTGAAGCATGAATTTCTTTCGTTTTCCCATTGCACGGATCAAGAATGCACTCTGACTGAACAAAGTCAGTTCTTCTCATTCATTTAATCCGATTTATTTTTTTTAATAAAATCTAGTTCCCTAATGTGGCTTTATGTAATTTTTGGCTTAGTTTTATTTTTATGTGAATAATTGTTTGTTTGCTTGCATATATGTATGTGGACCACCATCATGCCTAGTGTACCAGCAGAGGTCAGAAGAGGGCGCTGTAAACCCAGGAACTGAAGTTACAGATGGTTGTAAGCTGCCATGGAAAATATAGGGAACCAAAACTGGGTCTTCACAAGAGCAGCAAGTGCTCTTAATCACTGGAGCTACCTCTCCTGCTCTGGATTCATGTAATTTTGCAACCAATTTCTTCACGTAGTTTTAAGATTTATATTTATTCTATTTAATTTCCATATTTTGATTCTGGCTATATTTTTCATTTTATCAAGACTTTCTAAATCATAGCTATTTGCCATCACATGAGTTATCCTTCTTAAAGAATCTGTGTGTCATATTAAATTTTCCAGGCATGTCCCTCGGCCCCCCCCCCCCTGTGGAGTCCTCCTTTTCCTTGTGATCAAAGGAGCAGAAGCCGTGACAGGGAGCTTTTGGAGTGGTCTGTGAACATGGTAGAAACAGCCCTGCAAGAGGCAGCTTCAGTGAGACAACTCAACTTTACTCCTGTGTATAGGGGATATATATGGATGGGGGGGTGGTAGTTGTGACAAATCCTAATTTGCATTAGGTGGCAGGCTCTATCCCTCTTCTACCTTAATTGGATTAGTGGTAGCATGGTCCTATAAAACTAGCTAGAGCTTTTGCTTAATTACCATGTGGGCACAAAGGAAGAACATTTGCAGGAAACTGTGTCAAGGGTCATCCCTAAGATAAATCAGGCATACAGGCCTAATGGCACGTCCTCCAGATAAGGTATAGGTAGATAAGCAGGAAGCCCTCATTGGGACAGGGGGTCTTCCATATTGTGCCAAATCCAAAAAAGAGCTGATAAGCCATGTCACACTGCAACCTCTGACCAGCAGGGCCTCCCAACATGTCTCTAATGTAATAATACGCCTTTATGGGTCAGCACTGGGGAACATTCTCAGGACTGTCACTGTCCAGCACTATGTACATGTATGTTTGAACAACGTTTCTTCACAAGTTTGGCATGGGTGTTGTACATGTCAAAGATGTCTACATTATAAAATTACTGAATACAGATTTACCATTTCTCTCAATTCATTATGTTTCCAATGGTACTAACTTGAATTGATAACAATAATAATAACAACATTAACTACTTAATCAACATAAAAATTGCAAAATAGGTTTTGAAAGATTGATTTTTAATTACAAGCATAGGATATGTGAGTGTGAGGGTGTGCACATATGTGAGTGTGGATACCCAGGTAGGCAAGTGTGGAAATCCGGTTGATAAATGTGGATACCCAGGCTGATTAGTGTACATACCCAGGTTGTAAGGGTAGACACCCAGTTGTTAAGTGTAGATGCACGGGTTGAGAAGAGGAAGTTGGAACTCCATGCATTAGAGCTACAAGCTACACTCTACCTTGATTCTAGAACCAAACTTAGGTTCTTTGGAAGAGAGCAGACGTCTGAGTGTTCTTAAGCACCGAGCTAAACACTCTCTCCATTTCCCAGAAAATGTTTCTAAATAGATACATTGTTTTCATTGCCCACATTACCAACAAATGCTTCCACGGTAAAACTCCCTGTAGATTTTTCTCTAGTGAAAAGGTAAAAATAATCTTTTGAATTAGAGATACATTAAACTTTTAGATTGTTTTCTCATATTCTAACCTATTGAGAAAATCATACAATACTCTTATTTTGAATTTCTATTTTGCCTTTCAATTATGCCTTAATTCATGCCAAACAGTGAAATAAAAACTTTTTAATCGAAGTCTCACAATTTTCAGAAATCAAGAATTAATGAAGAAATTCTGATGGAAATACGGAAATGGGAAGTCGGTGGAGAAATTTTTTCAATGTATTTTAATTTGTGGGTATGAACATTATGACTGCATGTGTATCTGTGCAACCACATGCATGCCCACTGTTTAGGAGGCCAGCATCAGACATCGGGTTCCTGAGATGAATTTACGAAAATGGTTATGACTGTCCCTATGGTTTGGGAATTGAACTTGGGTCTTCTGGAAGACCAGTCAATGATCCTAGCTCTCTCCATCCACCAGGGATAATATTATCAATGCCTTTCTTACTGCCTCCGATTAATTTCCTCTAAAGATATATCTTATCTTTTGTTCTCATATTTATGTAACTGCTTAAGTGCACATATGATACATATTGTTGTTTTTTATTTTACCACTGTGTGTGCAATTTATGTTAGTAAAACCACTTGGTAGCATCTGACAACCACTGAAAAAGAATCACAGGGCAGCTTCGAATTCAACTAAATCTGTGCTATGCACTGATGATTCCTGGAGAAGGACATGACCTTCAGATAAGACAATCAAGACTTCGTCATGTTTGCCACAATCTGCCAAGGAAAATCAATTGCTTCCCCTCAAAAACAATTTAAGGCAACAAACCTTTCCCAAGGAAGTTGCACACATTTGTTTGTGTGAGTTAAGGTTGGTTTGAGTTTTAAAATGCTTCCTTAAGAATGTACTGCAAAAAGTGAGTCTGAACAATATAACTTTGGTGTTTTTGGAATGATAAATTTTTATGTACAAACGAGACACCAGATGAAGCATTGATGTGTTAGAGTAAGCGACTCAGCAAGGGTTTTCTAATTTAGTATGAACTTTGAAATGCTGGAACACTATACTATAGTGTTAATGTTGAATTACCTCTAAGCATTCATTCTATTATAGAACTTTATTATAGAACAAGAGCTACATAGTGAAAACGTATTATTTCTTAATGGCATTTTTTCTTCCTCTTGAACTCACAGCCTTATTGGTGTAACTGTATATTCTTGCTCTGAAATAATGCAATGTTCTCTTTCTGTGTCAATTTTTATGTTTATTTCAAGCAGTCTGTCCAAACTCTATACATAAAAAGAGAGAGGATAACAAAACATTAAGAATTTTATTCAATAGAAAAAGAAAGTAAAATCAATACAAAAGAATTTTATTGCCATAATTATGGCATTAGCATATACATGTAAGCATGTTAGTAGAATCATATTTATGATGAATGTATTGTGTTTTAACTAAAATATAGTTCATGAAGCATTTTAAAATATAATGAAAACTGTTAAAGTGGAAAGGTTATAATTTGCAATATTTAAGTTAAGCATCAAACTACCAAAAACTCCTATCACTACATTCCATGAAAGAGGTCTTTTGTGTTCTGTAATAAGTCATATAACATATCTGGGTGCTTCTTAGAATGATAATGAAAAAATTTGTGTGACAACTGGTAACAGAGACCAAACAATGCACATATCCTGAGTATGTTACTACAAGGGCACAGTTAACTTGTGGCAAAACTATTTTCCTGAAACAATTGCAAACATATACAGATCCATTGCACACAGCTAGCTTCAAGTTTAGTGCTTATGACATGACACAGTTGCATTGTGTGGCAGTTATATAAGAACATAACTTTTCATAGTAGGAAATTTTTGCTTATAGTTGGAATATTTAACATCTAAGACTGGTTTTATTTTAATTTTTATTGAGCTCTACATTTTTTCTCCTCCCCTCCCTAACTCTCCCCAAGGTCCCTATGCTACCAATTTACTCAGGAGATCTTGTCTTTTTATATTTCCCACGTAGATTAGATCCATGTATGTCTCTCTTAATGTCCTCATTGTTGTCTAGGTTCTCTGGGATTGTGATTTGTGGTCTGCTTTTCTTTGCTTTATGTTTAAAAACATTTACACAATGGAGTACCACAGTCAGCAGAAAAAATAATAACATCTTAATTTACAGGCTAATGAATGGAACTAGGAAACATCATTTGAGTGAGGTAGCCCAGCCCCAGAAAGACAATGTCACATGTACTCACTCATAAGTGGTTTTTTTCTAAGACTGGTTTTGATTTATGAAAGTGGGAAAATGTTTTATACTTAGCAAACGTTTTACAGCATTCTTGTACATATGGCAAACACCTATTGTTAGCATGCCCAGGAACACTGACGGGAGGCGTGAAAATGCTTGACGGGGTAGGCAAGGTGTTTGACACATAGTTGTTGTTTTGGCTGACTTTGTGCCACTTGTGCCTGACCTTGTAGGAACGACATACATGGCTCCTCTTTGCACCATCTCTATATTCTGCCTTCAACGCTGCTCACTCTGTTTCACTGTTCTGCACAAATGAACACTGAGAAGGAAATTCTCATGCCCATGCATGACCCAGAAGATTGCAATGATGGTGTTAGGATCTCTGTAAGTGGAGACTGCTTGTTTATTTCCCGGCCACCCAGACCCCAAGTAATCACACAGAAACTATATTAATTGCAACACTGTTTGTTCTATAGCTTAGGCATATTTTTAACTAGCTCTTACATCTTGGCATTAACCCGTTTCTATTAATCTGTGCATTACTAGAAGGCTGGGCCTACCAGTAAGAGCTCTGCAGTAGCAGCATTTTCCTTTTGGCAACTACATAGGCGTCTCTCTGACTCTACCTTCTTTCCTCCTCTATCTTTGTTTGGATTTCCTGCCTAGTTCTATTCTGCCCTGTCATAAGCCAAAAGTAGCTTCTTCTTTAACCAATGGTAATGGGGGAATATGTTCATAGCACACAGAGAGGAATCCCCAAGCATCAGATCTCTGGTGTGTTTGTTGTCTATGAGTAATCTCTAACACACATGATCTCATTTGACTTTGAAAAAATGGGTAAGGGATGTGTAAGTTGTTTAAGATACTGAATGGATACATAAATGTCTAAGTTGTGTAAAAATACATATAAGGCCGAGAGTGTAGTAAAGTGGCAGAAGTATCCACTATGTGGTACTTTCTCTTAAAGAATTTAAAAATTAGGACAGATTCAGCTTATCCACAAGTAAATATTAGGGAATAGTAGTGAAACCTCAGAGGAATGCTTGTGGTGTCATAGTGGAAGAAAGCAATTGCGTCATTGCAGGCATGTGCACATTTATCTGCTCTCACTACTATCGAGCAATATACTGCTTTCTGATGTGAGAACAGAAGGCGATGTGATCTTTCTGGAGAACTGTAGTCTTGTGTTTGTGGTTGCTACTTAGTGTTAGCTTTGCATCTAAAGGTTGAGGCAATCAGGACTGAAAAGTACTAGCTCCGCACCTCAAGCATGCATTCAATCTCCCGTTGGATTTCCATAGCTCTGTGCTTCACCTTCCCAAGCACCTCATACCGTTTCTTGAGGTTGATCAGGAAAGCCTTTGTTCACGGCCAGATGGGGGTGTTGACCTAAGGAAATGAGCCTTTAGCTACTGGAGAGAGTCCACTGTGCCAAGGACAACATTCCCACGTGAACAAGTAAAGTGAAGTAATCTGTGTTTGAGTCTACCTAGTCGTCCCACAGAGTTTGCTTAAGTCCTGGGCATTCCAGCTACCTGGGAATTGGCAAAGTGAGAAGAGATGTGGAGACCACTTGAAAGTCTTTTCCCCTGCTTGAATTAGGTAATAAAGATTTTCCAGGAAACTGTACTTCCTTAGAGCCAAAAGAACTTAGCCTTGCTGACCCAACACGTTGCAAAAATAGATGCATAGGGCTGCATTTTCAAAAGTCTTGTCTGTCCACCTTTGACTGCCATCATCCCACAGGCCATGACCCCAGCTTCTCTTCTTGTCCTCTGGAGTCACTAGCGGTGGACTTCTTGTTCAGTCTCTCATCTAGACGTCCCTCAGCCAGAAACAGATGAATTCTTTTAAAATAAAAGTTAGTTCTAGCACATATTTTTTTCCTGCTGAGATTGCTCCCTATCTAACTCTCAAGAGAGAAATATCACAGTCCTGAAAATGGCCCCTAAATTCTGATTGACATTATTTCTGGAATCCTACCCTCAGTCAGCCTTCACTCACCTGGCTTACCCAATTTGGCTTTACTTGTTGGACTTTGAGCATGAAGCTGGATCCCACCCAGCACTGGGAAAGCCAGGGTCTCCCTCTGTGAGAACAGCTACAGTTCAGTACCCAGCACTCAGAGCTCTTCTCTTTGCCACATTTAGACTTTTTGTACAAATCGTGGTTTTCTCAGCACTTTTTCTTCAGTCACCCTAAGCACGTCCCAACACTCTTTAACCCCACAGCTGCACATTGCAGTGTTTTATAAATGAATTTATTCATTCTTACAAATAGATATATTAAATATACTCCGCTGATTTTGGCATATTATCCATACTGTTAAAAATGCAAATTCTATGGGAAGATAGGGATTTTTTTTCTTTCTGGAACGCCTGGTTCAAAGAGTGGAGTCCCAATAAATATCAAATGACTAAAAGGAATGGATAAACTGCAGTGCAGATTAAGTCTTTTGCCCAATATCCATGGTACAAAATGTTGTGCGGTCTGTCTCACAGTAGTTAATCTTCTGTAAAATCAATTTATCTGGATTTAGAGTCCTCTGGAAACATAAACCTGGCTGTATCTATGAGAGAATCTCCAGGCGGTGGGTTAACTAAGGAGAAGAGACCTATCTTGAACATAAATGGTATCATCCCATGGGCTGGGTTTCCAGAGTAAATGAAAGGGAATGAACTGAATGCTGGTAATGCTTTTTTCCCTTTTCTTTCTTTTCTGATCTGTGGACAAAATGTGACAAGCTGGCTGGATGCCTGATGTCCCGTTGTCACAGAAAGACTCACTCTCTCCACCACACCTTCTTCCTCAAATAGAGCTGTGGCTAAAATAAATCCTTCCTTTTTGTAAAGTGTGTTTATATTTTTGTCAGATATTTTCACAACAAGAAAAGCAACACAGGAAAACCTGAGAATGGGGTCATTGCTAAGCACGATAAACTTGACCACGTGGCTCAGAGGGCTTCGAGGACTGGTTTCTGGAAAAGAGTGTGAAGAGTTTGGAACTTTATACTATAAAGAAGCCTTGGATGATGTAAAAAGGGTGCTGTTTGGGACATTCTGATAACAAATTGGAAAACTATGAGGACGAAAGATTTCCAGAGAGTGCCCCAGCTCCCGAAGGGCTCCAGAGAGAAGCAATGGCTCTATGGAGGACCCGAGGAGTGACAATTCATGTTCTGCTCTAGAAAGGAATTCTGGCTTCATCCTGCCTGGGCGTCCTGTAAGCTTTCATGAGTTTGACTGCAAAAGGAAGTGGCATAGCAGACTAATACTTCCTGACAGAAACTTTAAGAAAAGAGCATTCACACTGTGGCATGCTTATTGTTCATTGACATTATTCATGCCTTTCATGAAAAAGAAAATGCAATAAGATATGAAAAATGTAAAGTTTGGCAAAGGAATAAGTGATGCAGTGCTTTCTGATCATACTCAAGATTGTTCCTCCCTTTAACTTCTCCCTGCATCCACCCCACACCCATCCACACTCCCTATCTTAATTAATGTCTTTATTGTTGCTGTTTTAGTAATCAAAGAAGTCTAATTCGTATGTGTCCATCAACTGAAGCCTGATACACCTGGGCCACACCCTTAGCGAACATTTACTCCGATGTATCCACTGTCCCATAGAAGGCGGTTTGAAGGAGCATTTGTAAGAGAGGTTCTCACAAGAAGAAAATAAAGCAAACTAGATTTCACAGAATTGGAAGTAAGTATAGGTTATTTTCTATGTAAATTTTAGTAGTAGTTAAATACAGTAACAGAAAGGTTCTCTCTCACGTAATACTTCTTTACAGGTCTTACTACATGAAGCATACCCTTTCGCTTTCACCATGACTACAAGACAAATGCAGAGATAAAGCACATGAGCAGATGCGTGTGGACTTAATGAGTACTGCTGCTGAATGGCGGTGGGAAGGAAATTTTCACTTTTAATCTCAACATGTGAACCTAATATTATGAGAATAATTTACTGGTTAATTCATTATTGGTACTCTGGATAAATTGAGGGTGTTTTTTTTTTGTAAAAATCCAATAAAAGAACAATACATTTTAGTTTTCTCCTCTCAAGATACATGCAAATCATGCTATCTGATGTTAATGTATGATTGCCAACCATCTGTCCAAAGTCAAAGTGTTAGTACATGTGATAATGGTAGTCAATTTTTCTGTATTGCTTTAGATTTTCATTTTCTTATGAAGTAGTTTTTTGTAAGTGATACTTAGGGACTGAGAAGAGAATCGCCCTCAAGGTAAGAAGGAAACAACAGAAACTGGAGAGATAGGTCCGTTAAACGCTAGCATTGCTCTTGGCAGAGAGACCTGTAATCAGTTCACAGCACTGCCATAGTGGCTCATAAAACATCTGGATCCAGGAGATCTAACACAATGTTCTCTGCCCCTCCTGTGGCCACGGGCATGCAACAGGTAGCGCACATATACATTCATGCGGGCAAACTCTCATACAGAGAGAATAAAGTTAAATCTTTTAAAAATAAACAACTACAAATGAAGAACTTACAGTACATTTGTTTATTTTAGAAACAAGAGCATCAATATTCTGAACTAGACTAAATTCTGAACTAGTAAAGGTTTTTGTTAGTTTAGATTAATGTCCTTATTTTTCTCATATGAATGCTGTGATTTTTATCAAAAATTACATTATATGTTTTCATGAAAATATTTGAATACACAGTCTTATTGTTGCTTCCATTTCATTCATGACTGATTTGATTCTATCAGGACTTCTCTTATTGAGAGTAACAGTGTTCCCTTAACCAACTCCAGATGGGTAACTTCTCTCTTATGGGAGGCTAGAAATACAGCTCAGAGTAAAGATCCAAACTGCTTTTCCAGAGGACCCAGGCTCCATTTACAGAACCTGTATGTTGGCTCACACAACCACCTATGACTCCAGTTCAATGGGATTCCATAACTTCTTCTGTCCTCTGTGGGCACCAGACACACATATAGGCAAATAACCCATATACATGAAATAAAATAAAAAAACATACTAGACTCCCTCCAAAATATATGAGCTGTGTTTAAAAAAATAAAGAAAAAAGTAAGCTAAAATGTCTTTATTTAGTATTGAAGACTGTCTAGGAGATTAAAATAAACTTTTATAATAAGTCAGTTACAGATATGCACGATGGTAGCCTTAAGTGAGCATTTTCTATAGATGCTAGATGCTGGAATAGATAGTCATGCAACAAAGGACCTTGTTCCTAGGACCTCCTTTACATTTGAGGAGATTTTTGCCAGAGCCCAATGCTGCTGCAGGGATGTTCACCTGGCACCTTCTGACTTCCTTAAAAATTAAAACCAGACCATCAGCATTCTGCAAATACAGAAACCAGGTTGAGTTGATGTAGGGCAAAGAGATAATAAAAGTTACCTTCTGAATTTTTCATGGATAGACAGCACCCTAGCCGAATATGCGCGGAGCAGTCTCCCCTTTACCAAGGATCCATACAAGCTATCCTACTACTTTTCCATGGTCACTTATTCGAAATGTGCTCTAGAGGCCCTGCTTCCCAGTTAAAACAAGCCCCAGCCAAGAGGAGAGGAAAAACAACTATAATACCCTTAACATTTTCCCCTCCAAGTTTCCACGGGGTGGAGGGACATTGTGTGTTTTTCTGTCCTCAAAATTTACCCCATTCACAAGCCGTAATGTGAAAAGCCATCTGACATTCCTGTGTTATAGACACACATAATGCAAAAATCCTGAGTGTCGCAAGATGTAACAGGTGCAGCCAAGGCATCAAGCAGGAGAAAATTGTTTCTAACTAATTAAAAACATTTCTAATTGTCTTTCTGGAATTTTACAACTTCTCTACCAAATGGCTATTGCATGCAGCTGTTTTGCTCTGCGCCTCTAAGAGACTGTCTCACTTAATGATAACTTTTATTGTAGGCAAAGTCGTTTGATTTTAGTGTTTTTTCCCTTTTGTTCTAAGTGTATTTTCAAAAGAACAGAAAACGAATATTCATATTCATATCGATGATGTTAAGCACCTAAAAAATTCCCCTCAGGTTTTCAGACCATGATTTTAAAATTCTCACCTAGCTGGAGATAAATTTATAAAGTGAACGGAAGAATACATGGTGCAACAGTTATGACAATAATCCAGAAATATTTTTCACAGATGTCTTCACTACTATATGGATAGGGGCACCTTCCACATTGAGTATACATTTAAAGATGTCTTACCCAGGCACCCATACTCTGTCTTAGTCTCTGGAGCTGAATAAGCTAAGATATAGAATAGACACATTCCCCTCAAGTCACGACGTGAACAGCAGCGATACGTCAAGGGCTGGAGTCAGCCTTGGAATCATTTTGGAGCTTGAATTCTTTGACAAAACAAAGCCCTGTTCTTCCCTGTGAAATCTCAAGGACCCAATGCTGACAAGTGACGTGATTTTACAATTTTTATTCCTACTATAGTTCATCTTTATGTTCTATAAATAGTCCTTACTTATTTCTTTCTTATAGCTTCTCCTAAGAATATGAAATTCTAATAATTGTAAATCACTCTGGCCAAGTGTTATGTTCCCAAAGTCCCTATATACACACCATCAATAATTCATCTTAAGAATAATATCTGCATAGGCCAATGCAGCCTGTTCTGCTAAGTGTTCACAGCTGAGAGTGATAGAATCCAAGTATACCTGAGAACTACATATCTTAGAATGTGCCATATAACACTACAAGATTGACTACCATTTATGTTGAAAAGTGATAGTTCCAAAAGGAAAAAGCTGGTGTTCCAATGAGGAAAGGATGGTCGTTTGTGCTACGAAGATGGCACTGTGCTTTCTCTCTTCCAAGACACCTTCTGATTAGAACCCTGCCACTTCAGAAGCTGAGGTGTCAAGGCATGCTAGAAGAGAGATGTTAAGCTTCTTAATACCACATGTCTAGCTTTTAGTGCCAGACTGATCCATAAAGACTCTACAGCAAATGCCAGAAACAACAAAGGGAGATAATTCATGCCTCTGCGGAAAGTCCTCTTAATGAACTTTCCTTCCGAGTTGCCCAACTTCGGAACTGGAATCCTTTCAATCCATGGTACTTCATCTCCACCTCAGCCTCAGTGACCAGCACTCTCTAGGCATGAAGAAGCTTGCTAATAATTTCTTTTCAAATTTGGGTGGAGAAATAACAACAGACACACGCTATGTTGAACATTTTTCTCTTGCTAAAAAAATCAGTTTAGGGAAATCAATCAAAGTCTAAAGACTGAAAGTTGAAACGGATTGGATGATATTCTTAATTCTTCTATCAAATATCATTTGCCCAAGCAGAAGAAAGTGTATTCTTTGTAAAGACTTAGAGAATAGGGGTCAGTTTCCCTGGCAGCATGGAATAATGGTGACTTTGCATTGGTTTCATTGCTACGACTATCACAGAGCTTTTATCCAGCTAACTATTTTGCATCTGAAGAACATTGATTTTCTACAGACGGTATAGCCTCTAAATGTGAAAGGAGGAAGTCCTTACCTTCTTCCTATTCTCCAATGCTGAGAGAGTTCTATAAGATTTTCACCAGTTGAAGAAAATTGACTTTTTGAGGGTTGGGATTTTAGAAGAAACACCTTCTGACTCGTTCTTGTATTAAATCACAAATTATATTTAAATTATTGTACTTCACTGGGCAGTTCTTTTTTTGGGTGCTCTTACACATCTTCTCTTCTGAAGTTACTTTCGTTTTCCACATATTATTAGACTTTTAATTCTGGATCGACTTAAACGCCCTTCTTGTGTGTCATCTTCCAAAAGAATGAGGCACTTTGAGTTTAACTGCCTGTCAGAGATCATTTCCAACCAGTGGAGGCTCCTGTGACTACAATAATTCCTCCCAGCGAGAGATGGAAAATCAGTCTGCTCCCCATCTCAAGCTCACATCATGTCTTGAGGTCTACCATTTCTAACTGACTGAACAGTTATCTCATTTCCTTTCTCTCTTTGTATCCTAGGAAAATAACCAGTGAGCAGAGAAATCCCAGGAACTCAGGTTAATCATTGCTTTCTGAGAGGCATGTGGGATGCGTGAGACAATGGAGGAAGCACGGGAAAGGCAAAATGGCTCTCCCCCATTTTCCAAGAAGCTTAGCCCCTTCCCCAGACCATGGAACATGCTGCAAACCTGATCAAGTCTTCCAAACTCTGAAAAGAGCTAAGCCTCCTATCCGTATTTTATGGTGCCTCTGTGTACCCTGAGCCCGGCAAAGAACACTGTACTCTGTAAAATTAAAAACTCCTTTTCCAAGCTCCCTCATTTCAACCCAAGTGTGTTTTCCCCAGGTCTTCCTCATTTCTTGTTACTGGTGACAAATCCCACTACCTCCCTTTTTAGACAACAATTCAAGCGACAGGCCCAGGGCACCAGGGTTGATAATGTCTATCTTTGCACGTGAAGGAATGAAGTCTGTGCTATTGCATGACTGTTAGCTAAACCTTTAACTGAGAATTTTAGTATGATAGAGAAAAGTCATTTTTGCATGATACCGTAGTTTGAAGTTAATTATGGTTTCTCTTTGCTCATGTTAAAAAATTTCAGGTATTTTTTGATAAGGTGACACCAATTGTTTTTCATCTAGTCCTTTATCAAGTATCTGAAGAGGATGGTGCCTCACACAAAGAAAAAAAATAATGAACAGGACGGTGTCTTTGGCTACGGATTGCCATCTGCTAGACTGTGGACAAGAATGTAATTGAATTTGACCTTTGGTTTCCAAGGTTAGAGATAGATGATAAGTGGGAAATGCCAGTCTCTCCTCCACACATCCTGCTCTCGGAATGTAGGAAGTGACTAAAATAGGGAGCATGGGAAGTTTGCTGCTTGATGTCTCAAGGATTTGCTTCCACAGTCTTTTCCAAAAGTCCAGGAACCCTGTTGTAAGAAAACTCCATTTCAAGATGAATTAAGTAGATTTGGAGATTTCTGTAGCGAAACAATTTTCCCCATTCACCTTTGTCACTCCATAAACGCAGTAAACAAAGGAATCTACAATTCATTCAACAGAAACCTATTATTTTGTTTTCCCAGTGCAGAATGAATTATTAAAATACTACTGACTTATTTCTCTACGAATCGCTGCTAGGTGGATTCATTTATTACCTTTCCTTTTGATGACCTCCATTTTACAAAAGAGTAACTTCAAACTTTCTTTTCTGTAAACTGGGAAAATGCCCAGGGACATTTTCAATGACAACCTATGTAGCTTTTCTTTCCGCCCGGTGTGACATACTGTGTTAATAGAAAAACTCATACAAGACAGATTAATTTGCCTTAATGTGGTAGGAAAAGGAGAAAAGAAGAAGGAAAGTATTTCTTAAGCATACAGTCCAACGAACTTTCAAGATCATTCATGAGTTCACAGGTCTATTGTGGGTACCCAAATCCTATTAATGGCAGAGAGAGAGAGAGAGAGAGAGAGAGAGAGAGAGAGAAGAACATGTATTTAGGCCCCGTAAAAAACAAAAAGGCAGACAAGTGTGTCCTCATTAATTGCTCACAGGGTGCTTTTTTCTGACTGAGGGTCTTGCCTTTGCATTGACTTGGTAAAAGAGCCATACAACTGTGGCTATTTTCTTCATGCAGAATCAGTGGCCTCTGTCCTGATCTATACATAATCCTTCTGGATGAACAAGGAAAATGAGAGCCCTCTCCTAGTTTTAAAAATAAAAGGCTCAACACTCTATTTCCTTGTTTTGAAAATTCTCCATGTGGAATCACAGCTCTTCTGTGTAGCAGTCCCACCTCCTTCCAAGTATAAACCAGTGAGTATCTGATGTAGAAGGTGTGGCATTATAATGACTGGTGCATGTCCTCTAGTGAGTTTAAAAAAACACTTTTTTCTTAATTTGTTGTTTTTAGAAATGAGATAGATGTATTGTAAAAGTGTTCTTACTAAAAGGTGGAATTAAAATAGGGTAGTTTTTTTTTCTGTGAGTCTCCATTATTATAAATTCACAGTCTAATGACATCTAAACAGGGCAGAGAGGATGTCATTTCATGCGCTGAAAGCAAAATCAGTCCCAGCATTTACGAAAAGAAACCAACTCTTAGAAGTGCCTACCGGCACCTGCTATAGGATACTCAATGCACATGAGGAAGGGAGGAAGCTGACGTAAGGGGGCACTCCTCCCGGTAGCTGAACACAGAGGCATAGATGAGACTTAGAGATACAGGCATTTGCCTTGCTCCTTTTCAAAGGCAGCTGTTAAAATGAAACACGGGAATGTCTTCGTTCTTGGGTGCAAATCTAGTGTGACCCTTAGAAGCCCTCAAAGACTTCCTATTAGCCCCTTGTTCCTGTAGCCTGGCCTGGTGAGCAGAAAGTTCTGGAGCTACTGCCAGTCACTCAGACATTGGGACAGCCCCAACATACGTTCGTAGAATCTGTTTCAGGAGTGTGTGCAATTCAGGAGACCATGTTTTCATGTTGGCTTCTCTTCATTGTTCTCCCTTCTCCATCTCTCGTCCTTCTTTGTTCCTTATAAGTTTCTTCTGAAAGCCCATATTACCCCAATTCTGAACTGGTTAGAAATGACTAGGGGGTATTAACTAAAGAGCCATTAGAAGCTACTAAGACATTGGCAGAAATTAAGAGTGCATTGTGGTACTGAAAGCTAAAACTGTAGTTTATTCATTTTTATAAAACTACAGAAAAAAACAATAGAAATATTAACAA
>CAWTZC010001947.1:0-11653 GCA_963919715.1 Microtus obscurus | reverse complement strand
TTACGTATTGCTCTCAGAGACAGAGCTTCTGAGTGCTTCACTGCCCAGCGCAGAGTGAGACCTGCTGCCCAGACCCCCACCATTACGCTCCATCTCCTTTGGGTATGATTTTATTTTATTGCTTAAATAAATTCATTTTGACTTACATGTGAGAATATAAAACATATATTAGATACATATAGTAGACGAAAAGTGATTTTTAGTGCATTTATGCAATTTATATATATCTAGATATTTACCATTCCTTTCTTCTTGCAGCTGTTTCAGATATATGGTATTTATGTGTCTATCCATTCAGTGCTTTATTGCTATCTGTTTTCCTTCCATTACCACAGCAAACTTCTATTCTTTCCATCTTACTTAAGCAATCAGCCTTTCCCCTTTGCTTTATTACTCTCCATATAATCCTCAGCCTCAACCAGTCAGCAACCCACTTTAAACTTGTGTGTTAAAGACCGTGTTTCTAGTATCCCACCACAGTGTCTCATACAGAACTTTTTGTCTTGCTGCTGTGCCTAACATGTTTAACTTACTACACAATCCTCAGTTCAGTCTACTTTGCTGCAAAACTCCATTTGCATAGCAGTGGTATTCTTGAATCACATATATAAAGATCAGCCTTTCATTGTTTAAGGAACTCATATTGGTTTCCATAAGAGCTAAGTTCTAGTCCACAAGCCCACTAACAGTGTGATCTTCCGTAAGTGACTTGAGTTAGGGAATATACCTTTTTCAGTGCAGGGGTCACAGCCAGACATAATATCCAAGTTGCTGGGTGACACAAGGTACCAAAATAAAATTTGTACTTCAACTGTACTAGACATATTGTGTTAAATATTGAAGCATGAATTTCTTTTAGTTTTCCCATTGCACGGATCACAAATGCACTCTGACTGAACAAAGTCAGTTCTTCTCATTCATTTAATCCGATTTATTTTTTTTTAATAAAATAGTTCCCTAATGTGGCTTTATGCAAATTTTGGCTTATTTTATTTTTATGTGAATAATTGTTTGTTTGTTTGCATATATGTATGGACCACCATCATGCCTAGTTACCAGCAGAGGTCAGAAGAGGCGCTGTAAACCCAGGAACTGAAGTTAATAGATGGTTGTAAGCTGCCATGGAAAATATAGGGAACCAAATCATTCTCTAAAGGAGCAGCAAAAGCTCTTAATCACTGAGCTACCTTCTGCTCTGGATTTGTGTACACACCAATTTCTTCACGTAGTTTTAAGATTTATATTTAGTTCTATTTAATTTCATATTTTGATTCTGGCTATACTTTTCATTCTTATCAGATTCTTCTAAATCATAGTTATTTTGCCATCTTATGAGTTATCCTTCTTAAAGAATCTGTGTGTCATATTAAATTTTCCAGGCATGTCCTGCTCCCCCTGTGGAGTCCTCCTTCCCCTTGTGACGCTGAGCAGAAGCCGTGACAGGAGCTTTGGATGGTCTTGTGAACATGGTAGAAACAGCCCTGCAAGAGGCAGCTTCAGTGAGACAACTCAACTTTACTCCTGTGTATAGGGGATATATAGGATGGGGGTGGTAGTTGTGACAAATCCCAATTTGCATTAGGTGGTAGCAGGCTCCTATCCTATTCTACCTTAATTGGATTAGTAGTATGTCCTATAAAACTAGGGCCAGAGCTTTTGCTTAATTACCATGTGGCAGCAAAGGAAGAACATTTGCAGGAAACTGTGTCAAGGGTCATCCCTAAGATAAATCAGTAATACAGGCCTAATGACGTCCTCCAGATAAGGTTAGGTAGTAGCAGAAGCCCTCATTGGGACAGGGGAATCTCCATAATGTGCCAAAACCAAAGAGCTGATAAGCCATGTCACACTGCAACCTCTGACCAGCAGGGCCTCCCAACATGTCTCTAATGTAATAATATCATTTATGAGTCCAGCACTGGGGAACATTCTCAGGACTGTCACTGTCCAGCACTATGTACATGTATTTGAACAACGTTTCTTCACAAGTTTGGCATGGGTGTTGTACATGTCAAAGATGTCTACATTATAAAATTACTGAATACAGATTTACCATTTCTCTCAATTCATTATGTTTCCAATGGTACTAACTTGAATTGATAACAATAATAATAACAACATTAACTACTTAATCAACATAAATTGCAAAGAGGTTTTGTAAGATTTATTTTTAATTACGCTGATAGGGACAGGTGAGTTGGTATGTACATATGTGAGTGTGGATAGACTCCAGGTAGGCAAGTGTGGGAACTAGGTTGATAAATGTGGATACCCAGGCTGATTAGTGTACATACCCAGGTTGTAAGGTAGACACCCAGGGTTACAAGTGTTGACATCGGCTGAGAAGAGGAAGTTGGAACTCCATGCATTAGAGCTACAAGCTACACTCTACCTTGATTCTGGGAACCAAAACTTAGGTTCTTTGGAAGAGAGCAGACGTCTGAGTGTTCTTACACCGAGCTGTCTCTCCATTTCCCAGAAAATGTTTCTAAACAGATACATTGTTTTCATTGCCCACATTACCAACAAATGCTTCGATTGCAAAACTCCCTGTAGATTTTCTTCTAGTGAAAAGGTAAAAATAATTTTGAATTAGAGATACATTAAACTTCAGATTTGAGCTCTATATTCTAACCTATTGAGGAAATCATACAATACTCTTATTTGAATTTCTATTTTGCTTTCAATTATGCCTTAATTCATGCCAAACAGTGAAATAAAAACTTTTTAATCAAGTCTCAAATTTTCAGAAATCAAGAATTAATGAAGAAATTTGATGGGAAATACGAGAAATGGGAAGTTTGGGTGGAGAAATTTTTTCAATGTATTTTAATTTGTGGGTATGAACATTATGACTGCATGTGTGTCTGTGCACCACATGCATGCTCACTGTTTAGGGAGTGTCAGCATCAGACATCAGGGGTTCCTGAGATGAATTTACAAATGGTTATGACTGTCCCTATGGTATTGGGAATTGAACTTGGTTCTTCTGGAAGACCAGTCAATGATCCTAGCTTTTTCCATCCACCAGGGATAATATTATCAATGCCTTTCTTTACTGCCTGATTAATTTAAAGAGATATCTTATCTTTTGTTCCATATTTATGTAACTACTTTAAGTACACATATAGATACATATTGTTGTTTTTTATTTTACCACTGTGTTAAATTTATGTTAGTAAAACCACTTGGTAGCATCTGACAACCACACTGAAAAAGAATCACAGGGCAGCTCGAATTAACTAAATCTGTGCTATGCACTGATGATTCCTGAGAAGGACATGATCTTCAGATAAGACAATCAGACTTCTGTCATGTTTGCCAAACTTGCCAAGGAAAAATCAATTGCTCTCCTCAAAAACAATTCTTTGCCAACAAACCTTTCCCACAGGTTGCATACATTTGTTTGTGGGAGTTTGCTGGTTTTGAGTTTTAAAAATGCTTCCTTAAGAATGTACTGCAAAAAGTGAGTCTGAACAATATAATCTTTGTGTTTTTGGAATGATAAATTTAAAGTGCACAAACGACAGCCAGATGAAGCATTGATGTGTTAGATATTACACTCAGCAAGGGTTTTCTAATTTAGTATGAACTCTGAAATGCTGGGAACACTATACTTCATAGTGTTAATGTTGAATTACACTCTAAGCATTCATTCTATTATAGAACTTTATTATAGAACAAGAGCTACATAGTGAAAACGTATTATTTCTTAATGGCATTTTTTCTTCCTCTGAACTCACAGCCTTATTGGTGTAACTGTATATTCTTGCTCTGAAATAATGCAATGTTTTCCTTTTCAGTCATTTTTATGTTTATTTACAATTGTCCAAACTCTATACTAAAAGAGAGAGATAACAAAACATTAAGAATTTATTCAATAGAAAGAAAAGTAAAATCAATACGAAGAATTTTATTACCTAATTATGGCATTAGCATATACATGTAGCATGTTTAGTAGAATCATATTTATGATGAATGTATTGTGTTTTAACTAAAATATAGTTCATGAAGCATTTTAAAATATAATGAAAACTGTTAAAGTGGAAAGGTTATAATTTGCAATATTTAAGTTAAGCATCAAACTACCAAAAACTCCTATCACTACATTCCATGAAAGAGGTCTTTTGTGTTCTGTAATAAGTCATATAACATGTATCTGGGTGCTTCTTAGAATGATAATGAAAAAATTTGTGTGACAACTGGTAACAGAGACCAAACAATGCACATATCCTGAGTATGTTACTACAAGGGCACAGTTAACTTGTGAGCAAAACACTTTTCCTGAAACAATTGCAAACATATACAGATCCATTGCACACGCTTACTTCCAGGGTTTAGTAAGCTTATGACATGACACAGTTGCATTGTGTGGCAGTTATATAAGAACACCAACTTTTCATAGTAGGAAATTTTTGCTTATAGTTGGAATATTTAACATCTAAGACTGGTTTTATTTTAATTTTTATTGAAGTAATTTTTCTCCTCCTCCCTAACTCTCCCCAAGGTCCCTCAATGCCCAATTTACTCAGGTGAGATCTTGTCTTTTTATATTTCCCCACGTAGATTAGATCCATGTATGTCTCTCTTAATGTCCTGATTGTTGTCTAGGTTCTCTGGGATTGTGATTTGTGGGTCTGCTTTTTCTTTTGCTTTATGTTTAAAAACATTTACACAAATGGAGTACCACACAGCAGAAAAAATAGATAACATCTTTGAATTTTACAGGCTAATGAATGGGAACTGGAAACATCATTTGAGTGAGGTAGCCCAGCCCCAGAAAGACAATGATCACATGTACTCACTCATAGTGGTTTTTTTCTAAGACTGGTTTTGATTTATGAAAGTGGGAAAAATGTTTTATACTTAGCAAACGTTTTACAGCATTCTTGTACATATGGCAAACACCTATTGTTAGCATGCCCAGGAACACTATTGGAGGCGTGAAAATGCTTGACAGAGGGTAGGCAAGGTTTTGACAACATAGTTGTTGTTTTGGCTGACTTTGTGCCACTTGTGCTGACCTTGTGGAACGAATACATGGCTCCTCTTTTGCAGCCTCTCTATATTCTGCCTTCAACGCTGCTCACTCTGTTTCCACTGTTCTGCACAAATGAACACTGAGAAGGAAATTCTCATGCCCATGCATGACCCAGAAGATTGCAATGATGGTGTTAGGATCTCTGAGTGGAGACTGCTTGTTTATTTCCCCGGCCGACCCAGACAAGTAATCACACAGAAACTATATTAATTGCAGCACTGTTTGTTCTATGGCTTAGGCATATTTTTAACAGCTCTTACATCTTAAATTAACCCGTTTCTATTAATCTGTGCATTACTAGGGCTGGGCCTACCAGCTCAAGGCTCTGGCAGTGGCATTTTCCTCTTTTGGCAACTACATGAAGCGTCTCTCTGACTCTCCACCTTCTTTCCTCCTCTATCTTTGCTTGGATTTCCTGCCCTAGTTCTATTCTGCCCTGGTCATAAGCCAAATAGCTTCTTCTTTAACCAATGGTAACTAAAATATGTTCTGCACACAGAGAAGAGGAATCCCACATCAGATCTCTGGGTGTTTTAGTTAACTATGAGTAATCTCAAACACACATGATCTCATTTGACTTTGAAAAAATGGAAGATGTGTAAGTTGTTTAAGATACATGAGATGGATACTCATAAAATGTCTAAGTTGTGTAAAATGAGATTAAGGCCGAGAGTGTGTGAAAAGGGCAAAAGTATCCACTATGTATAGTACTTTCTCTTAAAGAATTTAAAATTAGGAACAGAGATTCAAGCTATCCACAAGTGGGGAATATTAGGGAATAGTAGTGAGAAACCCTCAGAGTTTGGTCGCCAGTGAAGAAAGCAACTAAGCTCATTGCAGGCATGTGCACATTTATCTGCTCTCACTACTATCGGTTGCAATATACTGCTTTCTGTGTGAGAACAGAAGGCGTGTGGATCTTCTGGAGAACTGTAGTCTTGTGTTTGTGGTTGCTACTTAGTGTTAGCATCTAAAGGTTGAGGCAATCAGGACTGAAAAGTACTAGCTCCGCACTAAGCATGCATTCAATCTCCCATTGTTCCATAGCTCTGTGCTTCACCTTCCCGGAAGCACCTCATACCGTTTCTTGAGGTTGATCAGGAAAGCCTTTGTTCACGGCCAGATGGGGGTGTTGACCTAAGGAAATGAGCCTTTAGCTACTGGAAGTCCACTGTGCCAAGGACAACATTCCTACGTGAACATGGAAGAAGTGAATCATTGTTTGAGTCTACCTAGTCGTCCCACAGAGTTGCTGAGTCCTGGCATTCCAGCTAGCCTGAGGATGGCAAATGAGAAGAGATCTGGGAGACCACTTGAAAGTCTTTTTCCCCTGCTTAATTAGGTAATAAAAAGATTCCAGGAAACTGTACTTCCTTAGAGCCAAAAGAACTTAGCCTTGCTGACCTAACACGTTGCAAAAATAGGCCATAGGGCTACATTTTCAAAAGTCTGTCTGTCCACCAGACTGCCACATCATCCCATTGGCCATGACCCCAGCTTCTCTTCTGTCCTTGGAGTCACTAGCGGTGGACTTCTGTTCAGTCTCTCATCTAGACGTCCCTACACACAGGAAACAGATGAATTCTTTTAAAATAAAAGTTAGTTCCTAGCACATATTTTTTCCTGTGAGATTGTCCCTATCTAACTCTAAGAAATATCACAGTCCTGAAAATGGCCCCCTAAATTCTGATTGACATTATTTCTGAATCCTCACCCTCAGTCAGCCTTCACTCACCTGGCTTACCCAATTTTGGCTTTACTTGTTGGCTTTGAACATGAAGCTGGATCCCACCCAGCACTGGGAAAGCCGGGTCTCCTCTGTGAGAACTGTTGCAGTACCCAGCACTCAGAGCTCTTCTCTTTGCCACATTTTAGACTTTTTGTACAATCGTTTTCTCAGCACTTTTTTCTTCAGTCACCCTATGCACAGTCCCAACACTCTTTAACCCCAGCTGCACATTGCAGTGTTTTATAATTGAATTTATTCATTCTTACAAATAGATAGTATTAAATAGTTCATTGATTTGCATATTATCCGCATACTGTTAAAATGCAAAAATTCTGGGAAGATAGGGATTTTTTTTTTTTTTTCTGGGCAACGCCTGGTTCAAAGAGGAGTCCCAATAAATATCAAATGACTAAAAGGAATGGATAAACTGCAGTGCAGACAAGTCTTCTAATATCCATGGATACAAAATGTTCGTGCGGTCTGTTGTAGTTAATCTTCCAAAAAATCAATTTATCTGGATTTAGAGTCACCATGGAAACTTATGATAAACCTAGCTGTATCTCATGAGAATCTCTAGGCAGGGTTAACTACAGGAGAAGAGACCTATCTTGAACATAAGTGGTATCGCATGGGCTGGGTTCCCAGATGCGCAAATGAAAAGGGAATGAACTGAATGCTGGTAATGCTTTTTTTTTCCTTTTCTTTTCTTTTTCTGATCTGTGGACAAAATGTGACAAGCTGGCTGATGCCTGATGTCCCCGTTATCAAAGAAAGACTCACTCTCTCCACCACACCTTCTTCCTCAAATTGTGAGCTAAAATAAATCCTTCCTTTTTGTAAAGTGTGTTTATATTTTTGTCTGATATTTTCACAACAAGAAAAGCAACAAACAGGGAAAACTTAGAATGGGGTCATTGCCACGATAAACTTGACCACGTGGCTCAGAGGCTTTGAGGACTGGTTTCTAGAAAGAGTGTAGAAGAGTTTGGAACTTTATACTATAAAGAAGCCTTGGATGATGTAAAAAGAGTTGTTTGGGACATTCTGATAACAAATTGGAAAACTATGAGGACTGAAAAGATTTCCAGAGAGTGCCCCAGCTCCCGAGGCTCCAGAGAGAAGCAATGGCTCTATGAGGACCCGGAGAGGACATTCAGCAGTTCTGCTCTAGAAAGAATTTGGCTTCATCCTGCCTGCGTCCTGTAAGCTTTCATGAGTTTGGAACTGCAAAGGTAACATAAAGACTAATACTTCCTGACAGAAACTTGAAAAGAAGCATCACACTGTGGCATGCTTATTGTTCATTGACATTATTCATGCCTTTCATGAAAAAGAAAAAATAAGATATGAAAAAATGTAAAGTTTGGCAAGGAATAAGTATGCAGTGCTTTCCTGATCATACTCAAGATTGTTCCTCCCTTTAACTTCTCCCTAATCCACCCCACACCCATCCACACTTATCTTAATTAATGTCTTTATTGTTGCTGTTTAGTAATCAAAAAAGTCTAATTCGTATGTGTCCATCAACTGAAGCCTGATACACCTGGGCCACACCCTTAGCGAACATTTACTCTCCCAGAAGCTATCCTGTCCCATAGGGCGGTTTGAAGGAGCATTTGTAAGAGAGGTTCTCACAGAAGAAAATAAAATAGCTAGATTTCACAGAATTGGAAGTAAGTATAGGTTATTTTCATGTAAATTTTAGTAGTAGTTAAATACAGTAACAGAAAGGTTCTGTCTACGACAATACTTCTTTACAGGTCTTACTACATGAAGCATACCAACACGCTCACCATGACTACAAGACAAATGCAGAGATAAAGCACCATGAGCAGAGCGTGTGGACCGATGAGTACTGCTGCTGAATGGCGGTGGAAGGAAATTCTTCCTTTAATCTCAACATGTGAACCTAATTAATGAGAATAATTTACTGGTTAATTCATTATTGGTACTCTGGATAAATTGAGGGTGTTTTTTTTTGTAAAAATCCAATAAAAGGTACATTTTAGTTTTCTCCCTTAAGATACATGCAAATCATGCTATCTGATGTTAATGTATGATTGCCAACCATCTGTCAAAGTCAAAGTATTATACATGTGATAATGAAGTCAATTTTTCTTATTGCTTTTAGATTTTCATTTTCTTATGAAATAGTTTTGTATGTATACTTAGACTGAGAAGAATCGCCCTCACAAATAAGAAGGAACAACAGAAACTGGAGATGGGTCAGCAGTTAAAGCGCTAACTACTCTTGCCAGAGGACCTGTAATCAGTTCACAGCACTGCCATAGTGGCTCATAAACATCTGGATCCAGGAGATCAACACAATGTTCTGCCTCCTGTGGCGACGGATGCACGACAGGTAGCTTGCACATACATTCATGCGGGCAAACTCTCATACAGAGAGAATAAAGTTAAATCTTAAAAAATAAACAACTACAAATGAAGAACTTACAGTACATTTGTTTATTTTAGAAACAAGAGCATCAATATTCTGAACTAGACTAAATTCTGAACTAGTAAAGGGTTTTATTAGTTTAGATTAATGTATCCTTTATTTTTCATATGAATGCTGTGATTTTTATCAAAAATTACATTATATGTTTTCATGAAAATATTTGAATACACAGTCTTATTGTTGCTTCCATTTCATTCATGACTGATTTGATTCTATCAGGACTTCACTATCTGAGAGTAACAGTGTCCCTTAACCAACTCCAGATGGTAAACTTCTCTCTATGAGGCTAGAAATAGCTCAGAGGTAAAGAGCACAAACTGCTTTTCCAGAAGGACCCAGGCTCCATTTACAGAACCTGTATGTTGGCTCACAACCCCTATGACTCCAGTTCAATGGGAAGTTTCATAACTTCTTCTTCCTCTGTGGGCACCAGACACACACATATAGGCAAATAACCCATATACATGAAATAAAATTAAAAAAAATATACTAGACTCTCCAAAATATATGAGCTGTGTTTAAAAAAATAAAGAAAAAAAGTAAGCTAAAATGTCTTTATTTATATGCCAAGACTGTCTAGAGATTAAAATAAACTTTTATAATAAGTCAGTTACAGATACGATGGTAGCCTTAAGTGAGCATTTTCATAGATGTTCTAAGATCTCAGAATAGATAGTCATGCAACAAAGGACCTGTTCCTAGGACCTCCTTTCACCAGACGGCCAGAGGCAATGCTGCTGCAGGGATGTTCACACTGGCACCTCTGACTTCCTTAAAATTAAAACCGACCATCAGCATTCTGCAAATACAGAAACCAGGTTGAGTTGATGTAGGGCAAGAGATAATAAAAGTTACCTTCTGAATTTTTCATGGATAGACAGCACCTAGCGAATATGCGCGGAGCAGTCTCCCCTTTGCCATGTATCCATACAAGCTATCCTGCATTACTTTTCCATGGTCACTTATTCTAAATGTGCTCTAGAGGCCCTGCTTCCAGTTAAAACAAGCCTTGAAATAAGAGGAGAGGAAAACAACTATAATACCTTAACATTTTCCCTCCAAGTTTCACGTGGAGGACATTGTGTTTTCTGTCCTCAAAATTTCCATTCACAAGCCAAAGGAAAGCTATCTGACATTCCTGTGTTATAGACACACATAATGCAAAAATCCTGAGTGTCGCAAGATGTAACAGGTGCAGCCAAGGCATCAAGCAGGAGAATTGTTTAACGAATTAAAACATTTCTAATTGTCTTTCTGAATTTTACAACTTCTCTGCCAAATGGCTATTGCATGCAGTTGTTTAAAATTGCTCTCGCCTCTAAGAGACTGTCTCACTTTATAATGATAACTTTATTGTAGGCAAAGTCGTTTGATTTTAGTGTTTTCCTCCGTTCTAAGTGTATTTTCAAGAACAGAAAAACTGAATATTCTATTCATATCGATGATAAAAGTAGAAGCACTAAAAATATTCCCTAGGTTTTCAGACCATGATTTTAAAATTCTCACCTAGCTGAGATAAATTTATAAAGAATTTAGGAATACATGGCCACACAGCACAATAATCCAGAAATATTTTCACAGATGTCTTCAGTACTATATGATAGGGCACCTTCCACATTGAGTATACATTTAAGATGTCTTACCTTGGCACCATACTCTGTCTTAGTCTCAGAGCTGAATAAGCTAAGATATAGAATAGACACATTCCCCTCGGTCACACAACAGCAGCATACGCTTCATCAAGGGCTGAGTCAGCCTTGGAATCATTTTGGAGTTTGAATTCTTTGATAAAACAAAGCCCTGTTCTTCCCTGTGAAATCTAAAGGAACTATTGACAAGTGACGTGATTTACAATTTTTATTCCTATAGTTCATCTCAATGTCTAAATAGTCCCTACTTATTTCTTTTTCTTTACAGCTTCTCTCAAGAATAATAGAAATTCAATAATTGTAAATCACTTTCCACAAGTGTTATGTTCCAAAGTCTATATACACACCATCAATAATTCCCATCTTAAGAATAATATCTACAGGCCAATGCAGCCTGTTCTGCTAAGTGTTCACAGCTGAGAGTGATAGAATCCAAGTATACCTGAGAACTACATGCATCTTAGAATGTACCGTAAGACATAAGATTGACTACTTGTAATGAAAAGCTGATAGTTCCAAAGAAAAAGCTGGTGTTCCAATGAGGAAAGGATACGTTTGTGCTACAAGATGGCACTGTGCTTTCTCTCTTCCAAGACACCTTCTGATTAGAACCCTGCCACTAGCTGAGGTGTCAAGGCATGCTAGAAGAGAGATGTTTGGCTTCTTACTTACCACATGTCTAGCTTTAGTGCCAGACTGATCCATAAAGACTGCTGCAATGCTTAGAAACAACAAAGGAAGATAATTCATGCCTCTGTAAGGTCCTCTTTGACCTC
>CAWTZC010001946.1:0-15123 GCA_963919715.1 Microtus obscurus | reverse complement strand
AGAGGCCCCATAGGTTGAATAACTTGTTTATTACTCTGAGATTCTGTCACCATTCTCCATTTACCCGATTTTTTCTTAACCACAAATACGGGAGAATTCCAAGGGCTGTAGATTCTTCATTCAGCATCTAATTGCTCTTGTACCAGCTGTTCCTAAAGCCTGTAACTTTTCCTAGCTAATATTTATATTTATCTTGTGGTTTCTCATCAACCATTTTAAAGGCAAAGGCTATTGGTATCTCTGAAAACTTCAATTTTGCCCATTCTTGTATGGCCCGAATACTTTGGTTTTCTCCGTTATAATATCTTTTAATATTATTTTCAGAGACTATAAACTCTAGAAAGTAGCAGGAATGTTAATTTGGGTATTCCATTGTTGTAATAGGTCACGACCCCATAAATTCATTGCAATATTGGCTACATATAGCCTTAATTTTCCTATTTGTCCCTCAGGCCCTATGCATTCCAGCCCCATCCCTATTGCTCTGTCTTTTCGAGATAGGGTTCCAGTTTAATGGCTGACATGCATTTCTGAAGAGCCAATGATGCCAAGATTCTGGGTAATATCCCCATCAACACCTGTGTCCAGCAAGCCAGTAATAAAATTACCATTTACACATACTCTCAGCCCGGGTCTTTGATCATTTATAAAGTTTGCCAAAACACCCGTAACTCACATCTTTCTGATCACTGTTGCTTGTAACAGTAGGCATGGGGTTTCTAATTGTCCTGACGAGACGCGTTCTCCGCTGGAACTGCAAACCAGTTGAACCATGTGTGCCATGGGGGCTGTGAGGCCCCCCTCTCCCATTCCCGTCTGCTTATCAGGTTGCCTTGTCTATCCCTTGTAGATCTACATTCATTCGTCAGTGTCTGCCTTTCCACATCTTCTACATAAACCTGAAGCTGAATCCTCCTACTCCTGCTGCTTTAGAAGATGCATTATTATTATTTCTGAAAAGTCCGTTGTTTGCAATTTCTTTTTCACTTATGACCAGTTGTCTTTAATTAAAACATTTGGTAAACTAAGTGTCTCTTTACATTAGAGTGCTTCTTCCACTTCTTCAGTCCATAATCAAATTCCCAACATCTGATGTATTAAAACACAACTGTTTGAGGTGCTGATGTTTGCATAAAGCCCTGAAATCACTTTTGCATTTCCAATTTGCATTTCATAATGACCCCCCCAATCATTTATACGCCTTGTGTCTGGGTCAGTATCCCTATTTGCACAGCCTTAATGACCTTTGTAAAAAATCACTAAAGGGTTCTCTCTGACCCAGCATTTAATTTTAACAAATGATTCTGTTTTCTGTCCTGGGTCTTGTACTCTGTCCGCCATTTAAGGCTGCTGTTGTGCACAGGAAAGTGTGTGTCCTCATCCAGATTAGCTTGGTCTGAGGGTCAGAAAATTTATTTACTATAAATTTTAATTATTACCAAATGTTACCTCCCTTAGCCTTTTCTTGCTGTTCCAACTCTAGCCTCACTGCCTGAATAAGCATTTCCATTTAAAATAGCCCCGCTACTCAAGTACATGAAATGAGTTGCACCCAATCCATAGGAGTTGCTCTGCTTTTTGTTGCCAGGATTTTAGCATTTCCTTAACAAAAGAAGAGTGCATCCCAAAAGTCATGACAGCCTGTTTTAATTTCTTTGGGATCATTTCATCGGACAGTGGGCTCCCTTATATCTCCTTGATACCCTTAGGGTTTTGAACCAATCACCTTTTCTGTTATTACTGGAAAGGCAGGTAGAGTCTTGTGGAAATTTTTCCGGAGGATTTACCCACAGGCGTAGTTAAGAAATTTGCCTTTCTGCCGTTTGTTCTTCTTCATCAAATTTAAAATTCCCTCAATCTTTTCAATTCTATTCCTGTTGCCTTCTACCAATGTTTGAATCCCCTGTCCAGAATTATGTTCCAAAGCCTTCATTGAGGATTCTAAAGTATGAATTTTGTCCATTAGAGATAAGTTCTCTCTTCTTTGACATAATTTTATACGTGTAAACAGTGCCTTCTTGTACTGACAATCTTTCCGCCAATTTGTCACAAGTTTTAGACAAAAATTCGATTATACATTCAACCGTTTGGTTCTCTCAATAAAGTGTTTCCAGTTCTGAAAATACAACTGAATTTATTGTTTAAATCAATTGATCCTTCTTCCATAGTGCTGACCCGTCTCTCCTCATATTGGCCTGAGCCTTTTCTAACTTTTTGCTCAGTTACCAGAGTCTTATTAAACAAAGATCTATTCTCTTCCTGTGAACTTCAAGCTGAGTTCTTAAGAAAGATCATTGTCATGCTTAATAGTTTTCAAACATTTCAACCTCTTACTTCCAGAATCCTGATTCATCACAAAGACTCCATCAAACTATGTTGTCAAACCATTTAGTGCCGAGAAAATTACCTAATCCCAAAGAATCCATATTGAAACACCTCTTGTAAGATGTCCCACATGCACACTCAAAAACCTATTATCCCTAACATAATATTCTCAACATTTATTATAATTTTTTACCTGCAATGACTGGTTCTGCCAGTGGTGGCAGATATATCCCCTTGAGGTCCACGTGCAGAGCAGGTCTGAAACGACTCCCTTTATTTGTCTCGTTGCAGGCTTGCTTCAGATCAGACCAATACTGTGCCACAGGGAGGCTGGATTTGATTCAATGCAGCTGCTACAGCTAGCATAAAACAACTCAGCAACTTTGCTCAAAAATGGCGGCAGGGGGCGCTGCATGAGTAGAGGTGGGGGGGGGGGCGCAGTTGGCAACCAGTCAGGCTGCGGTGTCGGCCTGGTAAGGGGAGAGCGGCCCCGAGCCGCGCAGGGCATGAGCCCTAGGTTAGCACGGCAGACTGCTGTCTCGAGGCTGGCTGGCTGTGTTACCCTATGAGCCCTAGGCGTCCGCGAGCCAGACAGTATCTCCCGCAAGCCAGCTCAGTGCAGCAACCTGAAGCGCTCGGCCCAGCAACGCTGAGCGGAGCTCGGATTCAAACCACGTTGAACCAAATAAGCGGTTTTAATTAATCAAAGGATAATTATAAGGTTATACAGCTTTATTAACTCACGCAACCAAAAGTTCCGCGAAACCAGGACAGGCAGGCAAACAGGGCGGCGCAGGTTGCATAACTTATTATTTAACACTCAAAACCTGCCCAGGCGAGCCCACCCACTAGGGGGTGGGGCTCATCCCTACAGGTTGTTGTACACAAAATGTTGATAGAAGCATTGGCACGATACATAATTTTAATACGTACTCAGTGGATTTGAGTAGCATTATGTTCAAAACTGGAGAAAGGTGAGCAATGTTGAATGATGGCAGATGGAGTACTATGGGGACAGGATGTAAAATTGATTAACCCAGATATTTAGCTGAGAGATTTCTAAACAACAAAGATTTTTACACATGTTTATGTTTCCCCTTGATGCTTCCAGCCAAATAACCCAGAGTCAGCAAACTTTGAAAGAGTTATGTATAGGAACAAACATACATGAATACATTACTCCACACAAGTCCCCAAGTCTGCCATTTCCTGAGTGATGAAAGAGAGAGAATTTTGTTTTATTTTTTAATAAAGTAGTTGATTATCTCTTCATAGATAGCTTCAGGATGGGGGGTGTGCTGGCAGCCCTTTGCTTTGGCTGTTGAGTCTTAATTATGTTCTGGGGACTTCCACTTGCTTCAACTCTGGTTAGGTTTGAGAGGGACAAAGGAAGTTAATCACTGTGGTTTTGTTTGTTTCTTTTGTACTTTGATTCACTTTTCCCTCAGCAAACAAATTGAAGGAGAAATATTTATTTATTTATGGTTTTATTAGTTCACATCCATGGTCCACTTTGCTCCATTGCTATCAGAGAGCAGTAATAATACGAGAGAGTAAAAGGGGAAGAAAAGCAATGATTATATTGGCAGCCTAGAAGAACAGCCAGGCAGGTACCCAGAATAAAACATATTCAAAAACACCAGCTGATATATTTCACACTAAACTCCCTACTCCACAATAATTTCATACTTCAAAACAATTTTTGGGGGTTAAAATCTTATTGTTTATTTATGTATGTATTTATTTATTAAAATTTCACTTTGTTACCACTTCCTCCCTCACCCTCCCCCAATCAAGTCCCCCTCCCTACGTTAGCCCAAAGAGCAATCACGTTTCCCCTACCTGCTGAAAATCCACCGACCCACCACCTCCATCCCAGGTCTAGTGAGATGGGCATTCAAACTGCCTGGCTCCCCACAAAGCCAGTTTGTGCAGTAGGGTCAAGAAACCCATTGCCACTGTTCTTGAAGTTCCTCAGTAGTCCTCATTGTCCCCTATATTTCAGCCCAGTCCGGTTTTATCCCAGGCTTTTTTCAGATCCAGGCCAGCTGGCCTCAGGTAAGTTCCCAATAAAAACATCCCCATTGTCTCAGTGTGGTTGCACCCCTTGAGGTCCTGAGTTCCTTGCTTTCGTGCTCTCTCTCCTTCTGCTCCTGGTTGGGCCTTGGACTACAATTGGTGCTCCCATGTGGGTCTCTGTCTCTGCCTCCTTTCCTTAGCCCCAGTGAGGTTAATATTCAGGAGGATGCCTATATGTTTTTCTTTGGGTTCTCCTTATTTAGCTTCTCTAGGATCACTAATTATAGGCTCAATGTCCTTTGTTTATGGCTAGAAACCAAATATGAGCAGGTACATCCCATGTTCCTCTTTTTTGGGTCTAAACCCCCACCTCACTCAGGATAGTGTTTTCTATTTCCATCATTTGTATACAAAATTCAAAAAGTTCTTGTTTTTACTGCTAGTAGTACTCTAATATGTATATATTCCATACTTTCTTCATCCATTCTTCCATTGAAGGGCATCTAGGTTGTTTCCAGGTTCTGGCTATTACAAACAATGCTACTATAGGCTTTTTCAATCAGAGCATATACTTTTGATATATATAGTATATTTCAAGTGGTATTGCTGGGTCCAGGGTAAGTTGCTCCCAAATTTCCTGAGGAAACCCACACTGTTTCCAAGGTAGTTGCACAAGTTTGTATTCCCACCAGCAATGATATACCCCCTTACTCCACATCCTCTCCGGAAAAGGTTATCATTGGTGTTTTTGATTTTAGCCATTCTGACAGTGTATGATGGTATCTCAAAGTTGTTTTGATTTGCATTTCCTTCAGTATAAATCTACCACACTAACCTGATATCAGAAAAAAGAAGTGGACTAGTCACCACAGCACATGGGCACAGGAGACCACTT
Organism: Microtus obscurus; assembly: GCA_963919715.1. NCBI lineage: Eukaryota > Metazoa > Chordata > Mammalia > Rodentia > Cricetidae > Microtus > Microtus obscurus. The sequence continues at coordinate 9,884 of CAWTZC010001946.1, read as the reverse complement.
CCTGCGTATAACCCCAACAGCACAGACATTAAGGGCCTCATTTGAATAAATGGGACCTCCTGAGACTGAGAAGCTTCTGTAAAGCAAAGGACACTGTCACTAAAAGACACAAAGGCAACCCACTGACTGGCAGAAGATCTTCTGTGTCTCACAATACAATTTCAAGTCTCAAAATATATAAAGAACTCAAGAAACTAGACAGTAAAAGTAATTTCCCAGCAATTATAAAATGGGGTACTGAGAGCTAACAGAGAAATTTTCAGCAGAAGAAGTTCCATGGCCAAAAGACACTTAAAGACATGTCCAACTTCCTTAGCAATCAGGGGAAATGCAAATCAAACACATTTAAGATACCATCTTACACCTGTCAGAATGCTAAAATCAAAAACACAATATAGCCTTTGAGGGAGGTTGTGGAGAAAGGGATACACACTTCCAAACAATTTTATAAAAATCAAAAATTAACATGTTGGGGCTGGGAGTAACAGGCTTCAGTGGTTAGAGCATTGCCTGCTCTTCCCAAGGTCTGGTTCAATTCCCAGCAACCACATGGTGGCTCACAGCCCATCTGTAATGAGATCTAATTGCCACTTCTGCCTTGCAAACATACACACAGAATATTGTATACATAATAAATAAATATAAAAAAAAAAAATTGAACATATTATACAGCCAATGTAATACAAGAAAAAACACACCTTGCTTCTAAGAGCCTCACTTCAGAAGGCTGTGTCACACAACGTGTTAAACACAAAAACATCAACACACTGCCCACCTCCAATCCACAAAATTTTTTTTGGTGGTGCTGGAAATGGTCAGCACAAATACGTTGGCTGGTTTGATACCAACTTACACAGGCTAGCATCATCTGAAAAGAAAAAATCCCAGATAAAAACCTCTATTAAATAGGAAATCCCTGTATAAGTCCTTTTCTTAATTAATGTTTGATGGGAAACCCAGCCCATGGTGAGTGGAGTCATCACTGGTCTGGTGAACCTAGGCAAGTCATGGCTCTAAAACGTAGTAGTCTCATGGCCTCTGGGATCTCCTGTTACCAGGTTCCCATCGGGCTAGTTTCTGTTCTGATTTCCTTTGGAATAACTGCGATCTGAAGCATAAACCAAATAAACTTTTCCTGTCCAACTTTTTTTTTAATCGGTATTTCATTATAGCAGTAGTAAATTGAAATAAAACAACCACCATACCCTGGAAGAGCCAGACATCCCCATTTTACAAGACATAGAAGCCCTGGATTTGCCTTATGCCTCTATACATGCATCTATCTTTATTTGTGTATTTTGTAAGTTCCTCTAACAGTAATCCCAAAAGTAATCCTCAGTTCTGTGACTCATTGTAACAAGTACAAACTTCCAGTCATCTATGGTAATCATTTATCTTATATCTAGGATAGTACTGTGAGTTCTGTCTGAACTGAAGGATGTCTTATAGTTCTAATCAAATGTGTGGAGTCTTATAAAACCCTGCATGATTAGTGTCAACAGTGAAATGAATTGCATGATATCGTTTTGAAAGTTTTAGGAGCAAAAGTCTATTGAGGGAAAAGCAAGCAAAAATGAAAAAGAACGGTGTTTCTAAACCACAGGGATAGGAAAGAGGCTGATAGTACAAACATATGACAAAGTGTAAAAGAAAAATTACTCCAAGAACACAGTCCTTGTCTTAAAACATGTGTGTGTGTACAGCAACAAGGGTAGGACCTGTGTCTTAATTGGGATTAATATTGCTATGATGAATCACCATGACCAAAAGAAAGCTTGGGGAGGGAAAAATTTATTCCGCTTACAATTCCCAATTACAGCTCATCACCAAGAGAAGTCAGAATAAACTTCCAACAGGAGCTGGCCTGGAAGGCAGGACCCTGATGCCATAGAAAGAAGTGGTGGGTACTGTTTTCCTCCTCATACTTCTCAATCTGGTTTCTTGAAGAGAACCCAGGACCACCAGCCCAGAATACTTCATCCATTATGGAGTCCCGTCAATTATTAATTAAAAAAACTCCCTAAAATTTGCCTACAGCCCAGTCTTTTACAATTAAGGGATCCCTTTCTCCCCTACTATAACCTGTGTCAAGTTACATAAACCTACCCAGTACAACAAGAGTGAGCCCAACACACAGAAGAACAACATAAAAGATGTAAAGGATATGTTTGAGTCCACAAACTTATTGGAGATTTTTTGCAATATGTATAAAACCTGTCTGGAGAGATGGCTCAGTGGTTAAGAGCACTGACTGCTCTTCCAGAGGGTCCCTGATTCGATTTAACCACATGGTGGCTCACAACCATCTATATTGAGGTCTGGTGCCCTCTTCTGTGTGTATAGGCATACATAGAGGCAGAATGTTGTATACATATTAAATAAATCTTTAAAAAAAATAAAATAAAACCTGTCTGGGATTTGTAAACCATTTGAGCCCTCTTCCTTCAGCATTTGAACTGAGTTGCTTATTTGGGCCTTCCTTTAGAATTTTCATCCCAATCCGCATTATTTGTTTCCTTTTTCAATTTTTATTTATTTTTTTTCCAAATTTTGTAGATGCATATGGTTCTAAACCAGACTGACCTTATGATTATCTTTTTGGTTGTAACAGCCTTTAATAGCTGGACTCTCATCCCGGTCCATCCGACTATGTTCTGATATCTCCCCTATTGTTAGCATTTTTACTACTAGATTGTTTTTATGATATTATATTGGGCTTTGAAAACTTACCACCTTGGATTATATGGCTGTACCCTAAATGAAATCTCAGGATCATTATAAGAGTTAGGCAATTAGAATGAAAATATGAAACAGAGAACACAGATAAATCACAACTAATAACTATCAACATGGAACTAGAGTGATGTGGTCACATGCGATACTGGCCCAGCTTGGAAAAAAAACAAAAATGAATTCCATGCCCAGTGGCATCAAAATGAGTTTAATAGTGGCCACATTTTAATTTCAAACTTTTGTGTCTGTAACTATGCTTGAAAGTATTTATGCTGTTTACCAAATCCCATTTGTGATCATCTGTTTCATAGCCACAATATTATATAATTAAATCTAATTTACACTCTGGAAATTGGCATTTATCAATGCAGAAATAAAAATTCAAACAAACCCCTTTCCACTATCCTTATTACTGTATTGTGTAGTTTATTGGGTGCAATTTATAGTAAATGTTGATGTGAAAGCATGGAGGATTTTGTGCATACTTGTATATATTCCTTTCTGAATTTGAGAGGATAATAGGAATACTGACTTTGTACTTGAATTTAATTCCAATGTTTTCATAATGACTCTCTAAGAGTAAAGCATCAGACTGTGAAAGTAATGATCTTGAAAATGTCAAGAATAATCTTTCTTATTTGAGTTACATTACAGAAGATTTACCATATCAATATTATAGCAGAAATATCAAATAACATTAATATTATTAGTATAATCACTTATTAACAGGTTCTCAATGGCTCTATTAACTGATATTTATATTATTTTTATTTTATATAGCACTGCTTGATGTCTAAATTTATGATAAATGGAATTTTCAATGCTAAGACTGTGTTCTCAGCTTCTTAGCTTTAAGGTATAGAAAGGATATAGTGAAATAATGAGTTATATTGCTATTTCAAATATCAAGGCCTTTTCAAAAACACACACAATAATATTTATCACTCTCAGATATATGATACTGATACTCAATTAACTACAGATGCCCCTCCCCCAAGCAATTTCTCACCATGCCCCTAGATATTGCTTCTGTCTCTCATTAACCATAACACACTGTTTTCAGTGGTTTAAGTAACCATGGTTGAGTAGCCAAAAGATCTGAAATAAGAGTTCATACAAATACCTTCTTGTTAAATTACAATATTAAATACTTGAAATTAATGTGTTCACTATTAAACTCACTTTGAAGCCCTGGGAAAGGGAATTCATTTTCCCTGCTTTATCCTGCCTGACTTCATGCAGAGACTGTGTGACCACATCACTTCAGACTCCATGTCCAAACTCATTCAAGAGTTCTGAGGGGTCATTCACAAAAGCCTTAGGTTTCATGTAATTAGTAGGGGCTCTGAGGTAGATAACAATAAAAGGACTTTGAACTTCATATGAGACACATTGAGCTACTGGGTATGACACCTTGCACTCCTCAGCAACAATTTCATTATTAGCGTCTCTCACCCTCAGAGCAGTGAGCAGTAAACAAAGCTCATTTGGCAACTCTTTAATGTTTTCTTTTTTACATCCCAGCTTGGTTTAAAGCCTTGAAAAATCATTAAGTCCAATATTGAGACACTTAGGGACAAGTAACCTAAAGTAAAAAATTCCAAGGAGCAAGAATTGAACATCACTAACATTTCTTCTTCAGTTTTATCATTTCGGTTTTTTATAAAAAAATTAATGTTGATAAAATACATATATAATATTTTAAGTACAACATATTGCCAAAAATAAGAAAATATTGCAATATTTTTAATATTTTGTAATTTATCTAAAAAAATTTTTTTCGATAGTTTTATCCATCATCTGAAATGGTTGGCTGTCAGAACTTTTTATTGTTATAAAAAAACTTTATAATTTATTTTGCTTTTATTCACAGTTTGTTTTTATCAAAATACTTGAAATAAACTAAAGCTCTCTAATAATACTGCATATGTTAACTAATTAAAAACAATCAGTTCTGTTGAAATAATTTTTAAAAATTATGAAAAGCCTAAGCGATAAAAAAACATAAAACTTTTAATACATAAAGCATTCAGAGTGAATGTATATGGAGAGATCTTTGCAAAAATATATGCAGCTAAAAAATAAATTTTCTTTGTTTACTTAACACTTATTAATCCGAAATTTTATTTATATTTCAAATTAATTCCTAAACTCCCTAATTAGCAGATTACCTATTTTAAATTCATTAAACAACTCTCTGCTAGGCCTTGGAATTTCAAATTTTCCTGCAAAGCAAATAAATATTTGAAAATGTCATATTAAAGGAAATATTTAATTTTATCCTTTAAATGAATAAAAATTCAAGAAAATCTCTTTTGAATTCTAAATAAAAAAGTTTGCAATAACTATTTGGCAAAAATAAATTTTCTTCATGAAATTTCACTCCAAAGCTGCTGCTAATAAAAAGAGCCAGAATTACTATTAATGGTCTGTTCTATCAATACCTCCATTTGAGCAACTATAGAAAAGTGATGTAAAAGCTGACAGTCTGTGAATAAAAATCCTCACCTCCCATTTCAAGAGACTAGAAAAGGAGATTGGATATTGGGGGATTCATTATCTAGTAAATATTAATTCATTGTAACAATACCTTCTGACTGTGTCATAACACATATTGTAAGATAAGGCAGACATCACTCTATTGAGTATTCATTCTCAAGGCTTGGAGCCAATTCTAGGGATCTCCTTTCCCAACCATCACACCAATACTAACATTATAAAATCCAGGAAGGATTAATTACTGAACTGTAACATCAAATTATAGACCAAATATACTTAAAAGGCAAAAATTTGCTGTGAAGTAGACACAGATGTTAGTTAAGATAATGCTGATATCTGTGATCAAAAAATTTAGAACTTTTGATCTAATGCTTACTGCGTTAAGGAGGATTACTCCTTTGCAGAAGAAAGCTCAACTTTGATTATCATCACCCCTAGAGTTACTCACAACTGAAGCACTATTATAAAACAGTGATACAGAAATTGGGGTTCAACATGAAGGTGAGAAAAGCAAAGCAGCCAGCCACTAGCTCTTATCTCTACCTCCAGTCCGAAATGGAGAATCTGAAAATGAGACCAGGCCTGAGAGCTGTCTCCTCCCATTTTATATCCCTCTCTAGTTCTGGGATTAAAGGTGTTCACCACTATTGCCTGGTTTCTGTGACAGGCCTAATTGTTTGACTACAGGTATTAAAGATATTTCCAATTGTTGCCTGGTCTTTAAGGCTGGCCAGTATGACAGTTTAACTTTTCTGATCCTCCAGCAAGTTTATTAAAATGCAAATAAGAAAACCCATGTTTTAGTTTCAAGGACTTTCTCTTCTGCCTTGCCAGACTCCTTCATGGATATGTTTTACATATAATCACATAGAGCTCACACACATACACATTTGTTTGTCTTTCAGAGAACCCAGGTTTGTTTCTAGCACCACGTGGCTGCTCTGATAGCCATTGGTTTACGTTCTTTTCTACCTGTGCAAACTCCACAAACAGAGCATACACACACAAACACAAACATACAACATTCCACAAAAATAAATAGACAGATAAATAAATGTGGTAAATATTAAAAAAAAACTCATAAAAAGAATTAAAAATACCATAAATTATTTAAGATAGTAAATAATTAGTTTTTATATACTATTTTTATTTTATCATATGCCATGTTTTCTTCCTATATAGTTTAATTTTTTAAAATTTTTCTTGCAAACATATTCTTCTTTCAAACAATCCATCTGATCACAAATTCTCCTCCCTCCCATCTTCCTAGCTTTCCTTCACATCTCCTTTTCCCCACATCCCTCCCACCCAGTTTCCTCTTCAGAAAAGAGCAGATCTCCTACAGACCATAACCAAACAGGAGAAAACAAGGCACAATAAGGCAAAGCAAACTTCATCCTGTCCAGGCTGGCCAATGTAACTAAATAGGAGGAAAAGAGTCTCAAGAGCAGGCAAACGAGTCAAACACCCAAGACCACTGTTGGGAGCCACATACCTAAACATTAAACCAACATCAATAACATAGAGAGAGGGACCTGGTGCTACCCCTGCAGACCCATGCTTATTCTTCAGTCTTTACGAGCACCTGTGAGTCCTGCTTAGGTGATTTAGTGGGTCATATTCTTCTCATATCCTTCATCTCCTCTGCCTCCTCTGTTTAAAAAAAATACTGCAAATTTGCATCTAAATGAATTCAGCTAGAAAAAAAATCATCCTGACCAGAGTAACACAGACTCAGAAAGACAAGTACGGTATGTGTTCATTTATAAGTGAATACTAACTTTAAAATAACTGAGAATCAACTTCAATCCACACACTCAGAAAGGCTGGGTAAGAGGGGCCTCTAGGAGGACACAAGGACCTCCCTGGGAAGGGAAATAAAATTGATATATTTTAAAAAGAGAAATGATACAGTGTTTATACTCTAAAATTGCAAGATATGTTGTTTCAAATATATTAAAAATACTTTTATTTCTAAAAATTTTGTATTGGTTTTTAATGAAAAAGTAAAACTTATATAAGTACCAAATAAATTAAAATAGGTAACTTAGAAACAAAAGGAATCTTTGACATAAGAAAATTTTATTTTCTTTAAATTTCTACTGAAAATTCTTTGCAGACACCATACATTTCAAAGTCAGGTCAACAGGCCTCTGAACTCAAAAGATAACTGAAAGTCTCCTCACTGAGTATTAGCTTTCATCCAGGTGGCACTATGCAATCTTCCATTGAGGGAAGTGTGTAACATTTCTACCCATAAGATGTTCGTGCTCAGCAGCAATGATTAGCACAGCACAATAACCATGGCGTGCAGTAGTGGCTCACATATCTTGGTAAACCAACCCTTTCTAATTAACTTATGATCCATTCAACAAGGGTTCTAGAAACCTAGCCAGCTGCCTATTTCTGTTGAAGTCAGAGATATTGAGGAAACCCACAGCATCACATTACTAAAAACAACCTAATCTAAAATTGCATTCTGCATATTTGTTCTTGTACCCACAGAAAATTGTGATATTCACCCCATACAGTACTATCCTTTTAATGTGAAATAATACAATGACAAAGGCAATTCTTATTTTTTAAAAATTATTTAATTGGAGGTTTGCTTACAGTTTCAGAAGGTTAGTCCATAATTATCGTGTTGGAAAGCAGACAAGGCACTGGAGTGGCAGCTGAGATCTGTACATAATGAAGTCCTTAGGCATCAGGTAGAGAACGAGACACTGAAACATCAAAATCTACTCCCAGTGATAACCTTCCTCATTCAAGGCCATACTTCTAATCCTTCCAAAATCAGTTTACCACTTGAAGCCTAAGCATCCTAATCCATGAGCTTATGGGAGGTGTTTAAACCACACCACTTTTGACTCTATGTTCCCCAATGGCCCATAGCCATGTCATAATGTAAAACTTTGCCAGTCAAATTTAAATGTCCCCGTAGTCTTTCATTCTAGCTTATTTTTGAATTCAAAGTATCTTCTGAGACTCAAGGCAATCTCTTAGCTGTAACCTCTGTAAAATCAAAATAAAAAAATATCATGTATTTCTAACATAATATAGCACAGGATATATACTACTATTCTAAAAGGAAGAACTATCTCTTATGCAAGACCAAAACCTAGCCGACAGACTCCCAATTCCATGTCCCCATGTCATATGTCAACATACTCTTCAGATCTCCAAGTTCTTTACCTTCATAGTGTCCACACAGTGTCCCTTGGAAAATACAATCCCTGCCAAATGCCTACCTCACAATTTTCTCATGAGAAGTTTCATAAATGTTTCCACCTGTCCTTGACTCTAAATTCTAGGATATGGATTAAGCTGCCCAATTCTCCTGCTTGCTGACCTGAGAAATCTGAGCCATTCTTGGCTTGCATTCAGAGAAGCTTTCCCTTTTTGATGGTTTTCTTTGAGCCCAAAGCAGTTGGTTTTTCAGCTGTGTTTCTCTACACCTAAAAGGTAGAGGTTATATTAACTATGGTGTTTTACTTTCCCTTACCCTTTTCTTTCACTCCACAGCATTGGGAAAAGGGTTTTGAAACCTACTGAAATGAGTTGCAATTTAGCTACAGGTGGTGTACAGTAAAATAACTATAAACAAAATTTGAACGATAAACACTACCATGGATGTTAGCCATTTTAAAAATAAGCCAACCTGTTGAATTTAGAGGTAATTCCTAATCTAATTGTCAGAACTTTAAATAAGCAAAGACCATTAATTACACATTCACAACAGGATTATTAAATTGTTTAAAATTACTTTTTCCAACATAAAATGCATTAAAGATCTAGTGAAATAAATACATAATTTTAATTTCTCTGTCTCCCATTATCTTTTATTTTTTGACCTTGTCTCAGAAACTTCAACCATTAGTTAAAATGAATCACAAATATTATTTATTAAGAAATGAATATGTGTTGCTGTATTATCACACATCCTGGGTTGTTTTCATCTGTGGTTGTTATGATGTTTTAGTTAAAAGGTTAATGAGCACGTGCATGCTTTGTCTTGAAACTCAAATGTGTGCAGAGAATTGAAATAGATGAGGGGAACTGAATGAAAGCAATAAATAATGGGAGTGGTGATGGGGGAAAACAGAACAAATGATCTCTGTGAATTATCATTCACTATTTAGGTAGAGTAATTAATATCTTGGAGTGTCTGTGATATTGCAATATCTCCCGGGATTTCAGAAAATCCTATACAGCAGATTTATGTTTTTCTGTGAAAATACATACAAAAACTAAAGCACATTGGGGTTGAGGGCTGTGCTTGCTGCATAAAACAAAGATCTGAGTTCAGATCTCCAACCTACATCAGTTCAACACAGGAAGCATGCGGCTGAAAAACCGATCTCTCACATCAGTATTGGAGGCAGAACCTGTCACACCAGTTAGTGAGCCTGGTACATGAAGCAGAAAAAACAGTCTTTATTTCTAATATGAAGGGAGGCTGTTCTCCTACCTCCAAACACAACCTCCAACATACTGGCATCCCATATTTACACATACAAACACAAATATATACCATACACTAGCACAAAATATAAACACTAAACACACACACACAATATATCTGTAATTCCTTGCCCAGTCCCTAGACTTGAGGAAATCTCAGTTTGTTGTTGAAAAATAGTTATTTAAAT
>CAWTZC010001945.1:0-20439 GCA_963919715.1 Microtus obscurus | reverse complement strand
TCTTTAATAAATAAATAAATTTAAAAAAAGTGTTTCTTAGCCCCTTGTATTTTATCTTTAGAGAAACAAAGGAATACTGAGCCCTGAACAGAGGGCTTCATCACAACCTTCCTCTTAAGATCCATGTATCTATGCAGAAGATGGGCCAGGTAATATAAGAGCTTAAGTAGTTGACAGTTTTACAGAAAGTATTTCTAGAAACAACACATCAGATATACATAGTAATTCCTAAAGACTGTGGCAGCATGCATAAGACCTGCACAATATCAAAAAAAAAAAAAGATTAAATCCCAGCACAACAGAGGGGAAGCAGGATTGAAGTCCCATCCCCAGCCAAGAATCTATTAATAAATGACAGATGCTAAGAGATGAAATATCAGTTTTCTTCAACTGAATGACACTGAGAATGTCAACTATACTCCAGGGCAGACCCCATGCTAAAGAGTCATAGGCTAACAGGATTTTTTAGTACATTTTTTTTCCTTTTATATTTTGTCTATTAGTTTGACAAGACAGATAAAGAACTTGGTATTTGGTTGATAGGGAGCTGAGATTATCTGGCAGGGGTTGCCAGGTGGGAAGGAAAACTATAAAATTATACTGTGTGAAATTTTTTAATAAATAAGTTGTAAAAAGAATGAAACATTTAAAAAAACATAAATGTTCTATACATTAAGGGGCAAGCATTAATATAAAGTAGAAGTACGTTACGTAACTGTAGAAATGTTCTATGCATTAAGGGGCAAGCATCAAAATAAATGTTATATGATGCCTGCCCTGCAGAAAGTTTTCAATGTATATTTTAAAAATTGCATGTTCGAAATGTAACAATAAGGAATCCATTTGACTTGGAGGAAGTATTATACTGATAAGGATCACACCAACTTCTATTTTGTTTGTTAATTTCTTTATGGGTTATTCAAAGAATATTAAACAGATATTAATGGATACATTATACCCCATTATGTAAAGTTTCCATCTCTCTTAATTATTCTAATTTGGGAGATTCATGAATACGTAAAGCTGACTCCTGAAAAATCACGGCTTCGGGTAATACTACATTGAAAATCCATATTCAGATAATGTTTAATATTTCCTCCTTGCAACCTGTAAAACTATCCAAACATATAATAATATACCTCTCCACTGTGATAAACACATGTGGGATTTTTATGGACTCCACTAATAATGAGGGCTGCAAGAGGTTGTTGATAACAGCTTTGATGTATTGTATTTCCTTGCCATAGTGCTAAATTAATTTCATTTCTATGATTAAGATAAAGCTACATTTAGTACTTATTCAACTTCTCATTAAAAAGCAGTTGGCCTAGCTACATCAAGGGTAAAAATGTGGAGAAAAAGGTCTTGTCCTCTCTAGGATTTCTTTCCCTCCTGGCATGCAAAACTCCGCTTTCTTTACAATGTTTGTAGCATGGTGGCAACTATTCGTATAGTAAACCTATAATTGCAAATTCCTAGTGAGTGTTTGATAAGATTTTATACTTCTGTCTGGAGGTTAAGATTGCTCATTCAGGTTGCAAACGGTATACACGTAAGCTCAAGGTAGAGACAATGTACTTTCCCTCTAACTGATGTGAGAACATTACAGACAGAAGCTCTTTTCACTTAACCCCTGCTCTGTGTAAACCTGAGTTGAACTTTTAGTTAGATTGAGAAGCTTTTGTCATTGAGTTAATCTTAGTTTGCTTTTGCTTTGTGTGTGTGTGTGTGTGTGTGTGTGTGTGTGTTTGACATGATTTCTCTATGTACCCCAGACTGGCTTGGAATTCATTACCCTCCTTCTTCAACTTCCACAGTACTGAAATAGTAAGTATATACCATTACTTCCAGCATGCTACTGTTTGCTTTGTCTGTTTTAATCCATTCAGAGGCACACTTTTTTGTTTTCATAGAATTACATATACTTTCCTGGCTAATAACATTGCAGTTTAAAAAAACTGAAGGACTATGTTCACCTTACTAGACCTGGAAGGAATTAGGAGGTCCTTGGACTCCCCACAGGGCAGGGAACCCTGACTGCTCTCCGGGCTGATGAGAGAGGGGGAGTTGATTGGGGGAGGGGGAGGGAAATGGGAGGTGGTGGTGGGGAGGAGACAGAAATCTTTAATAAATAAATAAATAAATAATAATAAAAAACCTGAAGGACTAGTATTCTGAATAATATAAAAAATAGGTTTGACAAAACTTTCATAAACATATCTATTCCACTATGTATCCTTTCTAAATGGTTATATACAGTTTATGATTGTCAGAACTTTAAAGGTAAGGCAGGCCTTAACTTAAACAACCATGTTGATCTAGTTTGTTGTGTGAATGATATTTTTTCATACAAGGAGTTCTATGGTGAGATGAGATTATATGATACAATAAGCAAGCACATTTTCATTATTTTAAAAATGTGTATTTTTTCACACATGTATTTTATGAAACCTTAATGTAATTATATATGTATATTGGTGTTGTTTTCATCACATGGACCGTGCTAACTCCTCAGATACCTGTTTAGGTCAATCTTTCTTCCAGGATCTCAAACTCATCTATGTGACTTTTTCATAATCTAGTTAATCCTTGTACATATGTTCAAAACATTGAAGGCGTAAACCACGAACAATGCCACACCAGTTTGGAATTCTTATTAATAGGGTAGTATTTATTTAAAGAGGAAAAACTTACAGATCACGATCCCAGACAACAGCTCTCTGCACAACCAGAAAGGGAGTCTAGTCGCCAGCGGAGCAGCAATCAAGAGAGGGAGCAGAGGAAGTAGAAGCTTTTTGAATGGAGAGAAACCACGCCCCAATGGGCTGGTATCTCAGCAGCTATTGGTTGGAGGGGCGGAAAGATCTCCCGCAACAGAACATTTTTCTCCAAACAAAGCCTTATGAAAAATTTTTAGAGACTTATGTATTCACATAAAACAAATTCCAAATTGCCAAGGAGAGCCTGGGGACTGTACTGCTCTAATCTGAGTCATTGTGTTGTACCTGATGCCCAAAACATGTACTAAACACAGCAGAGTCTTCCATGATGCTCAGCCATCACCAGTAATTTAATGTGAACTAAATATAAATCTCATTCTTTTCTTTTAGTGAAACTTGGCTGAATATTTGCCTGCAAATTTTTATTTTCACCAACACCAATCTGGTTCAAATTAAACATAAATCTGTAATGTACACCTATCAGTTTAAATTCTTTACACGTTGTCAAGTCTGCGTGAGTTGACAGTATGTCTTCAACTTCTATTCCAGGTATCTATCTTTCTCTACCACGTGCTCTTCTGAAGGCAGTCAACTTGAGGAACTCATCATACCTGATATGGCAGACTCCTTTGTAACCCTTGGTTATACTCTGCTTCCTTTTTTACATCTACACTTAAGAGGTTACTTTATATACTAAACTAATAAATGCTTGCAATTTAAAAATTACATGAAAACACAGAAGTTCATATCTTTTCTTTGGTCTTACCTAATAGGCTTCCACTACTTACTATATAAACTTCTCTGTCTCCTGAGGATTATTATCAGTAAACATTCTAAGTAAAATATTAAACTCAATATGCTCATCAGTAAGCATTTTAAATGAGTATTAAATGCATATGATCATTCTAATTCAGAGTTTAATTCAACTAAAATAATTTTCCAAGTTTTTTTCTTTCATGATATGATAAACAATTTCTCATTCATTCATTTATTACTGATCATTTTGACTGAAATCAAGAAACATGTGTTCTCATTGTCATAAGTGAAACGAGAGGAAAATGATGGAAAATGTTTATCATGGCACATAGCCCCCATTCTCCACCTCTGTGGTGTCATCAATCTTAACAGATTGCTGGATTTCCTTGCCCATTTATCTCCAGTCACATGATCTTACAAAACACATGTGCACATCCATAGGAGTGGCAGACACTGTTAGTCACTCATACAATATTCATTTTTCTCTGCTGCCTTACAAAGGGAGATAATTTTTACCCAGGAAATTATATTACCAATGTGCTCTGTTAAAATGTCACAATAAAAGTTTTACTGTCCGGTAGAGGGGCAATGAGACACAGGTCTTGGCTCTAAGAAAGATATAAATGTTACTGAATGAGGCTGAATGAGCTTGCGGGAAAGCTCGTGAAAGAAGGCAGAGTCAACAGTATATTCTTATATCCTGTAATCTAACCAGAAGAAATGGGCAGGGGAAAGCAGTAAGTATCTAAGGCTCACAGATTACAAAAGAGAACAAGGTTGCACTACCTATGCCTCAGGAAAACATTGCAATTATCCTATAGTACTTAACCTTCAGTCTATTGTTTTGAGAGGAAAATTCAATATTTATTTGTTATTTAGAAAGAATAATATTCATTTTTCAAGGTCAATACTTATGGAGTTGTTGAAGACTTTCCCACCCAGTGACTATGATATAATGTAGTTTTTTGCATCTAAGAAAAGACAAAGAATTAGTTGGTCAAACTTTGCTCCCTACAAAACCCCCTGCACAGAGGTAACCTAATTAGGGTTGTTACTCTGTGAACTGTAGGACATAGTGCACAGGTAGGTTTGCTAAAGCTATCTGGATATGATTAAACATCTTTATGTTATCTTACCAAGACATGTAGAAATGTATACTGTCTCTGGGAAATGAATGAGTTTATATTCTGTAAATGCATGTTGGCACTGGATGTTACTGTTTTTCAAATTATTAATTTTCAATGTTATTAAACCATGAAGTTGAAGATTACATGACATTGTGATTATTTCTGGATTAATTGTTATTTATATTTCATTTTTATCAGATAATTACTATATTCTTTAAGTGATTTTCTTTCCTGTGATTCATTTTGTTTTACTATATATTTTAAGTCTTTATTATGACATATTACATCTTTTGTCTCCTTCCTTTTTCTACCTCTAAATCTTTCCGTATACATGTCCTTGCTCTCTTAAAAATCTATGGCATCTTTTTCTGTGTTTTAAGATGCATGTGTATACATGTTTGTGAATTTATATTCACACACACACACACACACACACACACACACACACAATCTGCTCAGTATGGCTGATCATTTGGTTTCTTTTTATTTACTTTTCCTCTTACCAATTCCTAAGACTCTTTGTAATTATACCATTATAATTAATATATGTGCTAATTATTACCTTTTGTCCACAGTCTGGTAACTGACTTTCTTCACGAAGAGATTTTTAAATTTAAATATATACTATTTCTTTAAGTAATATACTTTCATGTGTTTTTCTTATTTATCCTTTTTACCTAGTATTAATCAATACCTATAACAAGTTCCAACAGGTTTTTCCTGCCCTCTTAGCAACCCCTTTTTCCAAGCATAGCTTAATTAATATTTCTATCTTCCTTTATTAGTTTATCAATGACAGCAAACAGTAATTCACCCAACAATTTAAATATTTTTAAATGAGTATATTTCAGTGTCTGGTTACACCCTGCAGTGTTGTCAGAATAGTTAGGAGGATCATTCAGCCTTGAAAAGACAAATCTTCCTTTGTCCTGCCTTGGTTTATGACGTGTTCATGCTTTTGGTAGTTTAACGCAAAAGCTAATATAAAGGTAATTGGTACAGCATAGATGGATTTTATTCATTCTTAACCACAATCTTTCCACCAGGAGGACCATATGTTGATATAATGTGGCCACTTAGTTATTATGGTGAAGCCTTATTTGTGATTTTCAAGGCTTTTAATATTTTTATATATAAAAGGTTGATAACTATTGTTTAAAGTTTGTTTTGTTAGCAAGCTGTTAAAAGATGCCTCTTGGATGCTTCCAGAGCATGAATTAAACTTTGGGAAATATGTCCTTTAGAATGTCCACCATCAGACAATGGTTTGAAGGCCTTTATGGACTGTAGAAATAATCCAAATAAATATTTTCTCATTGGCAACTGTTCAAATATTGAAAGAATGTTTACAGAACTGTTAATAGCTACAAGGCAAGGGCATCAGTCATTTGATCTTTCTCAATTACAAAGATTGACACCTGCCTGTCATAGAAAAATAAAGCATAGTAAAAGGTCTTTGTTAAATCTCTCAGCTGAATCTGAAACCTGTATTCTCTAGAAATTTTCTCAATGATTAGGAAATAGAATGTTAGCTGATATGTAATTATGATTTCCTGGGCTTTAGAGTTGTAAAATTCAGTATCTTTCACAGTTTCTTGTTGCAACTATTATTTATTTAGAGAGGAAATTTTACCTTTTCTTTGTGACATGTTTAAAAGGATGGCACTGTAGGGTGGAGCATTTAATGCCAAAGTCCTCTTTGAGTAAATTAGCTCTCTGTAATTAGCTGGAGTAGTTATTAGTAGTTTTCTTTCGTCTAGTGACAACTTTAATAAGAGAGTACCCAAATTAATGCTTAGTTGCGCTTAATCATTATGATTTCTTGCATAAGTTCTCTCCATCTCTTCTAGCCTTCAGTTTCCCATTTCTCTTCCTTCTGAACAAACTTATGCTTCCTACATGCAGGGTCAGACTATCTAGGGGTCATTCATTATAGATATTACTATATGTAAGTTAATGTGGGCGTTTACCTTCCATGATCACTCAACAAAAGGTTTAATTCCATCCACTAAAGTCTATAGTTCTATTTCTCCACTTAAATTGTTTCTGATTGTTGTAGGAATGTGGTGGTATGTGGTGGTTAACTAAGTTAACATGCATGTTCACAACTTGCTTATATAAGTGTAAGATAATAACTTTGAGAAGATATTTTGTTACTACATAACTCTCAAGTGAAATGAAGACATTAAGCTATTTGAACCTGTCACTCCACAACTAAGAACCTTTTATTAGGAAAAAATTCATGTTTGTAGAACTTTATTATGAATTCTATTTTATTAGCCTACTACTGTAAAACCATTTCAATAATTCTAGGCTTCTAAATGTAAGAAAATTGCTGACTCTATTAGACAGGAAAGTGATTTATAAATACCCAGCATTTAGAAGGGTTCTGGTATTTCTGATACTCTTTGATGGATCTCCGAGGAAAGAAATAGTTCCCAACCTGACTCTAGCATCTTCTATTTCTGGGCTTGGACTACAGGGAAACCTGTAGTAAGATGGAGCGGCGCGGCTGTGCCCCTGTACCCGGCAGCCCGCATGGCCCAGCTTATGCCCCGAAATAATTACACGGAAACTGTAATCTTTTAAACACTGTCTGGCCCATTAGTTCCAGTTTCTTATTGGCTAGCTCTTGCAACTGGACTAGCCCATTTCTAATAATCTATGTAGCACCCCATGGTGTGCTTACCGGGGAGATTCTAGCCTGCGTCTGCAGGGACTGGGAACATCATGGCGACTCCCTGACTCAGCTTCCTTCTCCCAGAATCCTCTTCTGTCTACTCCACCTACCTAATTTTCTGTCCTATGAGGGCCCAGGTAGTTTCTTTATTGAACCAATGAAATCAACAGATTGATATATGACACTCCCACATCACTTCCCTTTTTCTGTTTAAACAAAAAAGAAAAGCTTTAACTTTAACATAGTAAAATCATATATAACAAAACAGTTATCAAGTAAGAATTACAGTTACAATATTTATATTTACTTTATCTTTTATCTTAACTAAGGAAAACTATAACTATCTATCCATTCTTTAACTCCATCAAAGACTCCAGAAGGATATAATACTAAACAAGAAATAAGAAAACTCTAGAAATGACAGAGACATCTCGCTGCCTGGACAGTCACCCAAAGTTCCTCTGTACCATTGGGGCATCCATCTTCAGCCTTTAGGCCCATAGTATCCAGCAGACATTTCCATAAAGCAGGAAATTTCAAAGACAGTTCAGTCACTTTCTGCTGTGTCCTGCAGAATGTCTCGTAGACTCTTTCATGAATCAGGAACCCCGAAAGAGCATCTCATCTTTAGGCAAGTTCAGCAGTCCTCTCTCTGCGGGTTCTTTGTGTCCAGTTTATGTAACAGTCCAGGCAAGAGCAGTTTCTTGCCCAATGGCTATCAAACTCCATAAGAATCCTCTTCGATGCCCATCTTTCTCTCGAAGTAGATTGGTGCTGCCAGGAGCAGACGTGTCTCATTGTCATGAAAAGCCCTAAATTATTAAAATATTTTAAATGCCATATTCTGCAGTCTTTGAAAGATATGAAGAATGCCTATCTAATTGAAATATATCTCTATATATCTAGAAAATCTAAATAACATGTCTATAAACTTGACTATTATTTATGATTATTTAACAACCTATATTTCCTAATTATACATTACATTTTAAAATGAACTACACAATCACAATACCTTAATCAAGATCAGAAATACATATACATATAACAAAATTGACCTTAAAATCCACACCAATGTAAATTATTTATATCTATATCATATCCCCCCTTTAAATATAAAAAAACGTTTATAAACCCTATTTGGGAACATGGGCGCAGTTTTCTCTCCAAACTGCTTCCTGCTGAACGGGGGCGTCGTTAATTAGGTCTTTCATGGTATAACCTGTGTGTCAGGGTCATCTCAGTTGGCAGTTGAGTGAAGTAATTTTTTGAGGATGTTCACAGCAACCTTTCAGGAGGGCGTGGTCTATCATACCAAATCGGAATAGAAGAAATCCACAGGGTCTCATCCTCTGTGAAAACAAAAGAAGACCCTTTCCGAAGCATCATATCCTTAGACCCAAATTTTGAAGTCATACCCTCATGATATCCATTCTGGTTCCATTTGGCAGCCCATATAATGAAATGTCTTTCTGTATTTAGCTCCTTCACAGTCAAAAATTTTAAGGAAAACACAATGTACATAATCCAGAATCTCTGTGAATTTTCCATTTTTAAATGGCTTATTTTTCTTTATTTCTTTTACTCTCTTAACTATTTGTATTCTGTCTCTTTAAAGACTTTACCTTTTTATTTTTAAAGGCATTAACTTTATTTTGTCTCTCTATATATATTTCTTTCTTTCTCAAGCCTACGAACATTCATCCAACACTGTGATCCATTTAGTGGTCTGTCTGAATCTGTTTTATTGTGAATCTGTAAT
Organism: Microtus obscurus; assembly: GCA_963919715.1. Classification (NCBI taxonomy): domain Eukaryota; kingdom Metazoa; phylum Chordata; class Mammalia; order Rodentia; family Cricetidae; genus Microtus; species Microtus obscurus. Next base: position 11,394 of record CAWTZC010001945.1, on the reverse strand, counting down.
TTTTTTACTATCCAGGAGCATTTCTTAAAATGTTAAGCACTTCTTAAAAACTTAAGTTGCTTCTTATACAGTTAATACGGTACCGCCTGCATTCTGCCCAGTAGAAACCTTAAGTGCGCTGTCATTAAGGTAATTACGGTAGTTACTGCCTGAGACCACACAGTTTAATATTGTGGAGCTGAGCTGCTCCTGCCTCAGAGCCATTTGGTGCCCCTGAGCTGCGCACAATTCCAGGCATACAGCAGTCCACATTGCCATCAAGCAAGCTGTAGAGCTTTAGTCCAAATGCTCCATTCAAAAGCTCTGTCTCCCACCGGAGCCAGACAGAAATTGTAATGGTGGCACAGCCTAGAAAGCCGCACTTTAAAATGACGCAGCTTTTTTCTGTTGCTATTGCCGAACCAGGAAATCTCTCCTTAGCACGCCACCAACAAACAGCAAAAATCTATGTTAAACTCTCTCTCCCTTATTTTTAAGCCTTCTCAGGTTTTTAAGTGGATTTAGTCCATCACGTCGGGCGCCAATTTGTAGTAAGATGGAGCGGCGCGGCTGTGCCCCTGTACCCGGCAGCCCGCATGGCCCAGCTTATGCCCCGAAATAATTACACGGAAACTGTAATCTTTTAAACACTGTCTGGCCCATTAGTTCCAGTTTCTTATTGGCTAGCTCTTGCAACTGGACTAGCCCATTTCTAATAATCTATGTAGCACCCCATGGTGTGCTTACCGGGGAGATTCTAGCCTGCGTCTGCAGGGACTGGGAACATCATGGCGACTCCTGACTCAGCTTCCTTCTCCCAGAATCCTCTTCTGTCTACTCCACCTACCTAATTTTCTGTCCTATGAGGGCCCAGGCAGTTTCTTTATTGAACCAATGAAATCAACAGATTGATATATGACACTCCCACATCAGAAACCACTACTATGAAAAGATATACTGCATATGAAAACCTCACAAGTAATATGTGTTTGGGGAGATGGAAATTCATTTGAAAGTAGACAAAACCTCTTCTCTAGTAGTCACAGGAAAGTGAAATTGCTTAAAGGTGAAATTGGTGGCAAGCAAAGAAATAAAATGAATGAAATCCTTGCATCTCTGTAGAAACTGAAGACATGACTTGGTAGTTAGCATTAGAAGTAGAGTGTATCTTGACTGGCTACCATGGAAAGCAGCCAGAAAAACACTTCTCTTTGTTCACTTCAAAGCTGGCAGTCCTGCTACATAGCATTGACAAATTTATTTTTTTATTGATGCTGCATCTCTATTAATGCTTTGCCCATGTTCCAAGTCATTGAGTAAATAAAATGTTTATTGAGGATGAGGAAATGAATCCTTGCTGGACAGAAGAGGAAAGATAGATTCCGTGACAACTTCTGCTTTTGGGTTGTTTAAGCAATTGAGCACACCAAGAAAACAGACATAATGGAATAAATCCTGCAGACTTTCTATTACTGATCAAGTTGTGCTACTTCTATTCTAAAAGTCAAAAGTATAGATCCCAACTGCTAAAATGTTTTGGAAGCACAATAAAATAAAACTTGATAAACTTATTCTTTATTTTTAATGTAAACCATCCAGATTTTGATATGCATGGTAGGTTATTTTAGAATTAGGAATTGTAGACCCATGTTACGTTTTCTAACATTTGTTAATAATCTTCCAATAAAATTTTATTTATACTTATAGTTTTCCTTAGTTATGATAAGAGATAAAATAGATATAAATATTGTAACTATAATTCTTACTTGATACCTGTTTTCTTATATGTAATTTATGTCTTATATGTAATATGTCAAACATAAAGCCTTAGTTTTATTTAACAGAAAAGAGGTGTGATGTGGGATTTTCCTCTGTATGCTGTGAATACCATTGCTGAATAAAGAAACTGCCTTGGCCTGTTGATAGGGCAGAACTTTGGTAGGTGGGGAAAATTAAACTGAATGCTGGGAGAAAGGAGGTAGAGCTAAGGAGAAGCCATGATGCCACTGCTGGAGGCAGACACTCTAAAACTTTGCTCATAAGCCATGACCTCATGGTGATGCAGAGATTAATGGAGATGGGATAAATTAAGATGTAAGAGTTGGCCAATAAGAAGCTAGAGCTAGCTAATGGGCCAAACAGTGATTTAATTAATGCAGTTTCTGTGTGATTATTTCAGTTCTGGGCAGCCAGGATGAACAAGTACCTCTTTTCAACACCTCACTTGGGATGATTTTTTTTCTAGCTTCATCCATTTACCTGTAAATTTCATGATTTTACTTTTTTAAACAGCTGAGTATAATTCCATTTTTTATCCATTCTTTCATTCATAGACATCTAATCTGTTTCTAATTTCTGACTGGTATGCCTGGCCAGCATGGACAGTGCATTTCCAGATAGAGTACAGATTAAAATTCTGATCACTAAAAATTAGTCTGGGGAATTTATTTTTAATGCCTTTTAGGAGATTGTCATTTTCATTCAAATAAATATTTATATACGTGGTACATAAAGGATTTTCTATGGCAGAATAAAATGAATGAATTTCACATGTGAACAAGACAAGAAAATTTACTAAGACTGAAAATTTTCAAATTTTTAAAGGGAATATATTCAGACACTAGTATTTAAACTTGTAAAAAAAACTGGGCAGAAGTGACTAACTGCAATGTATTTAGTTCATTATTCAAGTTAAAAAATAGTACTTAGTCTAAATATTAGTCATTCAAATATTATTTGTTTCAAATTTATATTGGATAGTGAATATATTTTTAAATGTTGCATTGAAAAGTGGGTGTCTTACTCAAGTGTTCATTAAAAGCATTAATATTGTAGCCTTGTAACATTTAGATACAAATTCTAACTGTCTGGCTTATTCTTTCAAAAAAGAATAATAATACATCTATTAGATGTGTCATAAAATAAAAATAAATATTGGTTTATTTCCTTACTAAAATATAACTTCTGTCTCCTTTTAAAGAAAACGTCCACTTCAAAAACATTGCCACATGTTTAGATAAACATCTCTGGGTAAGCCAGTTTCAATTCTTATTCTTTTAACAATATCTTTTTGTCAATGATAGCTAAGATAATAAAGTACTCTTGATAAAACATTTATGGAACACTTAATATTCAAGTCTCTCTACGAAAGAAAAGAATTGATTTTCTTCAGTATCATTGGAAGCTTCCACACTGCAAGCTGCATCATAAAGTCTTAGCCTTTAGTTGTATGTAAATTTATACTTTATCAGTTTGTTGTTTGTCTTCCCACTAGGTGGCAGGGCCTTGTCAGCTTTGCTAATGATTACAACCTCTGGCAGTTAGTAGGTGCTCAAAAAATAGAACACATAAAATTATTGAAAATGGGTTTATAAAGCCTAACTTTTGGATACTATTTTTCATAAGATGAGTAAGTTAGGCCCACATTCCTCCAAATGGGGGGAAAATGTGATAGAAAATTGCCTTTGTTGTATTGAGAGTTGGTACTTTGGAGTCTCTGAAAATAGGACAGCAGACAAGTACCTGGATACTGAGTGAACCAGCAAAAACAGATCATTCATGTGAACATATTCTGGCTACAGTTTCTTCATTTGTCGTCAACTAGGTCTTAGACACACTGTATGGGAGCAGCAGGTGTCTGGAAGCATCAGTTCACAATCAGGCTCCAGTGATGTTGCCATGGAGTTGGCTGATTCTCAGAAGTTATGGTGAAGATGATGTTAACATAACACTGAGCCTGTTGATACATTTTATTCTGTATTCAGTATATTCTTTAATATCCAGTGCCATATTAGCATTTGCTAGCATTTTAATTGCAAACAATTGTTTTCATATAATGTTCCCATAAGGGCACTAAAAGAACACGAAGGAATTTATATGCAAATTTGATGATAAATAATAAACTATGTGTAATATGCATTCATATGCCCATAGAACTATACATGACAGACTATTCATATTGTGTATCCACATGCCAAATAAACTTTACTTGTTAGACTGTTTGTAATATTTATTTATATGCACAGAAGATTATACATCATATACCATACATAGTATATATAAGACAACTACAAAATTTTCTTTATTCAAATCTTATACAAAATTCAGCAAATAGGTTTCCCAATTTTGGTTTTCTTTGTGAGCGTTGTCTTTAAAACAAACATATTACCATATGACACAGCTAACGTCTCTATAATTTTTCTATACAATTATATGTAACATATCTTTTTATGTTATATAATCCATCAGGAGAAATTCTGCATAGTCTAAACCACCCATCAACTCTGTCCTGCCAGATATTCCCCAAATATCCACACAGAGACTTAATATTAATTACAAATGCTTGGCCAATAGCTTAGGTATATCTGCAGCCAGCTCTTATCACTCACTTGAATAACCATTTTTATTAATCTATGGGCTGCCTCAATGCTTATTTACCTCAGATATGAATTTTCTCTGCTGCTTCTTCTATGTTTAGCTCAAGACTCCTCTGACTCTGCCCTTCTTCTCCCAGCTTTCTCTCTGCCCTGAAAAATTTAACTAGCTATTGGCCAATCAGCTTTTTATTCACAATGAGAGCACCATATCTTCACAGTGCACAGACGGATTATTCTACAGCATGCTCATTATCAGTTAAGACACAAAACTATTACCATTTCTTCTCTTGCACCAGGATAAGAATGCACTTCCTTTATGGTATCTCTTCAAGTTAATGAATCTTATTACATTATTCAAGAAACTTTGTACATTTCATAACTTTCAGGTTTCAATCTAAGAGCAAAAATCAACAAAAGAAAAATTTCATGTTGCAGGCCATGCTGTGGAAGGATTCCCCAGGTTGGCACAGAGTATCGTTCAGTAAGATGGTCATGACTAGTGCTGAGGAATCTAATAAAAAAAAGCATTATTCTGGAACACTTATTCTTCACAAGCTTTAGGTTTACCTGATGTAATTTCATTTTCCTTTCTTTTTTTTAATTAATTAATTTATTTATTTATTAAAGATTTCTGCCCTCCTCCCCGCCACCGCCTCCCATTTCCTTTCCCCTCTCCCTCAACCAACTCCCCCTCCCTCATCAGCCCAAAGAGCAATCAGGTTTCCCTGCCCCTGTGGGAAGTCCAAGGACCACCCACCTCCATCCAGGTCTAGTAAGGTGAGCATCCAAACAACCTAGGCTCTCACAAAGCCAGTAGTGCAGTAGGATCAAAAAACCCATTGCCATTGTTCTTGAGTTCTCAGTAGTCCTCATTGTCTGTTATGTTCAGCGAGTCCGGTTTTATCCCAGGCTTTTTCAGACAAAGTCCAGCTGGCCTTGGTGAGTTCCCGATAGAACATCTCCATTGTCTCAGTGTGTGGGTGCACCCCTCGCGGTCCTGAGTTTCTTGCTCGTGCTCTCTCTCCTTCTGCTCCTGATTTGGACCTTGAGATTTCTGTCCGGTGCTCCAGTGTGGGACTCTGTCTCATTTTCTAAACGAGAGTCTTGTTCACATAAAAATCAAATGAAAATTACAGGATTCCCAAATAGCTAATATATGCAAATGCAGAGAGAGAGAGAGAGAGAGAGAGAGAGAGAGAGAGAGAGAGAGAGAGAGAGAGAAAGGAGGGAAAGAAAGAGAGGGGGATTCATACTAGAGTACTGCATTTTTCAAATTATTTATGAACTTCCATTGAGATATAACTATCATGGATGAATTTATAGCTGTTGTTCTTATCTGCCCTATTGATTTTAATAAATGTATAATGATGTGTTCATCATTAAAATGCTTTTGCATAATATTGCATTATTTAACAGTACTTTAAGCCATATTTACTTTTTGTATTCTGCTTGCTCCTGGTAAAAATTCACATAAACATGTTTTATATTTTTATATCATTGTCTCTTCAAATGTCACATGCATTAAATCATACCATATTGCAGTCTTTTTATTTTTTTCCTTTGGTAATATGCATTTAAATTTTTTCTATGTTGCTTCATTTTTATTCATTTTTATTGAGCCCTACATTTTTCTCTGCTCCCCTCCCACTGCCTCTCTCCTCTGCTTCTTTACCTCGTGACTTGTTTCTTTTAACTAATAACTGCTTTATTATTTAGATATGACATAGTTTGTTTATTTATCCATTACAAAAGTATGTCTCAAAAAAAAAAGTATGTCTCAGCCTCTAAGTTTTTTTTTTGCAATTTTTTAGTAAAATCATAAGAACGGCTTGAGGGAAGATTGTTTGCTGAGTGGTGTGCATTCCCTCAAATAAACATGAGCTTAAATAAACAATAAACAGTGTAGTATGAGCGCTGCTTCATCTCTTATAGTGTAATACTGTTCAGTTTTGTAGGAAAAATACAAAACACCTTTCTGATAAGGCGTCTGCCATTTCAAATTGATTGCCCCTGTGTCTTATTAGCAAACTAGGAGTATTTGGTGTTCTCAGTGGGTCATCCCATCCTGCCTAGCATTTGCTATTGTTTATATTTGGAATTTTCAAGCTAGCTGTATTTTATGGTCATTTCTTTTTTCATTTCTCTAGTAGCATGTCACTTGAAACAACCTTTCATAATCTTGGTTTTTGTTAACTGCATATCCACTTTGCTGGGATAACTTTATTTCTTTGAGACTTTTATTTTGTAATTATATTTTGTTCTTACCATTGAGTCTAAGGGAAGTTTTGTGTATTTCAGGTGATATTCCTTAATCAGACACATATTTTTTTGCAAATAGTGTTTCTAGTCTATGCTCCACTCTTTTAATTTTCTGGACAATTTATTTGGCAGAAAATGTTTTAAAGTTTAATAGAGCATAGCTTATCAACTATTTTTTTTCACAGATCATGCCTTTAGAGCTGCTTCTAAAGTTGTGGCTACATTCAAGGTCACCTAGAATATAGCCTTTGTTACTTTCTAGATAGTTTATGAGATTCACACCTACAAGTTGGGTCTATGCTCCATTTTCAGATAACTCTTATGAAAGATGTAATGTTTCTGACTACATTTGTTATATCATCTTCTTTGCTTTTTGTGTGGATGTCCAGCCTCTAGGCACCATTTCTTATAAAGAATGTCTTTTCTCCCCTCAAGGTATAAACTTATTTCTTAAAGGTCTGTTCAGTAGTATAATTCTAAGTTTCAATGAATGATGATCAAACAGAAATTTTAAGATGCTTTGATATTCTCAATGATCCTAGATTCCTTCAGGTAAAAAGTTGGGAGCAGGGGATAATGCATTGTGCACTAAATTTTTCCTACCTTTTTTTCCACAAATACTTTAATAGTAGAGTTGGTATTCTGAGAAAATTACTGTAATAAATGCTTTGCTCTCACATTTAATTGGAGATATACAGTGCACACACAGTTGAAGTCATTGGAAATTTTATGGAAGGTGGTGTCCCAGTCACTAATGGAATGAAATTCTCAAGTATTCAGAATATAGTTGTGTAATGGTGGGTCTCATTTATTTTCCAAAGTTTGTTCTCGAGAACTGTTCTTAGCAATCATTAAGTGTACTTCCTTCAGTAATCCTTTATTTTATTAAATTGTTCTTTGTTTATAGCACTAGGTTTTCTTCTTGTTTTTTACTCATTGGAAAGCTAGAACAGGTACTTCTCAAATGCATTATTAACTTTACTGTAACAATCCTGGGTTATCATTGTACTGCCTCCTTACTTTCAGGGCAATGGAGATCAGAAATTTACAACTAATGCAAACTAGTGCCATGCAGTATAGTTTTTCTTTGTATTTATTGCTTTCTTTTATTGTAAAGCCCAAGTATAGTTCTCCCGCGCCCCCTTCTCCCACCTCCCACCCTCTCAGCCCATCTCCCATCCACTTCGCCTAAGGAATAAGGGCTTCCCAGGGAAATCAACAAAGTCTGACACATTAAATTGGGCACGGCCAAGTCTCTCCCCCTTGCATTAAGACTGAGCATGGCATCCAACCATAGGGAATGGGCTCAAACAAGCTAGCTCTTGAACCAGGGATAGATCCTGGTTTTACCTGCCAGGGGCCCCTCAGATGGTCCAAGCTTCACCACTGTCTCCAACATATGGAGGGTTTAGTTCAGTCCCATGGAGGCTCGAGAGCTGTCTAGAGTTCATGAGTTTTAAAGCATTAATCATGTAGTAACAGCAGTTTTATTCCCTAATCAGTGAAGAATTTCCCTATTAATCAATGTGGGAAATCAATTCGGCTGAACAACAAAGTTACAAAATGTTACTGAACAACAATGTTACTAATTATTGGGACCAGTTTTAGAAAAAAAATTTACCATGTTTTCTCTATATAATTCCTCTGTAATTTTTAGAAAAGATATACTTAAAGACACAATATTTAGTTGTTTGTTTGTTTGTTTGCTTGTTTGTTTTTGAGTAGTGTCTCTGGGGGCAACCCATTAAAATGAATGCTGTATTGTTGATACTGCTAAGTGTGTGGTTCAAAGAAGAAAAAGCAATCACACACTACACGTATGTGAACCTGACAGCTTATTATTATCTCCAGGCATGAGTGAGTTAGGAGTGAATGAAAAGACAGCTAAGATTTCTGTCTTATAACACAGAATCTCAGGATACCCTATAGCAATGTTCTCTACAACAAATATGGATAAGGCTTAACAAGTTGATTGACACGATCCCCTCTGTACTCTAACCTTCTGATACTTAGAAGCATACATTTTTGCTTATTTTTAAATGTATATTATGATTGATTTGTCCCTTAGACCTAATATTTAGCCTTATAATAGTTATAATTCTCATCCACTTTGCACCTAAAACCAGTAGCATCCTTGCTTAGTGTAATAACATTCACAATAAACTCTTATTTTTTTTTAAATTTTTGTGACTATAACATAATTACGACATTTCCTCCTTCCATTTCCTCCCTCAAATTCCTTCCACATAGCCCTCCCCTCTTTCCTTCACTGTTATGGCCCCTTCTTTCACAATTTGTTTGCATGTATATATTTATCCAGTATATACATACATTGAGAACAATAACCTGCTCAGTCCCATATACTGTTACTTGTATGATGTTTTAAGGGCTGAGTATTTGGTCCTGGCCAATGAAGTGGTGTGCTTTTCTCTGTGAAAAACCACTTCTACTGCTTCCAGATTTCCTCAGACTTTTTTAAAATTAACTTCTTCTATTCCTTGTGATTTGGTTAGTATTTTAAGATTGTGCTGTTTTGTAGAAAACTCCAAAGCTGTTTCAGGCTCCTGTGTCAAAGACCTGTGGTTACAGTAGAAGCATGACAGATTTTTAGGAAAAGGTACACTTCCTAAAGTGGAAGCAGAAGAGAGTGAAGGAAACTCAATGGTACCACCTCAGAAAGTCTGGGAGAATTAAGTGCATGCAACGTAGACTTCAGGCTCATTTTCATAGTGAGGACTTTTATGGACATGCTCTGTTATATGTATTTCTAAATACAATTTCTATTTAAATTCTCATTAACATTTTAAATCTCCAGGCAGTGGTGTGCTTTAGTGTTTCAATGAGCTAAAAGTAACCCTCAGACACTTCGGAGTGCCTCTGTATCTATGCAAAAGACCTGCTCCTTTTAGTCATAATCTAGGTTGCCTTGTCCAGGATATTCTAGCCTTATTCTTTGATGGGTTTGATGTCTTAATATGAATTGTACTTTGCCTGAACCATCAAGAATGTACTTTATTCCCTATTCTTCTGAATCACAGTGAATTTTCTGGTACTTCGGTTAATCGTGAACGTGACTTTGAGACAAACCCCTTAAAGGACCTGGGTATAGCTTCCAAAACATTTAAAAAAGATGCAATCTCTTTGATTTATCATTTTCCTTACCTCTTTTTAATTCACTCCATTATGTGACAGCTGGTGAAAAGAATGGGATAAGAGTTATATCTCTGACCATGTGTAAAGGTTACATTCTTGACTGCTAGAAATGACATGGAAATATTATCTAGGAGGTTCAATATAACCTCGTTTCCTCCCATAAGAGTCAACTCAAACAGGCCTATTAAACAGCTGGACTCCCCTTCAGAAAAACTGTCTGAGTCAGAGACTTTAGAAATAGCCTAAAATCTATATAACAACGTAGGCCAGCATTAGTGATCTCTCTGGCAATTGTCCATTACCAGCCGCTGTATGTGTTCTCCTCTGCAGTGGTCCCTTTGGCCACTGGCCACTCCTGATCCCTTGACAGTACTCCACAATACTTCACAGTGAACCTTGCATATCTTCTACAACATACTCTCTGTGTCTCATTGAATTCTTTTGAAGGAGATCACAAGGACTGGAGCACCACGCGGGTAATGGATTCGGGGCCTTTGTTCTCTTCACGTGTCCAGAGCTCTCACTGTGATGACACTGAGCCACATTATTCCATCTCTCTTTCTTCTCCTTTGCATGGCACGCAGCTTTGAACCAGAACTCACTCTGGCCAAACTGATTTTCTTTATTGTCCTTTAACTATAAGAAAGCATTTTGATAAACCCTTGCTTCTTCAATTATTGGGATTCTATGGGATACAAGCTTTCCCAGCCCACAATTCTCTTATTCATTCTTCTTTGTGCTCATGTTTTATTCCTGCATTTATAAACATTCTTCTGAGTTAAATTATTCCTTTTAATCCTCTAAATCTCACATCTGATATGAAGGATTAACCAATAATGCATCTTTTGTATCACATAAAAATTAAACACAAATGATGAAAAAGTAATTTGCAATTAATTCTATACATATTGGTTTCTCTACAGCACAGTATAAAGCTAAAAATGAAATTACATATGTATTTTTAACAATTTTTAGTGGAAGTGCTTTTGAATATCCTGTGTAGTGCTCATTTATCTAGTCTAAAGTATAAGGCATGTACTGCTAAATTTAGTGTCCCTTTTTTAAACATGATGTAGGCTACATCTCCTGGCCATTCTTTTAATTAGATGTGGCCATATAACCACAGGGTTGACCATGGCTTGTTGCAGGATTGGTATGTGTCAATTCCGAGGTGGTGCCCATTGTAAATGACCAGAGTATATTATCCCAACTTGTGCCATTTTAGCATAATAATTATTTGAGAGCCTGCAAGAACAGAATGAATTCTTAGAACAGAACAAGTTGTAAAGCAATTCAAAGAAAAATTAACCTCTATGAATGAAACCTCTGCTTTTAAGATTACCACACTCTCTGTTCTAGGAAGTAAAATGATTCTAACTCCTTAGAAAGTCTATAAAGAAGGCTCAGATTTTGAATAAATATTTTACTTCTTTTCAGTGTGTTTCTTCATCAATTCTATTGTGTCATTCTCAACACCCTCTATCTTTGTTTCATTACGTCTGTACCATGAAGCACTGCTTTGAAGCTTATTCGGTACTCTAGGTACATGAAAACCTTATAAAAGGTATTAATGACAATATTTTTCTTGTTTTTTTTCTTTTTATAGATGAGTCCAACTAAGAACTCA
>CAWTZC010001944.1:0-23870 GCA_963919715.1 Microtus obscurus | reverse complement strand
TTAATTAAAAAATTTCACTTGTGTTTGTGTTTGACTCAATAGTCATTCTTTTCCCTCAAATCATTGTTCTGGGGTTAAGTTCACTCCTAAATATTCTTTTTAACATTTCTCTATTTTTGTTTACTGGTTTGACACCCCTAACCTTTCTTCACCATATTCTCATCTGTGGTTTAGCTCATTTTTGAGACTGTGTGAAAACTCTCCAACTTCTGATAATGAATTTGTGCTTATTTCTGCTTCCATAAAAGTTCCACAATGTCTCATTCCACTGTGATAACCTGAGTCTTTTACTCTGCTCTTTTGAGATTTCTTTCTTGTAATCCATATCTTCATGTCTTCATACTTTTTATAATATAATCTGGGGCCATCTAAATCATTTTGGTTTTTTTGTTTTTGTTAATTTATTTTTTCCATCCCTCTTTCTTCACCTAGAATTTTTATTAAATGTTTTGTTTTCTCAAAAAAAAAAAGTTTGGTGCTAGGATGAGGGGACACCTGTGGGCATTTGAGGATGGATGGGGGTTGCTGAGATTTCTAGGATGAGGGGGAAACCTAATGAGCATTTGAAATGAGGTGAGTGTACTTTGTATAACTGTGCTGTGAACAATCTTTCTACACTGTAAATATATTAATAAAAAGCTAACTGGCTAATGGCTAGGCAGGATTTAGGGGGGGCGGAGGGAATGCTGAAGAGGAAGGCAGAGTCAGAAGAGTCTCCAGTCAGATGCACTGGGATAAGAATGCTCACTATTATTTTTGTTATAAACTGCTTAAGTAAATTTTCTCATCATCCAGCTCAAAAAGTCACCCAAGATCCAAAGCCTCACAATTATTTTCATTTTCTGTTCAACAGATTATATAATTAGTATTAGATTTAAGTGCACCTCAATCCATTAAAATTATAAAGTGAGTAGGAAAGAGAGCCTAAACTGACTGGATTTCCTATTTATTTTTATTTATTTATTTATTTATTTATTTATGAGGTCATGGGTTTCTTTTGTGTTGCAGAATTCCCAACCAAAATTAACATAATGTGAAGATGTTACTATACCATAACAAGGGCAACATTTATCTGTTTAAACCAGATCTCCCATTCAAAGAAAGTCCTGCTTCCAGGTGGAAATTTCTGTTGAAGGTTCATGTGCAAGAACAAAATTCTTGTGTGAGAAAGGAAAAATAAAGTTGCACTTTTTCAAAATGATTGTATCCGTTCATTCAATAACACAGACAGTCACTGACACGAGCTGGATGTAGTGAAGAAGCCAGGATATACTCTCAACCAGAACAGTCATGATTCTAGTGCTGCTTTCTTTTGGTTTTTAAATAAGACACTAACAAATACTTCAATTTCTGCTAAGCATTATATAAGAAAGAGAGAACTATTTGATAGAAATGTTTCCCCAAAGAAATGTAGGAATTAAACCAAACTTTTGAACAAATTATTAGACGTCAAAAGGTAAAAAGTTCTAGGCAGAAGGGATTTCATTGTTCAACACTCCAGGCTGAGAAGAGTTTGGTTATTTCTAGATGCAGGTCGTGAGTTAGAGACAATCTAGGCCTAGGAAGTGCCATCAGGGGGCAGACTGTGCAAGTTTTTGCAGGCTTTTTTTTTTTGTTGTTGTTTATTTAGCTACTTGCAAATTGGCTTTTTTTTTTTCTTTAGGTTTTTTTTTTTTCCAAGATGGGGGTTTTGGAGTTTCTCTGTTTCTCTGTGCTTAGCCCGGCTGCTATCCTAACCTCCTCCTTACTCTGTAAACCAGACTACCTTAAAGTCCTAATATGTGTTAAAACTGTACACCACTATGCCCAGTTTTATCCTGACCAGGCAATGAAGAGTTTGGGACTATTCAGCAAGTGATATGATTATTCAGTACTGGCTGTGTGTGTGTGTGTGTTTTTTAGTCACGGTGTCTTTTATAGAGAATGAACTATACAACCCAAAATGCTTAAATATTACTCGTGACAAGCCCTAAGCAACCCATCTACATTCTATCATAGTCTTACATCTACACATATCCTAATTCAAGACAGATGCTGAACAGACAGTGCACATACACCCAGCTCATAAAGAAGTAGTGAGGCAGGGAGGTTTTGGATCCCACCTCCGGGTTTCTCCCTCCAAAATAAACACACTTCCAGGAGTTGTGTTCTCCGGCAGCTTAATTTGGATTGTTCTCTCAATGAAAAATACTCTTGCCCAAAAAGCTCTTTGTGAAGGCATTTCCTGAAATATAATTCTCATAGAAACTAAAAGCAACTAAACTTCTCTCATCTTGCCATTTCTAGATTCTTCTTTTCTCCCAATCAATGAATATGATTGTTTTCTTTTAAAGAATCTAGAGAAACCAACTACAAAGTATTAAAGTCCCCAGGCAATTAAACACTTAATGCTGTAGTATATTTCTATCTTGTGTAAATATCTGGTCTCTCTCTCTCTCTCTGGTTATGTGTGTGTGTGTGTGTGTGTGTTTGATGTTGATTTATTATGCATGTTAATGTGTGTAAAGTTACCCTGTGTCACACTCATGTGGGAGGGTACATGCTCACCTTAGAGCCAAGAGTCCCTCCTTCAGTTGCTTTCTTTTCCTAAGCCATTTAAATGGCCCCCCAAGTTTCTGAGGTGATCCTATGTGCTTCCTGTTTTGATGTTGAGATGCTGGGATGAATTCACAGCAAGCATGTGGCTTTTACATGGGCTCTGGGGATATGAACTCAGGTCCCCATGTTCACATGCAAACACTTTACCTGCTAAGCCCTTTGTATCTAGATGCCGGGGTACCTTCGAAGACTATTGTTCTCACTTTCTTATACAGGGACAATTTATAGGTCCTAGTCTAGAAAATCTCATGGCGTGGACAGTGTCACTGGCTGAACTTGGCCAAATGCTTGAGCCATCAATATGTCTGCTCACTTTCAGCTGTGCCCCTACCCTCCATAGGGCTTTTTCAAAAGTCAGGAGGTGGCTACTCTTTCCAGGTTGCTGGTGTCCTGCTTGTTTCCCATCCCTTCACAGAAAAGAAAGCTATTGAAAAACAGGATACAAAAAAACCAGAAGCTTGTTATTTTAAAACATGATCCTACATTCTTGATGAGGGGTTTGTGCTTATTTATAAAGTCTCTTCCTTATTAGTCATGGACGGGGTGTTCATATTTTTCTATGGTAAACCTACAAAAATCCTATGTCTATTTCTTTTTTTTAAAATATTTATTTATTTATTATATATACAATGTTCTATCTGTGTGTATGTCTGCAGGCCAGAAAGAGGGCATGAGACCTCATTACAGATGGTTGTGAGCCACCATGTATGATTTGCTGGGAATTGAACTCAGGACCTTTGGAACGGCAAATGCTCTTAACCACTAGAAAAACCATCTCTCCCCCTCCTTATATATTCTTCTCTTCACACATAAGATGAATGAAATCAACTGACTGAAGGGGATTCCCCTCAAAATGTGATGGTAGAAAGGCTTCTTAACTACAACCAACATTCTAGACCTTCAGCTGAATTCCCTTGTACTACTCCTGTGAGTTTTGGAATTTTTCCATTTAGAGTGGAGCTTCCATAAAGTGCTCAGTCCAACTCTGCTCTCCAGGTTAAGTTAGTGTCCCCAAGCCAAGGGGCTACCACACTCATGAAGTCAACATCCTACGGACGCACTCACACACAATCTTCAGTTGACTATATCTGATTCTACCTCTGATTCACTCAAGCACCATGGGAAAACAAAATATCATCACTCTGCCTTTTCTTTTGAGGTCATGTACTCCAGACTTCACACACTCAGGGTTAGAGATTATCTGTCGTAGGGAAGAGCGTGATTCCGTGGAAAAGGAGTCTATTAAGAGAATCCCATAGGGTGGAATCTTTGGAAGGTGAGTGACATCTAATCCAGAAATTCTGACTCTGTTTATAGCTGCCATTACCCCATAATAAGTGGAGTGAAACTGACAGCTGAAAAAAATAAGTTTCTTACCAGAGTCTTTCATGTTTCAGTGGATAATCCCTAGAACTCAGCTCTGGCATCACAGGACACTGTGTATAGCAGAATGAGCTGATGCTGACACCATGAAAGCTGTGAATATTCTGTAAATAAGGAAAAAGCAAGATAAGAAATAAAAAAAACCAAAACCCAAAACAACTGACATTAGTTATTAATAAGTTTAAATCATAAATATTATTTTAATAGCTCCAAGAAAATAATAAACACACATAACCTATGTAACATATAACCAAAAGTGTAAATAGAATATTGATAACATATATGTATATATGACATGTTGTCATTTTGTCATAACAGGCAAAAAGGCTCAAAATAGCCAAGATATGAAGTTTGCTTTATTCCCCAACTATACTCTTCACTACCCGTCTGCTAAATGAAAAGGAGGCAGACAAGGAAGTCTCCTTATCATACTCTATCTATCGATGCAGACTCAGTTAAAGATGCTTGTAGCAAGGGTTATTTGTTTTCATTGAAGGGGCAAAGCAGGGGGGTAGTAGATACTGAACATGACATAGGGATCCCCTGGCATGCTGTCTTTTTATTTTATTTACAGTAGTGTGTTAAGAAAATCCATGAAGTTGTACACTTGTAAAAAATGTGTACATTAATATAGTTGTATTTGACAAGTTTACTCAATCCTTACTCCATAATAAATGTTATAAATTTTTTCAGAACTGTATCTAACAATTATGCAAAATTCCAATACTTCAAAAAGAGTCACAGAAATAGCACCTATCTAGAAAATTATTATAAATTTATTTATTTTAATATACATTTCTATGCACATTCATCTTCATTTTTAATGCAACAGCAAACAAAACTCCATGACTCTTTCAGAGGAAATTAATCAACTAATAAAATCCACAGGTGTCAACTTGATATAAGCTAAAATCATCTGAAAGTCGAGACTCTCAAATGAGAAACTGTTTCCAAAAGATGGGGCTGTAGGTAAGCCTGTGAAGCTATTTTCTCCCAAGCCCATTGTGGGTGGGGCCACCATCCCTGGGATTGTCCTGGGTTCTATAGGAAAGCAGGCTAAACAAGCTGCATTAGGAAAAGCCAGTAGGTAACACCCCTCCATGGCCTCTACATCAGAAACCTGCTTCTGGGTCCTGTCCTGTTTGAGTTCCTACCTTACTTCCTCAATGATCTGTGCCTTTATATAAACCACATATCTTTCTTCCTCAACTTCATTTTGTTCCTTATTTCATCATAAAACCCCAACCCCAACAGCAGGGGAAAACAAAACATCACAAACTGTATTGTTGATTTCAAACTGAACCAAACTAGAGGAACTAATACGGATAATGTGGTTGTGAGCATAATGAGATACATACTCATGATCAACTCAACATATGTGGTGATTCAAACATTACAGCTAAAAGGGAGGATGCTCTTGTCAATAAGTGAAGTTAAGGTCATTTGCATTTGCATTTAAGAGTGACAAAATTTAGCTCCTACTACTATTGCATTCAGAGAAATCGATTAAAGAGGATTGCAGATTTTTAAAACTGTGAGTGACAAAGCATTTTCAGAAATGGTTGACGATTAGTTCCAAGGTCTTTCAAATAAACATGAAAAAAGCACTAGAAATCGAAAAGAACCCATTGGTTTAGTCAGATTACCCTTTAAAACCTCCTGTTCATCCTAAGAACACAATGAGAAACGAAAAGGCACACCGCAGTTTTTATTACACACATGTCTCCTACTAAAACATCACTTAAATTAATCTGTAGTTGAAGTTTAAAACTTTATAACAGTAAAAAACATCAAGTGTCTTAATTACACATATCCTAAAAAGCAATGACAAGGAAAGGGGTTTTTCTTCCCTAACCTATAATTCATTTCTCAAAAAACCAAAACAAACCCAACAATTAAAACCATGAATTCCTCCGAGTGATAAAAATGTAGAATTCTGGCATTTCCTAATGTGATATTTGATGCACTGTAATTCTCATTCATTGCTGCGACACTCGAATCACTGCAGATATTTATACCCTTTCCATAATGTGACATTCATTTTCCATTTTATTCTATTCCTGGGTATATATCAAATATTTTCTCCTTAACATAAATTCTATAAAATGTTCACTCACATTTGGAACATCGTATGTAAGGTAAGAAGTTATAAAACTACAAAACCCAACAACAATATTCCATGCACAGTGTTAGATGTCAGATGGTTCCTTATTAGTATCTGTTTTTCCCCAACCCCCTTTTTCCAATGTATCCAGGCTTAAACCAATGGCACTTTTGAGTATCAAAAGTTTTCTTAAGCTCATCAGAATCCAGGTCTGGCTTAGTGTGTCCTCTACTCTAGTGCCTCTCACAGGCTGATTCCACTTGGGCTGTCATCATCTCCTGATCAACCCAACTTTGGGTTTACATCTTCCCTATCTGTTGCCAGGAGGCAGATCTTAGGACTTCCACTCTGTGCCTGCTTGACAGCTTGGCCTCTACTGAAATATACTTCTCTTGTTTTACCCCCCCCCCACCTCCCCTTCTGTTCCATGCTGCCTCTCCCCACCCTGTTGCTTTTTTCTTTGAACTCCAATAAAATGGTCCTGAACTTTCTTTTAAGCCTGGTTTTATTTCTTTTGTATATGTATTTCAAACTCACAAAACCCTGTACTCTCTCATCTACTCCAAATATTTTATTCTTTATCATTACATTGCAAGTTAGTCTCATCAAGTAGTGAAGTGAGGTTTCCCCTCAAAAAGTACCACTCTAAATCATATACCATCACTCTCATTTAAAAGAATAAAATAACCAATACCCCCAATAATTAAGAAAGATGTCAATTCTGAAAAAAATTCTCTATTTCAGCAACAATGGGCAACATCTGGGAAATCCGTTCAAGTATCCACACCTTTCACGGGACAATGCAGTTAAAGGAGAAAATCTTTTAACTAAATACTCTGAGCTTGTGTTTCCGTTTCCTTTCAGGATTGAAACTAATCATGTTAGTTTTTTCTTTATATTTCATAAGTAAGTTCTCTCTTTTCTAGAGAGCTGGGAGGGAAAAGGAATTCCCAGAACTGCCATATTTAAAAAACAAGCAGAGCTAAAAACGGACAACAGGTTTGCACTCTGGCAAAAAGTCCTCTTTGAAGCTGCTTTCTTCCCAGCTCTTGCTCTGACTTGGCTCCTCAGTTTTTGTTAAGTAAGGTTACTGCTGGTGTGTTTATGGTTTAGTTTTTAAAATATTCTATCAGGGTAATATTCCTGGGATGCTGATCACCCTACTAAACTGAGTCACAGTGTTAGCAAATAAACAGTTGTTTATCTGTCAGTCAGAGGGTTTCCTCAGTGTCCCATTTGCTTCCTGATGATGAGAGGCGAGCTGCGTAGGGACTAAACTGAAAGCTAAAAATGCCTTCCAGCTGTTTTTCTTTCATTGCTCGGTTATAACTCTTGGCATCCTCAATCACTGCTTAAATTCCTCTGCCTTTAACACCTGCTGCAGGACCAAGCCCCTCCTAGCTGTCCATCAAGGCTTAGCAAGGTGTCCCAGCATAGGGAATGGGCTCTAAAAGCTCCCTCCCCTAGGTCCTGGTGCCACTGTCAGGCCTCCTCCCCAAAAATCAATCACATAAGAGGAAGGAAGTGGGGGGAACTGGGAATGATAAGTAAAATCAAAAATAAATTTTAAAAAATAAAGGGGAAAGTTGAAAGGGCTAGAAAATTAATGTAGGTAAAAAATAAAAATGGGATCAAAGCATCATCCCCCCCTCCAAAAAAAAAAAAACAAACTGAGTGCAGCCCTTTCAGTCTGTGACCTGGGGGACTTTTCAACCCTGAGCAACTATTTCTTGGCATAAAGAACAGGTTGAGTTGCAATGTAAATATCTAAGATGCTGAAAACAAAAATGAAAGGCGAAAAAGGTAAACTCCAAGGCACAGCAGCAGGGAGTCATTCCTTGGCCTTCAGCTTTGCTGTGGTGTCTTGGGAAGTTTCCAGGCCCTCTTTTCCTTGGCAGTCACTCGTTTTTTAACCTCTTTGGCGCTCAGTTCAGTCCTGCAAACCCTACTACTATATCTCAGTGTTTTCTTCCGAGTTTGCCCAAACTCCTCACATTTTTTCTCAGGTTTCTTAGCAGTTTTTTCTTCTCTGTAGTCCCCCCTAAACACACACACACACACACACACACACACACACACACACACACACCACTCCCCACTCTGCAGTTTCCATAGAGCTAAGAAGAGGCATCAGGTCCCCTGGCACTGGTGTTACGGGTAGCTGAGTCACTTGATGTGGTGGGTTCACCCAAACCGATCTTCTACTTCAGGTGCTTTTAACCACTGATCCACCACTCTAGCCCAGCTCTCTACTGATAGAAATGTATATTGATTTGTTTGCTTCTGACTTTTAGGAAGCATACTGAAAAAAGTGAGTGACATCATAATGCTAGTCAGTTGCAAGTCTGAATGCACTCAAATCTAAATTACAGCAAAGCCAAAATGTGATTTTTAAAAATTTCAAAATTATTTTCATTTTATGTTATGTCTTCCCTTGCAAGCCAATGAAGAACTGAGCTACGGACAGTTGTGAGCCAATGTGTGTAGAGTTCTTGGAAACAAACCTTATTCTGAAATGTCTGTTCTTTTTAACTTAATATCCATCTCCAGTTCCTTAAAGTTAATGACTCTTAACGATACGAGAATATATTCCTCTCTTTGAGTCTATGCAAGGCAATATAATTTTGATGTGCCTGGAGAATGTTAAATGTGCAGTGACATTACGTGATTTGGCTGCAGTAAAACATTAAGAAATTCTATTCAACTGTTTGGTGCTAACATATAAAATACTATGATTACTAGAGCACACACATTAATGATTTCTTTATAAAGGCTAACATTCAATTAAATTAGTTTCTTCCTCCATTACCGAAGCATCATCCAAAATTACAAGGGCCTCTAAACCTCCATATCACGTGCAGATGTGATCTTTCTTGTCTTAGCTAATTGTAGGTCATCACTAAAATCTACATCTATAAAGTCTACAAAAAATCATTTTAATTCATGCTGTCTACTAGATACGACAACTACTGATACATAAATATCACACCAAGAGATTGGTTAGAGTGGGCAAGCACTTCAGCATTAGATTCTCAGTTCACTAAGATCTTTTCCTGGCATGGGCTTGCACTAGGTACTTCCCTAATGCCCATCGCTTGACATCTACCATCTGTGGTGAGCTCTGCCACTCTCTATACGTATCAAGTTACGTTTCTGTTTCAGATTTCTTAGTCACAGGCATGATTTACCATGCCCCCTGGCTCTGAGCATAGGTGTGTCTTTATGACCGTTAAATACAACCGCAAGAAACCCATCCTTTTTTATGGCCTGCTCGTCAACTAATTCAGAGGTGTTTCTTGTTACTGTTTCTAATGAAAAGTAATTCAATATCCTCCCTTTTAATTCTTTATTAAATAGTCAGTATAAAAATGGAAGATAGTTGCTCTGTCTCCCTGATTGGCGCTTTTCCTTTTCATAATTCGCTTAACTAGTTTATTAACAGTTTCCACTTACCAGTAATGATGTCTCTTTCAATTATTTTTGCTAATTACAAAATGAAGTCATGCTTTGAAGTTTGGGATTAATAAAACATTCATATCTATGTAAAAATGTTTTTGAAAATCCTTAAAAAAATATTATAATGTCTTTGAAAATGATATATGTTGGATTTGGCTAGGTGCAACAAATGGTGCAGTTTGGTCAGATAGCTCAGTAAGAGGAAGTGCACACCAAGTCACAATCAAGCAATCCGGATACTCCATAGTACACGCCTTAGATAACCATGAATGACTAACCCAAACTGTTAGTAGGTAAGGCTAATGATAGGGGTTTCCTATCTAACAAGAACTTAGGGAGGCTGTAATATATGCTATTACAGGTCTGTGAACGGCAGGAGCTATTGTACTTTGCTACTTATTTTTAGGTTCTTAAGTTTTTAGTTTTCAATATCTCAGAAACTCAGGCAATGCTTTCAGATCATTTATTCCGGGATTCAGTGGGTAAAATTTCTTTAAATACTAGGAAGATTTCAGAATCATCCTGTTTCTAGGAAATTTCAGGTCATCCTGTTTCTTCCCCAGCAGACAAAAAGAAACATTTTAGACATGGCTCCAGAGATCCAGATGCCAGAACCCGTGTGCCTCATTGAGAACAATCAGGAACAGCTAGTGGTCAATCAGGGAAGCTCTGAAGATTCTGTCTGCCATCACACAGCCGGTGGTAGTGGTGGCCATCAGTGGGCCTTTATCGTACAGGCACATCCTACCTGATAACAAGTTGGCTGGGAAGGAGGAAAGGTGAGCACCCAACAATGCCTTGCTGAGTCCCCTCTTCCCTACTGTGAGCATCAGCTTAGGATGTGAAAAAATGACCAGATAGATTCTGTGTTTGTGGCACAGCCACTATTTACATCTTTTGGTAGCTAAAGGGAAGCTCCCTGTCTGTGACTTAGCATGTGTTTATTCCTCAACATCTTCCCAAAAAAGTAAAATATATTACCTTTATAAAACTAAGACATCAATGAAATAAATTCAACAAAATAAATCCAATAAATAATTCAAATTCTTAAGTTTTTAGGAGCATAAATTTATTTTTAAAATACCATCGAGTGCCAACTTTTAAGTCATTAATACTCTTTCCCATTCTTTACTTCTAATTATATCTTCTGTCTTACCAATTTGTTTCTCTTGCATCCTAGCTTAAGTTCTCAAAGGGAATTCCCTGAGTTCCAGATCCCTCTTTATTATTTTTTTTTTTTTTTGTTTTTTGATACGGGTTTTCTCTGTAGTTTTGAGCCTGTACTGGAATTAGCTTTTTAGACCAGGCTGGCCTCGAACTCATAAGAATCAGTCTGCCTCTGTTTCCTGAGTGCTGGAATTGAAGGTATGCCCCACCACCCCCCGACTCCCAGATACCCTCTTACACTCAATTCCCTCCCTTTTGCCTCTCAGGCTTGCTTTTTCCTGTTGATCCACTGTCCAGTCTCCTCACCAAGGGGATCCTGATGTTTTACCCCACCCCCACATTCCACACCCTAGTTCTCTCCCACTTTGAGGCCTGAATTTGGAAGGGGTAGGAGGGGGGATTCTGTTTTGATTGATTTATCTTCCCCGGGTCTCTAAATACTTTTATTACAGAATTTCTCTTCTCACCACCCATAAATTGGCATTTCCAGTTACCTAGTGCACTTTTTGCCCTTTATTTTTAATAGGCAGAGCCTGGATGCATATAAAAATACCTTCATAAGGCAGAGTCCATACTGAGAGTACTAGAGTGATATAACTAATACTCCTAAGTCACTAAGCATTTAATAATTTAAATCCTGCTTCAAACCCATCCTACAGAGAATGTGACTAATAGTTGGCTATGGTTAGATCAAGTTCTTAACCATACCTACATACCTGTAGTTCCATGGTTTTTTCAAAAAAGATGTTTCTCCAAAATGTTTTTCTGTTTGTCTTTCCCAACCAATTATATGTGAACAGTGACACACTGGCATTTTTCTAGTTGTATACTGGTAAGCATTTAACACCCACCACTGACCATGAATAAAACACTTCCAGTCTAAAGCACATCAGTTTTTCCTAAATGTTCCCATTCTTATTACTTCAAGTTTCCAATGTAGAGTTCCATTTTAACTGTTCCTTTTAACTGCAGTATGAGCTGGTTCTTGACTTACTAACCTTTCTCTTGAATGTCCACTTTGAAAAAAAGTTTTTTGTTTTTGCTTTTTCTTCATTTTAAAATTTCTGTTTTGTCAAGATTCACAATATAACATTTTTTCTCTCTCAGCATGGAAAAGTTTTATAATTCATTCTTCCTTCTAATAAGATTGTTAATAAACCACCTTATAGCAGTAATAATAATACATATATATACCATACACATAAAAGGCAGTCTTTTTCCTTACTTTACTTTCGTATTCTGAATTCCCCTACTAACTTATTCATTTTGCAACCATCTAAGTGTAATTAGAGGAAAGACTAGTGAGTTAGCAAAAATATAAAGCGGTAGTATAAAATTACCAATGGGAAAAGCATGCAAATTATTTTTCTTTGTTTAATATCTTATATTAAATTTTATTTTTATTATATTCACCCAAATGTCCCACCATTACTCAATTTCTTCCATTTCTAGATTAATGAAAACAATGATACTCAGATCTTCCACTTTTCTTAATCCTTCTCAGTAGCACCATTATATACACAACACCATGAGCAAAATTGACCAGGGGCTATCACCTACTGCATATCCTTTGTGGTCCCAGGCCAATCCTACAGTGAGAAAACACAGCATCTATTCACCTATAACTTTTTGACTCTACAGATTAAAGCAAGGGGGCAATGGTGATATGGCTCAATCAGAGAAATGTTTGTCACCCAAGAATGAGGACAGGAGTTTGGATCCATAACATCTATGTAAAAATCCAGGCATGGAGTCAGGTGGTGGTGGTGCACTCCTTTAATCCCTCATTGGGAGACAGAGGCCCAGACAGTCCTCTGTATTTTCATGTGTCCAGAGAGCTGTAGTTCTAGGACAGGCTCCAAACTACAGAACACCGTGTCTCAAATAATAAATAAATAAATAAATAAATAAATAAATAAATAAATAAAAACCAGGCATGGCAGTGTGTACCTGTCACTCCCAAGACTAGGAATAGGTCTCGGGGAGTCACAACAGGAGGAGATCTCCCGGGGGCTTCCCTAGTCAGCTCTAGGCCATCAGAAGTGAGGTCTCACATTCATAAAACTGTCTCAAAACACAAGGTGCTGGAAGAACTAAATAAATATCTAATACCAATGTCTAGCACCTCAATAATATATGTCACATCTACACACTTCACACTACAACCTACATGAAGATGGTAACACTGCATTCCTGCCCAGCTCCCGCACAGCTCCAGCTTTATACCCAAAATAACATCACACAAACTGTATTCCATCTTAAACACTGCTTGGCCTTTTATCTACCTCTTAGCTAACTCTCACTTGATTAACCCATATTTCTAATAACAAGGTGGTACTTCCCAGAAAGATTCTTAACAGATCCGAAAGCTATAACATCTGCCTCCCACTTCCCTCTTCCTCCCAGCATTCTGTTCTGTCTATTCCGCTTCTCTAAGCTGCTGTCCTATGACTATCATTGGTTCCTTTTATTAATTAACCAATAAAAAGCAACACATAACAAATACCCCCCTCCATCACACACACACACACACACACACACACACACACACACACACCCCCAGTTTTTTTAGGCCACCCACAAGCTCCCAAATCATGACAGAAAGATTTCAACTTATTAGTTTTGATTTTCTCAGGATAAGCTCAGGCATGTTTTCTGGCTAGCTCTTTTAGCTTGAATAACCTGTTTCTCTTTATCTACCTTTTTACCTTGTGAACTTTTTACCTATCTTACTTCTGTATAGTATACTTTCAGTGGTTCTCACGTCTGCTGCCTGGCATCTGCTTGGCTTCTTGTCCCAGGTGTGTCCCTCATTCTCTCTTCCTTCTTCTCTCTTATTCTTCCTTTCTTCTTTCTGGATTTCTCCTCCTAATTTTTCCTCTCTGCCAAAACCCCACCTATCCCTTTCCTGCCTAGCTATTGGCCATTAAAGTTTCTTGTTACCAATTGTACCTTAACAAGATGAACAAAGCAACACTTCTGTACATAATTAAACAAATGCAACACAAACAAAAGTAAAACAGCTCTGCACAATTAAAGCAATATTCCACAGCACAAACAAATGTCATGCACCTTTACGTAGTTAAAATAATATTCTACCACACACACACACACACACACTTAAAATATCGTCACAGAGTAGAAACACAAAGAAGCGAGCCAAGTATGTCACCAATGCAGTGTTAATTCGTTAAGTGCAGAAGGAGCAAGAGAGGTTTAAGGAAGCATTAAAGATACAGCCCCACTTTTGCCAGTTTCTCAATTGTGTCTCAGCAATGCGAAAAATAATCTTCTCCGGACAAAAACTTCTCTGACCTTAATGAAAGTGAAGAACGACTGCTGAGCTTCTTTCCGACTTGGTGTGGACTCTGAGACTTTCTACCTGAGTCTGGAAACAGATGGCATTCCATCACCCAATATATCTAATCCTGAAGCTGAAGCAAGGTAAAAAGCTTCAGTCCGGAAAAAAAAAAAATACCCAAAATTGTTTTTTTAAATGGGCAACTAAGTATATAATTTTCCATATTTATCCACCTAACCCTTTCACAAAATTCTATTAGTCTCCAGTTATTGAGAATTTCTCTAATTGTTTTGCTTTCCTTTCCTAGTTAATCTTTATTCTTTATGTTTGATGCAACATCAGGAAAAACATTTATTTAAAGTATATATTTATTATTTCAAAATCCTTTATTTTTCTAGTAGTATAAAACTAAATGTTCAACCTCTACTATACATACAGAAGTTCTTCCCCAGTGAAGAAAATGCTTTGTTTTTGATTCCCCCACTAAGAGAAATAAGCTTTCCCAGCTTCAAACACTCAGTAGTGATGAGCTGAGTCCTGAATTTGTGCAGGAGGTTGTCAAAATTCTGTTCTCACATCTTCCTTACATTCAAACCAAGTCTCTCCCAGGGCCATCCAAGTCAATGACCTTGTGAGTCTTTTAAAACTTTATGCCAACTCATAAAGAATCAGGACACATAGAGTTTTTTTGTTGATAATTGACAAATGGGTCAGTCATTGCTGGGAAGGAATCCAATTTCCCAACATTCCTCTACGTTGTTTTCACTAAAACCTCAAAGTTGCATCATATAAAATCCGAAGAATGATGACATCAATTAGGTTTTACCCATTTATCTAAAAAGATTATCATGTGTGTTGACAAATTTTTGCATAATATATTAATTATATTTTTATTATGTACATAGCATTTGATATGCATGAGATAAGATAAAAATAAATAAGATAAATACATACATGTTCCCTGTAGAAACAGAATTTTTCTGTTGCAAAAATTCTACAGATGTTGAATTAATCCCATATTGTTTACAATCCTGAAAGATGTATATAAATGCTATTTAATGTAGTTGATACTAAACTCCATGTTTTAGAAATGCAAATCTCCAAATATTATGAAAGAATTACTTCCATGCCACTAAGGAACGGAGTTTTATAATAAGGTTTAGATTGCTGAATCCTATTTACAGGAATCTCATACCACCACTAACCATGATAAAATAAACAAAAAAAAAAATAATAGAATACAAACTAAGAAAAAAGCACAAAAGCTTAAAAATCAAAATCTAAAAGAGTGTTAATGAGATGAGTGTTCATACTTTTATATATCATCTTATTTGTCTGTGGAGAAGGATAAAAATACAGATCATCACACTATGTCTTAAGAAGTCCTCTGTTTTCTTCTTTCAACAAAAATTTGACTAGGTTTTTTGTTATTTTTATATGCTTTTCACTCAAAAAATTTCTTGTCATCTTCATCTTAAAATTCTTCAAAAGAACTTCTCTGGGCCACTTGAATTCTATGTAGAACGCTGAAGAACTGCAGGCAATACATAATTAGCATTCTCAGAATGATTCCATATTAATCTTCTACCTTTTCTGCAAATGATACAAGCATCTCTTCCTTCTCTGAAGGTCTAGAAAGCTTGGTGCTGACCTACGTCGATGCCATCAATGGTGGTGCTCTGCCCTGCATACAGAATGCAGTGGTAGCCTTGGCCCGAAGAAACTCTGCTGCATTGCAAAAGGCTTCACCCACTATGACCAGCAGATGAGCAAGGGTGAACTACCCACAAACCTTCGGGTGAGCTGTTGACCTGCACAGACCTGCAGGACGAACCTGAATCTTCAAGCTTCTTTCAGATAACTTTTCAGAAGGAGTTGGATCATTACTTTCTGTATTTGTTTGTAGATATCAGAGTCAAGAGAAGTCAAGAATACTCTACAACTGGAAAATATTATTAAAAAAATCAGTTTCCACTAGATGGGAAAGAAATGACAGTCACTTATGTGCTTTATTTTAATTTGCAAAATAGGAAAGTCTAAAAAATATCCCCATAGATCCTGACATTTTCAAAACACACACATACAATATACACACACACACTCTCGTTAAAAAACCTTGAATTTCTTTTCCCCTCTCAGAAAATAATCATTAACAATGCATTTACTTTTTATTGGTCAATAGATAGAATTGCTTTGGCATCTACTAAAAGATACAGTGAAATAGGGTTATATTTCAGATAGTCAACAGTGGCTCAATTTTACACACTAAATCAAAACTCTGAAAGAAACATCATTAACAGATTGGTTACATTTAAAATTATGGATTGCAAGCGAGAGTCTAATAAATCACTCTAAGTGAAATGCATCTTGAGAAAAGAGTTTCAATCACCTCAATTAAATTCTACGGACACACACACATGCATACACACACACGGGGGAGGGGGGGGGGGAGAGTTCCTGAAATAGTTTCAGTAGAGTGGAGGAGAAAAGAAAAGTTAAGGTGGGGTAAATAAGAGTAAACCTCACTACATAAAATGTAAAAATATCAATAATATTAAATCAACATGCTGGGCAGTGGTGGTGATATGCCTTTAAACCCCCCCCTAAGAGCCAGAGGCAGGACATCTCTGTGAGTTCAAAGCTAGCCCTAGTCTATAGAGGCTAGTTCTAGGACAGCCGAGGGCTTTACACACAGAAATCCTGTCACAAAAAAAAAAAAAAACCCACAAAATAAACAAACAAAAACAATATAAGTTCTTTCTCACTGTTCCTTAAAAACAACTTAGTATATCTGCTGTTAGAAAAAAACATTTCTAACTCCAAGTAAACATAACTTCTCATAAAGTATTTTCTTGCAAATTTTCCAGCTTTGATAGGATTAATCTTACACGTTTGTCGAAGTTTCAAAGGAAATAAGATGCAGATTCTTTTAAAAACAATTCCCAGAGCACTGAAGTATACCTACATTTTCATGTTTTTTTCCCCCTTTTAAAAGACCCTACTAAGTGGAAAGCAGAATGAGATTTGCCTTAAGAAGAATGAGGAAACCTCTGCAGACCACTGCTCAACTCTACTTCAAGTATTTTTAAGCCCCTGGAACAAGAAGTGGCTCAGGGGGATCTCATACTAAACCAAGGCCACAGTCTTTTCCTTCAGAAGATGGAAAAGCTGAAGGCAAAGAAATATCGTCCAGCAGCCAGGAGGGACCACAGTATTCTTCATTCCCTATGGTGTGATGTACTCTCTGCTCTCTGAAAGCCATGATTACTCTGCTTTTGGTTGAAATGCACTTGGCCTCGATGTTCTAGCAGAAATGTCTACTTCTCCATGTAAAACACTCATTGCTGTCATCACTAGACTTCAGCTGTAGTCATCAGTGTTTATGATCATCAGTGCAGGCTTGTTAGGAAGTTACACAGAAGTCAGAGTCTCAATAAGTGAAGCCAATTTAGGGAAAGCCAATAATTGGCTTTCTGAAAAGGTTTTATTTCAAGTATGCCAGAGTTCAGAGTGACATCATCCATTTCCTTCTATTTATTTCTTTCCAACTCCTGCTTCATTTTCCTACTGTTACTTCATTTTCAAGCAATCCCCCTCGCCCCTACCAAAAAATTCAACCACTACAACAACAAACAACACAAAAAAATCCAAGTCTCTGACATGCCCTAGTTTAACTTGCCTTTAGAGACTTATATCTCAGAGGGGTTAACCATATTCATTTCACACCCACATTGTTTTTAAAACATCCACATTTCAGTGTTTACCACCTGTACTAAGTTTGTTAGGTGTAGCATCCCTGGGTGCTCTGATGGCAAAGGCAATATCATTCCCGTGGCTGAAGACTAATGACACACCCTCATCTACAACTTAGCATCCCCTAGGAGGGGAAAGATAGTGGGAAAAGAAAGACATTTTTCTGGTTTCAAATTAGCATTTCCTAGTTCTAACAGCATCTTTTGGAGTTCCCAGTAAAGAGCTTCAGAATATTTAAACCAAAACAACTGAGCAATACATTCTACAAACAGACCAGGCTCTCACAGCCAAGAGACTGCGAGGAAAGGCGAGGGAATGGAAGCAATGCATGGTGCACAGATGTTGAAAGTTAACACATCTGCATTTGCAAGGAGGGCCCTCTCTCACACCAGAACTTGTGACTACTTTCTTTTCTCCTCAGCTGAAAAAAAGCGCTGCCAGCTAAGCACAGAGGGTTGGAGACAATTCGAATCCGAAACAAGAGCGAGCAAACTGCATCAAAGAGAAACTGAGGCAAATGGAGAGGCAAATGGAGATTGACAGAGCAAACTTTCAGGCAGAGCAAAGAGAGGATCGCACTCCCCTACTTGTTAACTGTTTCCTCTTGGATGTTACTCAGCTACTCAATATCCCATCTGTCAAGGTGACAGCATGATGCCTAAGGAAAGGTAGTCTCGTGGGTCAGCTCAGGGCAGAGACCCTGAAGGTCAACTGCTATTCATCCCAAGTATCACTTTTACTAAGAATGTGTTTACACAAATTGCCTCTTCTTTCTATTTTTTACAATCTCTAGTCACCATAAGCAAACTACTGTGTCCCCAGCTCTCAAGTGAATTAGTTGAATTCCCACAAAATAACCCAAATACTGGTATCACACGGCTTGCAAATGGGATCTCAACATGGTTGGTTCTGCAGAATTATACACTCCTATCACCACTCATAAACTTCATACCCATCCCCGATTACCAGTATATCCACAGTATTAGCTTCCTCAGAACTACTACTCTTTATTTTTCATATTCCCTTGCTCTCATAAAGGCAGAGCCATCACTCCTATTAGTCAAGAGTGGTTACATGAC
The DNA here is from genome assembly GCA_963919715.1 of Microtus obscurus. Classification (NCBI taxonomy): domain Eukaryota; kingdom Metazoa; phylum Chordata; class Mammalia; order Rodentia; family Cricetidae; genus Microtus; species Microtus obscurus. The sequence goes on along the minus strand of CAWTZC010001944.1, from coordinate 5,029 downwards.
CCTACTTCTTACATATCAGATGGCTGCATTTGAGCAGCTCTCGATCTCTTTCACTTTTGTACAGACTCTTCTTGTAGAAACATATCTAATATCCAATGTGTGAAATTGAAGAAAATGGTGACTGAGATTCCATATTTTTGGTCTAAATAGTAAGGTCATGTTGGGGGTGGAATTCTAAGACACTAACATTTCAGAGATGAAACATGCTATGTCTGAACTAGAAAAAGGGTTGGAAAGTGATAAGTAGTTCACTGAATACCATGAAGAGTTGTTCAGGGATTGTCTATTGCTACCATAAGTAGTATAATATGGACAACCAATGATCAATGAATGAGAAAAGAGTTGGGTGTCAATTATTTTTGTCAAACTCCATCAATTCTGTTTATTTCCTCTTAGGAAGAGATTGAAATCAAGGCAGAACAAGGGCGACTCAACTCAGACAAAATCAATGAACAGTTCAAAAAGCAAGAGAAACGTCTATCACCCACACCACAAATTATCTTAATCTACCCCAGAAACTTCCTTTCCTTGCTGCTTCTCATTGAAGACACAAAAGGAGCAAGAGACTAAAGGTCTCAAGACACCAGTAGTTATAAAACCCAATCCCCTGTCTACTGTCTATTTTCTTAGGTATTTTCCGTTGCCTACACAGTGTTAACCTATCAATATCTTAACTCACATGTGTATCTCTCCTGCTGGTGACAGAAAGAAATTCCCGAAATCAGAAACAATGCATATTTCTCGACTGGATTCTACTCTTTGAGCAATGTGACTCTCAGTACTGGAGAAGTGGGCCATTTGCATGTTCTCTTTCGTCTATCTTTCTTCTTTGAGACCTACATTTCGTCAACCTTGTCATAGGCCAGTTACCATGCCATTACTTACAGATGATTTGTTTCTACTGATTGTTTTCTCTCCATCACATTTTATCTTTTGTTATGTTCATTAAAAAATTCTTCTTCCAATACAGTGCTTCTGAAACACCAGAATTGCCGATTGGCTCTGTCCATTTCAATAATTCTTCCTTAAAGTCTACACCTCCCGTGAATATTCTCACTTTCATTCTTAAATAGCAATTATACTGATTTTTTAAATCATTTTACAATTAAAAATTAGAAATTTTAAATGATTTCTGAGTCATTCTAAGTCTGTCTTCTATTCACACATCTATTGTTATCTCTTTAAAATATATACTTACTTGTTTTTTTTTTCTGTGTGTCTCACAGTTCTTTTTAATTAAATCCTGTGCTTGTTGGTAGGCAGAGCTAAACTTACAGATTTATGCTTGAATGTGCATTTCCCTTTTCTGTTAAGCTGCTTCCCTACCATTGCTTATTGTACTTATTCAATTAAATAACTTTAGTTTGTTCTATAGAATAGCTCTTGCCTGTATCCAACAGGAACCAACAGAGAGAAAAAAAAATTTGCTTCGTAAGTCTCATTCTGTTGCTCAATAAAATTGAATGTAAATGTAAAATGTGTTAAAATTGATCCTTCTTAAGCCTCAACTTAATATACTACAATTCTTGCTCATACTGAAATTTACATATAATAAGACAAAACATCCTCAAAGCAAAAATGAAACTAAATAAAATAAGCATTTTCAGTATTTACAAATATGATTTATTTTTTTCCACTTTAATTAAATGTTTACCATTGAGCTTAATTGATATTTCGTTTAAATAAACTTAAGTTAAACTAGTTCCAAACATTATAGTCCAATAGACAGCTCAGAATAATGAAAAACAATCTGCAAGAATATTCAACAAAATGAGTGATTACTTCTGGAGGATGCATTAGGAATTTTTTATATATAACCTCTCTCTCTGTTTCTCTCTCCTATGTATCTATCATCTATCTATCTATCTATCTATCTATCTATCTATCTATCTATCTATCTATCTATCATCTATCTATCTATCTTCTATCTATCTATCTACCTCCTACTATTTCCTATCTATCTATCCATCATCTATCTGTTGTCTGTCTGTCTATTCTATTTTATGAATTAAATTATGTTAATAATACCATAGTTTTTAAGGAATAAGTGATGGTGAAAATAGAGAAGAAATAACATACTATTAATTCCACACTGACTGTTGGATAAACAAACCCCCTACCAAATGATGGCATGTGGTTAGATGTTGCTGTTATGCCCAGATCATGAATTCCCCCCACTCCAAAATAACCAACTAAAGTACTAAATTCTCCATGTAAGAGCAAATTCTTTATTCTTACACAAGTTTGTAAACTTTGACTCTCTGTGTGCCTAATGTATTGGAGTGATTGAAACTCCAAGCTCAGTTAAGGGTTGTTTTTATATAGCAAAGGCAAGGGTGAGGGATTTCTAAGGTTCAGCAGCACCCTGATTGGCTGACATTTGTCTAGGAGTGTCCTGGTGAAAAAGCACTGGGTGTTTACTGACAGGTGATCCCATCTGCAATGATTGGAATGTTAGGAATTTCCCTTTGGGTGGTCTGTTCCTGGGTGGTGCCTGGATAGTCTCAGTTTGTGATCTTTTCTTGAACCAGGGTAAACTACTGAGGCCTTCATGGCCTCTATCGAGCTTGTTGTGGCTGGGTTCTACAGCTGCGTGTTATGCCCATAATTTACCTTTATTTTGGTTCCCACATACTTGAATCTCACCACTTATCTTTGGGCATTCACCAGGGGCTGCAGCAAAAGAGCAGGAATGTCCCCCATTATCTTCTTCCTAAAGTGGGCTTATAGAATGGGAGACTAAGCCCTAGCTCTCTGCAGAGATATTGCAGTACAGTGGTTTCTTCTTACTTAACTTCAATCTCAGATCCGTCTTGACATATTCCTCAGGCCTTGCAAAAATAGAAAAAGATGGCTTAGTTGCTGAATTTGTACTTTGTATGTTTTTAAAAATATAGCCATATTACACAATAATATGAATATTCATATCCCTTTGGATTAAGTAACTGCAAAAATAACTCTCAGGTTTGCTCTTATGTCTCTATCCTATACTTTTAAAACATGTATACCCATGCATGCATCAACATAATATGCTTCGAATTAATCTCGTTCTAGTTAAATTTGGAGTTAAAATCTCTCTCTTAGCTTTATTATCTTAGTTTTCTTTGCAATAAAACAAAATCCCCATGCAAACAAATAAATAACAAACCCTTACCTTATCTTTGTATATATATCTCATATATTCTCTCCCTTAGAAGTCAGTAATATACACCTGCAATGTAACAAACCTACTGTAGGGCTCAGAAAGACTGTGGAGGGGGGGCAGGAAGATTGTAATATGCAGAGGAGAGCATCAGGGGCCCTTGCCTCCAGATAGTATCCTCCTAGACAGAACAGAAAACACACCCCAAACCCACAACATTATTGTTTTCTAGAGAATATCAGCATATTGGCAGCACCAGATGTGGTCTAACATGGATGAAATTCCACATCCTCACTCCAAATAAGACTGCAGAAGGCAATGTCTTCTTTGAGGGAGAATCAGTTCTTCAGGAAGAGCTCCCATGTAAATCGTCAAATTCCAAGTGATCAATTCTGACACATGTTCATATGAGCAATGCTAATATGTTCATATGACTCTGAAAGTGTTGTGTGTATACATGTGTGTGTTCACTGCTATATTCCAAGCACGGAGAACCAAAGATTTGTTCCTCCTCAGTAAGATGGTATTGATATTGCCAACAAATGTACAACCTCCCTCCTATCTGTCAGCAGTCTTCTAGGTCCTCAAGTTTTGTAACACTGTTTCCCTCATCTAAATTACTCATTTTATTTTATTAATCCTATACTCTTCGAATTATAATCTTGCTGAATATTATATATTTATATTTATGTTTGCATATTTGTTGTTGTAATATAAGGCTGGCCCCCCACCCACCCCCACATGGCTAGCTTAACAAATAACAACACACAAACTGTATTCATTTAATCACTGCTTGGCCCATTATATCTAGCCTCTTCTTGGCTAACTCTCGCACCTGACTAGCCCATTTCTTATAAGGTGTTTAGCACCCCAATGTTTCTTACCGGGGGAGATTCTAGCTGTGTCTGCTTGATAAAATCATCACTCCTTCCTACTCAGCTTCTTTCTCCCCCAGAATCCTGTTCTGTTTACCCCACCCACTAAGGGTGGGCCTATCAACTTGGCCCTAGGCAGTTTCTTTATTAATAAGAAATCACTCCCACATCATTTGTCTCTGAAAATAATCATATTATGTTGTCCTAAAAATATTTATCTGTATAATAAACGTGTCTAGCTTTTTATAAATGGGTTCTGACAGTTTTCTGAATTTAGTTGATAACATCATCCCCTTATAACCACAGTTAACACAGTTTTTCTACAGAAACATTTTTATATTCTGACTTATTATATTCTAATGACTATATAAACATTTCACTACACTAAAAAATATCATTTTCTTCTCTACATACAAGATAGTGTAACTGAGGTTCTAAAGATTGGTACTAACACTACAGAATTAATTTACACTTTTGCTTGTCTTCAAACTTTTGTGATTTGTTTACTATTGGGAGCGGCATAATCCAGCTCAAATAGTTAATACGTGTAAAAAATGAAAAATGTACCCCCTAGTCCCTTGCACCTTCACGTGCCTTCTAAGTACCCAAAAATGACTCCTGACCTTCGGCCTCTCTGTGCTTCTAGGCAATACCTGTCTACATGAGGTGTGAGCACCACCAACCTCCAGGCCCTGTAGCAGCTGCAGTATCCTTCCATATTTCACTGACTCCTGTAAGGAAACTGCGACTTTCTTCTTTTATTGAAGCTTAGTTCACAATAAAAAACATAACAAGCTAATACTACCAATGTAGTTTAAATTTTGGTTTTAAATATATATTAACATTTTCTGTCCATTTATTACTAATCAACTAACAGAGGCCAAATCCTCTTTGATCAGCAAATAAAATGAGAGGTGGAGTTGGGGGTGGGGACCCGAAGGGAAACTCAGATTATCTATTTTCTTTCCAGATCTCATTTGTTGTAATCAGGATTCTAACTTCTGTATCTGGA
>CAWTZC010001943.1:0-26635 GCA_963919715.1 Microtus obscurus | reverse complement strand
AATGGCAGCCACTCAAATCGGCTCCCTGCAGTTCCCCCTTTTTGTTTTCCTCTGTAGGCCAGTGAGAAGGTCTTACTCCCGTTCAGGTCCTCACCTCATGATACAGGACCGATCAAAGGAGTCCTAAAACTCCTGGTACTCCTTCTCCCGTGCAATGGAATAAACTCCTGGGAGGTGCAAAGGCAGTACTCAGAGTAAAAATGCATACCTTCCTCAGTGCAATGGAGAATTTCTCCCTGAGAGTGCAAAGGCTATGCAAGGAACAAACCTACTGGCCTTTTAGGACAGATAACCAAACTGGGGGTGAAACGCCATTCTCCAAAGCTGCTAACGCTCTAGAACAGCAACCTTATCTCGAGATGCCTGAGCCTGAAGGCGACAAATTAACCATAGGCACAGCACTCACCCTCCTGTGCAGCATGCAAAAAACATCACCACCCCCCCACCCAATCCTTAAACAGGGAGAAGGCAGAGGAGATCCAGGAAGATAGTTCTTCTGCCATGCTGGTATCCATGCGTGTGGAATCTGCAGTCACCATTGTCACCCGCAACTTCTCCGAAAGTTGTTGTTCGAATTTACCAGACCAATTACCTAAAAGACAGCTAGACAATTCTTTAAACTTCTCATATCACACATAGCCCCAAATACTTCCATTCACAGCCAAGCTGAGCCAATTGCCTCAACTGCGGCTGTGCTTGCGGCAACAGCAAGGGCAGTCAGAACTGGTAGCAGAGGGGCTAGCACAGAGGAGAGGAAGGGGAGGCAATCTTGCTTTCCTCTCCCTGGCTTTCCTCTGCCTGCTCCTGTCATTAGGAGTGGCTCTGCCATGACCCCAGGAGCAGTTAAAAACCCTTGCTCCTTCAGCAGTCCTCTAACATACCCCAGCTGCCATAGCCCCGTGGCTCATTTATTCCTGTCAGCTGAGTGCATGGAGACACCTTCTCCCTCGTGCACCTCTTTAGCTTCCTTAGCAACCCAGCTGATCCTGCTTCTGCTCTGAAAGGGCCCGCTTAAACCATGTTTTAGGGAATTTGGGCGTTGTCAATCTCTCTGGCTACTTCCTGCTGAGCGGGGACGTTGCGTTCTTACTGCCATTTTCCAGTCGTCTGGACCTGGGCCTAAGTGTGGAGGTGTGGCAACGAGAGCAGCCCACCGGTTGCCCTGGGCTGGGACAGAGGTTCAGGCCAACAGATCTTACCGTGTGCTGCGCTTCTATGCCCTGAAACAAGTCCCGGTGTTTGCCCGGTGTTTGCAGCCTCGCAGACCCTCAGTGCTGCTTGGCTGTGGAGCCACCTAGAGCTCCTTGGCCTTGGAGCCGCAGCTGCTCACACTCCATTGCAAACTCCGGAGGCCTCGGTAACTCAAACCAAATGAATATCACTCCCTTCCTTAGCGTAAGATTGCCGGAGGCTGAGAACCAAGGTGCAATGGTATCACACTCCTCCAGGAACCTCTCTAAAGTGCTCCCTTTTATCTTCAAGTTTCCAGAACGAAGCAGCTCATTGAGAGCCAAAAATATTGGGTGCGAAGATGAAGCGCCCATTTGACAACCCATTTGACAACCCGTTTGACTTTTATGACACGTTTGACGTTTACAACACGTTTGACGTTTTTGACATTTCGACCTGTCCGCTCTGGTAGCGGCTCTACTACCCCACTCTCCCTTCTTCTACTGGTGAGAGCGGAAAACCCACTTTTGTCGTGGATCCCCAGCCTTACCTGGAGACTGTCTTGAGTTTCTTTTTTTTAGGTATACCTTTTATGTTTATTCTTTTCAGTCTAGACCTGCCTAAGTCCCCCCCTTTTAAATCAGACTCTGATAGGCTGTCCTGGTGTGCTTGCAGTGCCCTCCTCCTTTCCCAGTGCAACCAAAAGCAGCACAGAAAAACAACAATGACGAGGGCCACAAAGATCAAGCAAAATACCTCAGGTGCAACCCCAGCAATCATCATACTTGGGAGACTCACCGACGTCGCCGCTCCGCGTGTCGAGTTCTGAATCCTATTTGGCCCCTCACTCGGTACCAAAGCTTGTCCCAGCGTCCCAGGTTTCGGCACCAGTTGCGGCGAACTCCCTGGCCAGCAGGAAAGAACAGCCACACGACGAGGATTCTTCTCAAATCACGCTTTATTGGAGCCTCTTGGTTGAAGGGAGAGCAGAAAGCGAGGGGCCCCGAGCTCTGAGCTATAGCTGTTTATATATGGATTCTGCCTAGCAACCTTTGATACTTTGATACCTTAACTGCCTTTCCGGAGACCCACCGGCAGGAAAGAAAGCAGGGGAACATCCTGTCAATTACAGACCACAAGGAAGTTCCCCTGCCGGTCAGGGGAAGTGTGGGCAGCTAGATCACAACAACTCATCCTGTTTTCTGGTGGAAGAAACTGCAACCTTAATATGGAGTTATCAAGTGAGGCTGGGACCAAATGCCATCTTATAATGGCAGCCACTCAAATCGGCTCCCTGCAGGGGGGGTTGGTTTTTCAAGACAGAATTTCTGTGTAGCTTTGGAGCCTGTCCTAAAACTCACTTTGTAGACTAGGCTGACCTCGAACTCACAGAGATCTGCCTGCCTCTGCCTCCCAAGTACTGGGATTAAAGTTGTGCACCACCACTGCCTAGGAAAACAACTGTTCTTAATATCCCATTTTAATCCTGCATCTATTTTCCAGAAGCCCAACAGTTTGAATCTTTCTGTTTCCTTTTCTCATTGCTCAGTCTCTTCTATGTAGTCTACTTGGAATTGAGCTTTCTGTACCAGTCGAGAATCCCCTCACTGCCTTCCTTTTCCTCTGCACCATCAGCATGAGTTACAGCATAAGTCACACCTGGGACACTGTAGAGGACTCTGTGCACAGACGGGTTACAGCAGAAGTCACACCCAGGACACTGTAGAGGACTCTGTGCAGAGACGGTTACAGCAGAAGTCATACCCAGGACACTGTAGAGGACTCTGTGCTAGTCTCCTAGTTTCCAGCTTTGACTCCTTGGACCTCCCCACACAATGTCCAGAATAAAGCATTTCATAGAAACATTAACCAATGTCACTGCATGTGTAGCGTGCCCTATCGGTACTCTACAAATGCAACTCAGCCCTCTCACTGTGCCCACTCCGTAGTACCCCATGATGAAGGCCGCTAGAACATTAAAAACTGAGAAGAGATGCCATTCACAAGCAACTACGATAAAGGGGTGCTCTAAAAAAAAAGTACAATGACCCCCAGGAGCATGTGTAAGATGAAGTGGAGATAAATTAATAAAGACATGTGGTTTAACTTACCCTTCCTGAAGAGTGACTGAGGGTAGAGGGGAGGTGGGTAAGAAAGAAGAGGAGGAAAAAGAAATTGTGGTTGGTGTGTAAAATACATTGAAAAGTTTAACAAAAAATAGTTTGATGAACTTGAGTTGCATTAATTTAAATAACTAACCCACATTCTTTTTTTTTAAATAACTAGAGATTTCCTCTAAAAGCAAATGGTATAAGGAAGACACAAGGAAATTATAATAGATCCCAAAAGCTGAACTGATGTAGACTATGTTCGCTAGCCACAGGAAATAAAAGTAGATGATATTAACAGAAACCCCTTACAACTGCCAGCCACGTATCTCTTTCCAACTGGAAAACCTTCTTCTAGGTGATGAGTTCAACAGGGAGTTAGATGAGAGCCATGGGAGAGGTTGGGAGGAAGAGAGGAAGGAGAAATTATGTGATCATATATATCATTTTTTAAATTAATTTAAAAAACAAAGCTCTCTTTTAAATAATTCAAGTCCAATGAAAATACTAAAATTATAGTATTTTAATATGAGAGTAACATTGATGCTTAACTTAAATGTAAGGTGTAGCCAAGAGGCATGCAATAAAAAGAATACAATTTGAATATGAAGTCAAAACTAAGGAGTATCAGGGCTGGAACTTGCTTGCCCAGTGGTTAAGAGCACTTGCTGCTAACAGAGGGAAGAGCTCAGTTGCCAGCACCCACAAGAGCTTTACAACCACCTATTATAACTCCAGTTCCAAGAGACCTGACACCTCGTCCAGCCTCTGTAGGTACCCATGCACATGTAAACATATACATACACACAAATAAATAAAAATTAAAGTGAAATATTAAAAATAAGAAAATAAATTAATTTTAAAAATAAGGACAAATAAAACAGGCCAGAAAAAATTGATAGACAGATGGGAAACTAATAGAACAATAACAGTCCTAGGAATTGCAAATGGTTTTGAAACCTGTTCTAGTATCAACTGAAAAGTGTGTACCTGCTCTGAGTAAGACCAAATAATGGAGAGAAAGCAATATGAGTAATTAGGAGTAAGGAGCCCAACACAACCACAAACACAGACTAATCTGAAAATCTATGCAATGAGTTCTAGACCCTCCTTAGTTACAGTGAGACCTTGCCTTACATAAATTAATTTATTTATATGAAACCACAAAAAGGTGGTCAAGTTTTTATATACTATTCTAAAAGTCACAAGGACCTTAATATCTGTCATTATCCACATTCAGCAATAACAAGCGGTTATTACTAGCAGGCATCATTTGCTGGGTGCCTGGCATTTGTCCAGCACTGGACTCAACTACAGTGCTTTGTTAAGTAATGGCTGCCTTGCTTCATTTCACACACAGGAGACAGAGCCAGCCAAGGTTGTCAGCTTTCAAAGAGCAGATATGTGGCTGGCCAGGTACTAGAGTTATCAGCAAAGACTCCGCAGAACTCATCATCTACATGACAAGCAGGAATGATTGACCAAGGACTGAACATTAATTTTAAGGAGTAAAAATGAGCATTGTTTCCAGAATTTTGAAAAGACATTTCTTAAGTATAGTACCCATTCCTGAACTTAAAATAACACTCCACTTCTTTTTCACAATTGATTTAAGAAAACAAAAGATTTACCAGGAGCCACCAGCAAACACAGTACTCAAAGACTCTACCAAAATTGTATTATATTATATGTCTATGAGTATGTTTATAGCATATAACCTTCCCCAGAACAAGCAAGTCCAGTAATAAATTAAACAGATTTTTTATTACGAGAGGATTTCTCAATGACTTTAATGTGGTAATGTGTTTGTTTTGGTGCTTTCCCAGAGGGGAATTTCCCAGGCTATGGTACCCTTAGCCCTCTTTGGGAACTAGTGTTCACTGTTAGATTAGAAAATGCTACACTATAAGTTGAAGGCATCTACCAACAAGGTAAAGGTTCCCACGGTGACAGCCACAATTCAATATTGTTATGGACTAGAGAAACTAGCCAATGCAATAAAAGAGAAAAGATAAGATGTAAATATCAGAAAGGAAAAAAATCATTATCCATAAATAGTATGCTTACATAAAAATATCTAAGAGTTAGACAATCAATTAAAAACTAAAAATGATTGTAATTTAATAGTTAGATGCAGACAAGTTTGAATATAAGTTGATGTCTATGAGAAAGGAGCCCATTTGTCCAGGCAGTTTTATTTGTCATTATAAAAAAAAGAGAATAAGAGACACATAGGATCATTAAAAGTGTGTAAACTGTTTAATAATTATCCTATACTTATTTCAAGTATCAGAAAAATGATTGGAATAAAAGTTCACTTTCTTTGTTCCTGAATATTATATTATCATGGAAGACTAATTTTCCACGACATTGAGTAAAACATTTAGGAAGAACTATCTTTATATTCTGTTACACAACTTTCTACAAGATAATTTTCACAAGTTCTAAGAGTTTATAGAAACTTAGAATAAAAAGAGACCTTTTAGACCACTTAGCATGGCACCCAAAGTCTTATAGATATTTATATCCTAACCCCTTATGTCCACTCAGATAATTTATCAGAAGGACAAAGTAAAAAATAATTGCAGTGGTGTTCCTCTTAAACTACTAGATGAAACTAACAAGACTGTTACTTAAATTGTAGTTCATTTTCACTGTGGATGGGCAGTAAATATTATAAGGCCACATAAAAATACTGAATGTGTAGTAAATATTATGAGGCAACATCAAAATTATTTACACTGCATAGTCACAGAAAAAAGTTGTTTACAAAATTGTGTGTGCTGTGTGACCCTAGATGCTAACACCCAGCACCAAAGAGGAGTTACTGGCGAATGATGGCTCCTGGGAAGGGAGGTCACTTTTCTCTGGGGCGTGGCCAACAATAGACTGTTAATGTCACAGTGGAAGAGCCCAAATCAATACATATATGAGTAGTACTACTTGGACTAAATGAATTAAAATAAATAAATAAATATTTTAAAGGAATATAGACATTTCCCCAGTTTGTTTCTTTTTATATATAATTTTTATTTTATTGATTTTTATTGAGCTCTACATTTTTTCTCTGCTCCCCTCCCTGCCTCTGCCCCTCCCCTTCAAAACCCTCTCCCATGGTCCCCATGCTCTCTATTTACTCAGGAGATCTTGTCTTTTTCTACTTCCCTTGTAGATTAGAGCTATGTATATCTCTCTTAGAGTCTTCATTGTTGTCTAAGTTCTCTGGGATTGTGGTTTGTAGGCTGGTTTCCTTTGCTTTATGTCTAAAAGTCACTTGTGAGTGAGTACATATTATATTTGTCTTTCTGGGTCTGGGTTACTTCACTCAATATGATGTTTTCTAGCTCCATCCATTTGCCCACAAATTTCAAGATGTCATTTTGTTTGTTTGTTTGTTTTGTGCTGGGTAGTACTCCATTGTGTAAATGTACCAAATTTTTCTTATCCATTCTTTGGACAAGGGACATTTAGGTTGTTTCCAGGTTCTGGCTATGACAAACAAAGCTTCTATGAACATAATTGAGCACATGTCCTTGTGGCATGATTAAGCATTCTTTGGGTATATACCCAAAAGTGGTATTACTGGGTCTTGAGGAAGGTTGTTTCCTAATTTTCTGAGAAATCGTCACACTGACATCCAAAGGGGCTGTACCAGCTTGCATTCCCACCAGCAATGCAGGAGTATTCCCTCTAACCCACAACTTCTCCAGCATAAATTATCATCAATGTTTTTAATCTTGGCCATTCTTACAGGTGTAAGATAGAATTTCAAAGTTGTTTTGATTTGCATTTCTCTGGTGGTTAAGCTTGCTGAGCATTTCCTTAAGAGTCTTTCAGCCATTTTAGAGTCATCTGTTGAGAGTTCTCTGTTTAGGTCTGTACTCCATTTTTTATTGGATTATTTGTTCTTTTAATGACCAATTTCTTGAGTTCTTTGTATATTTTGGAGGTCAGATCTCTGTCTGATGTGGGGTTGGTGAAGATCTAGAATCTGCATACGGCACATCAGTCCAGATCCTTCCGGCTTTTACTGTCCACTGAGAAGTCAGGTTTGATTCTAATAGGTCTGTTTTTATAAGTTACTTAGTCTTTTTCATCTATTGGTTCTTCAGTGCTGAGATTCTCTCTTCCATCTTTTATATGTGTAGTTCCTATTCAAATTCCTAAATTTTTTCATTTCCAGAATCACTTCAGTTGGTGTTTTTTTTTTACTGATTCTATTTCAGTTTCTTAAATCTTGAACAGTTTTATTCATTTCCTTCAACTGTTTGTTTTTGTTTTCTTGTATTTCATTAAGAGATTTATTCATTCCCTCCTTAGGAACCGCTATCATCTTCATATAATTGGTTTTAATGTCTTTTTCTTGTGCTTGAGCTATGTTGGAATATTCATGGTCTGCTGTGGTCGGATTGTTGGGCTCTAGTGGAGACATATAGCCCAGGCTGTTAATGATTATGTTTGAATGCTGCCATCTAGGTGTCTGGGTTTGACATGATTATAGGTCTAGGTGATACTTTCTGGATATGTCTTTGTTGGGTGGGTGATTATTATTATTATTATTGAAAATAGATTCTTCTCTCATATAATATATCCCAACCACATTTCCCCTTCCTCTACTCCTTCCAGTTCCCCCATCCCCTTCCCCCTTCGGTTTCCTCCTCAGAAAAGAGCAGGCCACCAAGAGACGATATCCAAATAAGATAAACAAGATACATACAATATGACAGGACAAAAAGCCTTCATACCGAGTTTGGAAAAAGGCAATCCAATAGGAGGAGAGTCTCAAGAGCATTCAAAACAGTCAGAGACACACTGATTCCACTGTTAGGAGCCCCACAAAAATGCTAACCGCCATAACATGTACTCAGAGGACCTGGTGCAGACCCATGCAGGCCTTGTGCTTGCCCCTTCAGTCTCTGTGAGCCCCTGTGAACCCTGACTAGTTAACCAAATGGGCCCTTTTATTCTGGTGACCTCCAAACCCTCTGAATTCTACAGTCTTTCCTTCCACTCTTCCATGAAGTCCCCTGATCTCCAAGGAGAGGGAACCAATGAAGACCTCCAATTTAGGCCGCATAATATCCAGCTGTGATCTCTGCACTGGCTCCCATCTGCCACCTGAGGGAACCTTTCTGATGATGACTGGACAAGGCACCAATCTATGAGTATAGCAGATCATTAAGAATCATTTTGTTCCTTGGCTTCTGTTCCTCTCTGAGTTTTCAGAGTGTGATAGCTGCCTGCTGCCTGTTATCCTCACCTGCTCAGCTGATGTGTTCACAAGGAACGCCTGCTGGTGTTGGAGCCTGCCATGCTAGGGTGACTTAAGGGGAAAAGCAGGCTGGGGGAGAAGGTATTTGTGATTCACTGGGGATGGGGTCAGAGAGGAAAGGGAGACCACAGCAGATTTCCTGCTCCAGAGATGCGGGTGAGACAGGAAAGATTGGCTCCCAGGAGCAGTAGGAAAAATCTGGGTCAGCCTTCAGCCTGCTTATTGTCTTGGGAGGAGTGGCCCTTGGATTAGCACTGGGTACCTGCTTGAACCGGGAGTCCGTGACCAAGCAACAAGTGGGGTGTTTAGAAGGGAACGATCTGTGGAATCCACAGGAGGTGGGAGTAGGGGGCAGGGGGCCAAGAAAGACCACCAAGGGTGTTCTGCTGCAGAGCCAGACGAAGCCTGGGGGATTGAATCTGGGGAAAGAGAAAGAGGAAAACAGGTCTGCAGGCAGTCCACCTGTATCGCCACGCAGAGGTATTATTTTAACGTAGTTACCATAAGCAGGCAGCGGACTACAGTGAGTGGTTTTTCTCAGGAAGATAATGTGGTAGTACACACAGCTTGGCATCTGTGTATCTTCCCGAGTTATAAAACAACTCAATTAACTAAATTCATTGTGACGCTGAGCCAAAATAATAACATTTGATCTAATAGTGTTCCAAACAGGAGTCTAATGGCATGTGCTCTGAGAGTCAGAAGAATAAGCTACTACTCTTAGTGACAGCAGATTCCACCTGAGCAAATCAGCACTATCACCTACAATATGCCCACAGAATACAAACACTCAGCTCCACGTTAAGAAGTCGGTCCTATGTGATATAACATAAGAACTTGGATGGAAAATTCAGAGTGTGATTTAAAGGGCCTGCTACACCTCTAACCAATATTCATCTGTTCAGTCATCAAGTACTATGGAAAAGATACCCCACCCTGGAGAGAAGGAGCAATGTAGATCACAAGCATAGTTGTAAGACATTCATGAAACACAGGGGCAAACAATATTGCATTCACATTCACAGAATGCGTATGTCTTACTCTGATGAAGAAAGGGTCCGTAGAACCATTAGAGAAAAGAAAAAAGTAATCTCAGGATCAGTTTCAAAACAGGGTAGCATGGAAATAGTAGAATGTAAATAGACCTCAGCTGTAACACGGCTTAAGAAGACTTAGCTTCTCCTTCAGACAAGAATGCTGAGCACACAAGGAGATACTCTCCTATCATGAAAGTTCAACAATAAACTGCACCACATAGGTTTTCTAAGCACTCAAGTTACAAAGAACAACACAGTCAGGAAGCTAAGTTAAACATCACGGGATCTAACGGGGATTCCTGAAACAGAATCATGAAGGATGACTTTAATTCGGGTTGCACAGACTTCTGTGCTCTGTGACACTGCAGAAATGATCAGGCTTCTTCATGATACTTTTTGGCTATAAATTAAAATGAGATACATAAAATTCCTAGGTGGCATAATTGCTTATAAAATCTTTCTTAGGATCATGTTTATTTGACCTAAAATCTCCTTTGTTCACCCCTATCTTTCCCCTGCAGAATCCCCTTTCATTCTCTGTGGGCTCCCTGGTCCTCAGATCATCCCGTTCCATCATTGTCAGCCCCGTGGTTCCTGGTGGTGTTTCCATAACCATACTTGACTCATAAAGTGTAGTATTTCTTTTTGAATTAAAAATTTATTTCATAGGATATAAATTTGTTTGCATACCAATTAAAAGAAGTTTATTTACGTATCACATTAATAAATTTATTTATTTTACATACCAACCACAGTTTCTCCTTCCTCCTCTTCCCCACTCCCTCTCCCCGCCTCCCTTCTATCCCTCCCCCATCCACTCCTCCTCTGTCTCCATTCAGAAGGGGTAAGATTTCCCATGGGAGTCCACAAAGCATGGCATATCAAGTTAAGGGAGATTCCTCTCCCTTGCACCACGGCTGAGAAAGGCATCCCACCATTGGAAAGAGGTTCCAAAGAGCCAACTCATGTACCAGGGACAAACCTCCATCCCACTGCTAGGAGCTTTACAAACAGATCAGCCACAGAAGTATGGTATTTCCAACATGAGTCTTCCTCAGCAAACTCCAGGCTCATTCAAAGCAAACACTATTTTAAAATTAAGTGATAGTCCTTATTCTTCCAACATTAGAGGGCTAAAATCTTCCAAGGGGGAAGATGATAACTTACATAGCTTTTTAAAGAAAGATCTTTGGTGTTTTTCACATGGACTGAAATTACCTGCAAGTGTGCCATGAATGGTGCCATTGTTTTTCTCTGGCTCCTTTATCCATCTCCTGCCTACCTGTCATAATCTAACAAAAACTTTATTAGAGAGCCGGGTGGTGGTGGTGGCACAGGCCTTTAATCCCAGCACTTGGGAGGCAGAGGCAGGCAGATCTCTGTGAGTTCGAGGCCAGACTGGTCTACAAGAGCTAGTTCCAGGACAGGCTCCAAAGCCACAGAGAAACCCTGTCTTGAAAAACCTAGATAGATAGATAGATAGATAGATAGATAGATAGATAGATAGATAGATAGATAGATAGATAGATAGATGATAGATAGATAGATAATAGATGATAGATAGATAGATAGATAGATAGATAGATAGATAGATAGATAGGTAGAAGATAGATAATGATAGATAGATAGATAGATAGATAGATAGATAGATAGATAGATAGATAGATAGATAGATGATAGATAGATAATAGATAGATGATAGATAGATAGATAGATAGATAGATAGATAGATAGATAGATAGATAGATAGATAGATAGATAGATGACAGATAGATAATAGATGATTGATAGATAGATAGATAGATAGATAGATAGATAGATAGATGATAGATAGATAGATAGATAGATAGATAGATAGATAGATAGATCTTTATTAGAAACATAGCTTTTAAATAAGTAAAATATGAACTAAGAACAGTCCCTCTGTCAAAAGCTGAAGTGCGCAATTTTCCAGTGGACACCTGCTGTGTGGGTCATCCCCATCTGAGCACAGCCTCCCTCACATCCAACAAGTCCCATGCACTGCAGGAAGTCCTGAGTGCATCACTCACACTTCCTTTCCACAATGCTGCAGCCCACAAGTGAATCCATAACCAAGACAGGCCTACCAGAGTTCTGCCTCCTAAAATTTAGAATTTAGAACAAAACAAAAATTGATCTCTCTTTTGATGACTAAACTTGATATAAAAATTTCAGGAAAATCACCCAGCCATGCTTTTCCAGGCAAAAAAAAGAAGTAAAATAGGCCTGCTTACAGAGAAGAAAACTGCCACGATGTCGTTAAAGCCACTGATCAGACAGCAGGAGCCGGGTGGTGCTGTGTCCTCTGGTGACAGATGTGGCTGCAGTCCTACCTAGTCCTTAGGCACCAGGAAGACCCTGCATTCTCTTCCTCAACAGTATTTGAGTCAAATCCTGTTGCCTATACAAAAAAAAAAAAAAAAACATAATATCATTGTCTAGGAATGCTCCAACTAAGGTCCAAGAGCATAGGGAATTCAAGCTGTCTCCAGTGCTCATCTTTCTTGCATGGTCCACAAGATTCCGTGGTAGCATAAACTGTAACAATTGGGGCAGGAGGAGTGTGACGCTGGCTCGGGAGAGAAGCTCCAGGTAAAGACAAAAGAATGAAACTTCTAGACTGGAAGGGACCTAGGCTTGGCAGTGCCTGCTTTGCAGTTCCCAACCCCCAGCCGACAAACTCAAGAATCACAGCAAATGCAAAAAAAAAAAAAAAGCCAGGATGGGGATAAGAGGAGATCCAAAGATGGATGAGATGAACTCTGCAATTATCATCAAAGTCACAGAAGAAGGATGGGCTGTGACGGGTAGAATCCAGTTTCTGAATGCCATAATTATAAGAATGGTGTTGCCGCCCCCTTTAAAAACAAGAAGCAGCATGCCTGTTAAATTATTGGGTTTTCAGATTATAGGAATTCACTAGAAAAATGAAAACATAATCTTCTTTGAATCTGTCAGAAGTAGACTTTTTCTTGTAGAAGAAACTTCATCACAACGCAGAATGTCCACAGAATCGCCCAACTTGTACATATTTGGGATTTGCTTATTATTTCAAGATTTTTTTTCAAATATCTGCAACTGTGGAAAACCTCAAATAAAGTTTGCCAAATACATTTTTGCATTTAATTTTTAAGTCATGAAATCTGATTCATATGTTTCTTTTTTTTTAAATAGAGATAATTAAAATTTTCATTTTGTAAGGATTTAATGTCTACAGATGATCTTTGGAAGCTGCCTACTGCACTTCAATAAACCTTTAAATCCTTTTTCTAGAAACAGGAAAATATTTTTCTGAGTTCATTTAAAGCTGTTTCCTATTTCCCACTTGCTGCCTCAAAGAAGCTAAAGATATTGACAGCGAGACAGCTCATTAGGGGGAGAAGCCTGCTCCTACTCCCAACGACTTGAGCACAACCTCCTAGACCCCCTGGTAGCCCGCTCCTCAGTCCGTCCTTTGACTGCCGCATGCATGCTGTGACACACACACACTCTCACACTCATACACAAAATATATAAGTGAAACTGTGATTTACGTTTTTAGTTAATTAAAATACAGAAGCATCTGGTTCCGTTCTTAATTACAAATGCGAATGTGGGCTGGATTTTCCCTACACTGAAGGTAGAGAATCGGGGAAACTTCCCTGATGGCTATTATTCTCTGCCTTTGTTGTCACTTTGTTTCCCTTTTCCTTCATATTACATATATTTAAAGGAATAATTTGGCATGAAACATTCAAGCACTTCACAATGGTGGCAACTTCCACAGAATCTGTTGTGCACAGGCAATTTTTAAGCCACGAGCACAGCAAAGTTCATGTACCACATTGTTATAAACACAGCTGAAACAAAAACAACAGAAAACAATTACAGTTCCTTGACCATTCATTCTCTACAATAAGACGTTGCCAAATAATTTATTGAAAATGTTTGCTGCCTCCTTTCCACTCTTCTCTTCCTTCTTTTGCCCCTGGCACATATGCACCTTCAACCTGCACAACTCAAAAGTTACACCTTGAGCTGAGACGATACAGGACCTGCAGGCATGAGAGTCTGAGTTTAGTCTCCTAGCACCCATGTAAAAGGGGGGAGAACTTCGGGTATGGTGGCGTATGCTTGTAATCCCGTGCTGGAGAGGAGAGACAGGCAGGTCCCTGGGATCAAGGCAGGTGACTTTGTCTACTTGGTGAGTTCCAAGTCAGTGAAACACCTTGTCTCAAAAAGTAAGGTGGACAGTTTCTGAGGAACAACATTGGCCTCCACATGTGCACACATATGTGCATATTCACACACACATTAAATTTTAAAAGTTAACATGTGACATAAACAACAAAATTCTTTTCATATTTTTTTCCTCAATAGCTATGACATCTCTGATCATTTGAGAGAGACCTTTGCCTCTGCAGTATACAACAAATTTTATATTTTATTGAGATGGGTTAGTTGAAGATAACTCTTTATTTCTGCTCGCATGCTGACGCTTTACCCTTTACTACTCTGTTCCTGGGAAAATGTTCTTTCTTCTCCAGCTTGACCGGAGTCGACTCCACACCGTCTGCCTTTGTCTCAACATTTTCATTTTACCTCATACTTGAATTTCTTTCTGCATCCATAAACACTATAAATAAGCATGAGTAGTAAAAATACAGTGCTGACATCTTTATAGACATTAAATTTCATTCACATGCCATAGTGTCTGACCCACGGACTATCTAAAGTCGTCAACAGACGAGGCCTTAGAGACAGTAAATCACCCCAATGTCGTAAAATTTCCCCTTAAGGTGTCACTTTCATCTCCTCATACAAAGTTCAGGGTATCAAATTTTCTTGTCCCTCACATGTAGATTCGGGAGTATCCTGTCAGAGGGATGCAAGGGCCTGTAACATTCAGCTTACAAATAGGACACTAGGAAGCCTGCAAAGCATTGACCCTCAGGAAAGAAAAGGTATAAATTATGCTCTTCCGAGTAGCTGTAATTTTTCTCATAATATAATTTAATAATAACACATTTTTTGCTTGCAATTGGGTGGTTATCTGCCCACACATTTTTCCGTGGTCACTGAAAACATTAGAAGTGAAGGCTTTGGTGGCAGTCCCATCTGGCTGTTTAGCAACTGTATGACATTGGTGGGGTCACTTTAACCTCACCCGAATCTTAGAGTGACATCATGAGATTTTTTTAATATAGTAGATAGTATTTTAGCCCTGCTGATCTTCACAATCATCGGGCAGTAATTCAGTGACTATTGTAGAATCAAAGATATAATTTAAGTAAAACATTTACAGTGTACAAGTATCTTAAATCCCTTATATATACAATAAGAGGTAAATATTTAGTTCCCAAACATAGTACAACTCTTGGTCTGTTGTTGTTGTTGCTGTTGTTTATTTTTGAGATTATATTCTAATTATATTTCTTCCTTCCCTTTCCCCCTTCAAATTCTTCCTTACATCCCTTCTCTCTCTCCTTCAAATTCATGGCCTCTTTTTAAATCAATTGTTATTATGTACATATATTTATTTAAATGTGCATATATTCTCAAATATAGCTTGCTGAGACCATATGATGTTACTGGTCTGTATTTTCTCAGGGCTGAGCCTTTGGCACTAGACAGCTAATTATTGGTGTGCCCTTCCCCGGAGAGGACACCTCTCCTGTTTTTGATTGTCTGTAGTTGTTTGTGTAAGGCTGAGGTCTCCTGGGATTTTCCCTGTGCAGTCTGGCATGTCCACTGATGTTCTTCTTGTTCAACTCGTGTTTGGGCGGTCATGTTGGTGAGGCTTTACAGGCGTTACTAGAAGTTACTGATGTTACTAGAAGAGGCGATCTCACAGCAAAGTCCCTGCTCTCAGGTTCTTACCATTTCTGGGCTCCTCCCCACCTCAGCAGTGTTCCCTTGGCCTTGGCTATCAGGTATTTGTAGATGTATCTGTGTGCTGAGCTCCACAACTCTGCATTGTTACTGGCTGTGGTTTTGCTGTAATGCTCTCTGTCTGCTGGAAAGAGAAGTTTTCTTGATGAGGGGTAAAGACTACACTTTTCTGTACACTTAAAAACAAATATTTATAGATTATTGTTAGGGATTATGCTGGTTTAGTAAAGCTGTGATTGTGGATCCTCCTCTATTAACCTTGATTTGACTAGCATTGACTAGTTAGGTAGTTTTCCAGTACCAGGTGTGGTATCTCTCTTGTTGAGAGAGTCTTAAGTATAACTAGGGAACAATTGGTTACTCCCAAAGCATCCAAGCCACTACTACACCTATAAACTTATGCTGTCATGATGGTGATTGATACAGTTCACAGGCAGCATGGTTGGGTGGGGCTGTTAGTTGCCTCTCTCCTTTGGAAGCTTGCATGATATCTTCTGGTACCATGAAAACTGGGCCTCAAGGAGAAGCCAATCAGATCAGTTCTAGCTCAGTGGAGTCTCGGAAATATGAAATTACCTTCACCCCCTGGGGGATAAGCAAGAACAACAGCAATAGGCTGTGTATTTGGGAGTCTCTTGGACAGCCCTCACCAGCTCCTCAAAAGAGGGCTTCTCTTTGTCTGATGTTGACATCTCTTAATCTTACTAGTCTCTGCTCAGTCAATTGTTATCCAGTTCTGGGATCACAAGAGCCTAAGGCCCTGCCCCTCTCTGCTTAAAATGAGCTTGTTTATGCCCTCACAAATAAAAAACACCAAGTTTTATTGTAAAGACTAAAGACAAATGAACTTGGTTATCTCGCAGTCCAACAGATTCTTTGGAAGTGGGTGGGCTTATCTGTTTCCCAAACCCTACTTTCCATTTTCCATTTCAGCCATGATTTCATTACCCCCTTTAAAGATGGATGACTACCCACAAGACCATTTTCATAATGCCAAGACGAAAGTCACAGAACAGTTTAGCTGGTTAGAAACTGAACAAAATGCCCAGAGAGCAAACACAAGAATTCTTCTCTGGCCAACTAACTAGAGTTTTCCTACAAGGAGCTGGTAAAATACTAATAAAATTCCTTTTGTTTTTCAGCTGCTGATGTTCTAATTGTTTTTGTTTCATGCAACCCTGAATTCTTAGTCACTAACACAATATAAACAAGTGTGTCCTCTGAAGAACACTGTGGAATCAGAACATTAAGATGAACAGCTAGGCAACAGCTCTTATGTCTACCAGGTGGCACTGAACCTTCAGCACTGGGTGCTCAATTTTCTAGCCATGAGCAGGGGCTGTTTTTCTTCTGCTACAGACCTCCTCTGTCTCATATAAATATAAACGAAACAAGCTTTCTTTATACTCTTGCGAGTTAAAACCATCAAGTCTGATTGTAAAGACTAAAGACTATGTATATTGTCTATATATATATAAAATCTTTCTATATGTATATGTTAATACACACACACACATACACACACACACACACACACACACACACACACACACATATATATATATATATATATATATATATATATATATATATATATATATAGTAACATCTTTGCATCCTAAATCTAAACTTCTGCTCGTCAACTTGTGAGCACAGAAAGCACCACCTTTTAAGGCAACTAAGTAGTTACCTTAGTATTTATAAAAAATTCTTATTTCTCCAAAATCAGAAACGACTTCTAACTCATACTTGCAATGTGCCCTCTAATTTTAAACTGAAGACCACTTTGGGATTTCAGACGCGTTAGTAATATTTCCAAGGTGGGTTGTCTTTGAGAGTGAACAAGCTTCTGCCATATGTTGTTCCAGCCTCCATTCAGCTGTTTAGGAGCTGTGGGGATGCTGATATGCGTTGATCAGACCTCAAGAACCATTAAGTGTATACAGCAGCATGCTAGACACTGCAATAGAGTGATACATTAGAGATGTAAAGTACAGCAATACCCATGCTTCATTGATACCAACAGCACCAGGAACTGTAATTTACTTAAGAATATAATTCCAGCTGTTTGGGCGCTGGGACAGGGTCCGAATTGGGAGGGCAGCCAGGAGGGTAGTAGCTCCTTTGTCTAGGTGGCCTGCCTGCCCTGCGGCAGCGAGGTCGGCCCTTTGTTCACGAGACACCCAAGCAGCACGGAGACCAGATCCCGGTACCAGAAGAGACATCACCAGGGTGGGTGAGTTTCTGACTGCGGCGGCAGCCCGGGACAGGGAACTCAGACGTTCCTCAATCCTCCTGCACTCCTTGGTCAGTCTGCAGGGGCTATACTGCCCAATACTTCCTCTCTATTCATATCCCACCCAGCTTGCATCCACGACCCTCCCCCACCTCCTCTGACCCCCGCCCCCGCCTTGAACCACACAACAGCTCCCAGCTCAGCCTGTTTGGGCGCTGGGACAGGGTCCGAATTGGGAGGGCAGCCAGGAGGGTAGTAGCTCCTTTGTCTAGGTGGCCTGCCTGCCCTGCGGCAGCGAGGTCGGCCCCTTTGTTCGCGCAGACACCCAAGCAGCAGGGAGACCAGATCCGGGTGCCAGGAGAGACATCACTGGGCAGATCAAGCTCAGCAGGACGGACCTTGCTTCCACACTGAAGAGATACACCCAGGAGGCTCAGTCACAGCAAAAACTGGACCAAGACACCAGGCCTCTCTTGGCTTCATTTGAAAGAGGAGATGGGAAGGCGCCAATGCAAGAATTCCTCCAACAACCTGAAAGGCAACATGACATCACCAGAACCCAGGGATCCCGAAATAAGAAGAATTGTACACCCTACTCCAGAAGAAGTAGAAGAAATCGACCCAAAAGTGAATTTTTTGAAAATAATAGAAGACCTTAAACAGGAGGTGAAAAACTGCCATAAACAATTAGAGATTACAAACAAAAAGGTAGAGGAAATGAATAAATCGCTCAAAGATACCCAAGAAAACCAAGAGAAACAAGAAAATGCAATCAAACAGGTAAGGGAAATGGTTCAAGACCTGAAGAACGAAATGGAAGTAATGAAGAAAACACAAACCGAGGGAAGGTTGGAGATGGAAAAATCTGGGTAAACGAACAGGAACTACAGAGACAAGTACTACCAACAGATTACAAGAGTTAGAAGAAAGAATGTCAGACACTGAAGATACCATAGAGAAAATTAACACACTGATCAAAGAAAACAGCAAAACCAACAAATTCTCATCACAAAACATTCAGGAAATATGGGACACAATAAAAAGACCAAACCTAAGAATAATTGGGATACAAGAAGGAGAAGAAGTACAGCTCAATGGTTCAGAAAATATATTTAATAAAATTATAGAAGAAAACTTTCCCAGCCTAAAGAAAGATATTCCTTTGAAGGTTCAAGAAGCATACAGAACACCGAATAGACTGGACCAGAAAAAAACATCTCTCGCCACATAATAATCAGAACACAAAACATCCAGAATGAAGAAAGAATATTAAGAGCTGCAAAGGAAAAAGGTCAAGTTACTTATAAAGGTAAACCTATCAGACTTACACCTGACTACTCTATGGAAACCATGAAAGCCAGAAGGTCCTGGATAGATGTACTGCAGAAGCTAAGAGAACATGGATGCAAGCCCAGACTACTATACCCAGCCAAGCTTTCGTTCACTATAAATGGAGAAAACAAAATTTTCCAGGATAAAAACAAATTTAAACAATACGTAGCCACAAATCCAGCCTTACAGAAAGTAATAGAAGGAAAATCACAAGCCAAGGAGACCAACAATGACCACAATAACTCAAACTTCTAGACACCCTTTACCAGCGCAACTAAAAGAAAGCAAACACACAAACCCTATGACTAAAAAAGTGACCAGAGTTAGCAACCACTGGTCATTAATATCCCTTAATGTCAATGGACTCAACTCACCTATAAAAAGACACAGGCTAAGAGATTGGATACGCAAACAGGATCCAACATTCTGCTGTTTACAAGAAACACACCTCAACCACAAAGATAGGCACCTACTTAGAGTAAAGGGATGGGAAAAGGTTTATCAAGCAAATGGACCTAAGAAACAAGCAGGTGTGGCCATACTAATTTCTAACAAAGTTGACTTCAAACTTAAATCAATCAGAAGAGATGGAGAGGGATATTTTATACTCATAACAGGAACAATTGATCAGAATGAAGTCTCAATCCTGAATATCTATGCCCCTAATATAAAAGCACCCACATATGTAAAAGAAACATTACTAAAACTCAAAGACGCCATCAAACCGCACACACTAATAGTGGGAGATCTCAACACGCCTCTTTCACCAATGGACAGGTCAATCAGACAGAAACCTAACAGAGAAATAAGAGAATTAATCGAGGTATTGAACCAAATGGACTTAACAGACATCTATAGAACATTCCACCCAAATAGGAAAGAATATACCTTCTTCTCTGCAGCTCATGGAACCTTCTCGAAAATTGACCACATCCTCGGTAACAAAGCAAACTTCCACAGTTACAAAAAAATATCCATAACCACCTGTGTCTTATCAGATCACCACGGACTAAAGTTAGAATTCAACAACAATGCTACCCCCAGAAAGCCTGCAAACTCATGGAAACTGAATAGTCAACTATTGACCCACACCTGGATTAAAGAAGAAATAAAGAAAGAAATTAAAGTCTTCCTTGAATTCAATGAAAATAAAAGAATCAACATACTCAAACTTATGGGACACTTTGAAAGCAGTCCTAAGGGGAAAGTTCATAGCCCTTAGTGCCCACTTAAAGAAAACAGAGAAAGCATACATTGGAGACTTAACAGCCCACCTGAAAGCTCTAGAAAAAAAAGAAGCAGACTCACCTAGGAGGAGTAGAAGACTGGAAATAGTCAAACTGAGGGCTGAAATCAACAAAATAGAAACACAGAAAACAATCCAAAGAATCAATGAAACAAAAAGCTGGTTCCTGGAGAAAATCAACAAAATTGATAAACCCCTATCCAAACTAATCAAACGGCAGAGAGAGAATCTGCAAATTAATAAGATCAGAAATGAAAAGGGGGATATAACCACAGACATAGAGGAAATTCAGAGAATCATTAGATCTTACTACAAAAGCCTGTATGCCACAAAACTGGAAAATGTAAAAGAAATGGACACTTTTTTAGATAAATACCATATACCAAAGTTAAATCAGGACCAGGTGAACAATCTAAATAGACCTGTCAGTCGCGAAGAATTAGAAGCTGTTATCAAAAACCTCCCTACCAAAAAAAGCCCAGGACCAGACGGTTTCAATGCGGAATTCTACCAGAATTTCCAAGAAGACCTAATACCTATACTCCTTAAGGTATTTCACAATATAGAAACAGAAGAGTCATTGCCAAATTCCTTTTATGAAGCTACCATCACTCTGATACCAAAACCACACAAAGACTCAACCAAGAAAGAGAATTACAGGCCAATCTCACTCATGAACATCGACGCAAAAATCCTCAACAAAATACTGGCGAACCGTATCCAAGAATACATTAGAAACATTATCCATTATGATCAAGTAGGCTTCATACCAGAGATGCAAGGCTGGTTCAACATACGAAAATCTATCAATGTAATCCATCATATAAATAAACTGAAAGAAAAAAACCATATGATCATTTCATTAGATGCTGAAAAAGCTTTTGACAAAATTCAACATCCCTTTATGATAAAAGTCTTGGAGAGATTAGGGATACAAGGGTCATACTTAAATATAATAAAAGCTATTTACAGCAAACCGACAGCTAACATCAAATTAAACGGAGAGAAACTCAAAGCCATCCCACTTAAATCAGGAACACGACAAGGCTGTCCACTCTCTCCATACCTCTTCAATATAGTGCTTGAAGTTTTAGCAATAGCAATAAGACAACATGAGGGGATCAAGGGGATTCGAATTGGAAAGGAAGAAGTTAAACTTTCGTTATTTGCAGATGATATGATAGTCTACATAAGCGACCCCAAAACTCCACCAAAGAACTCCTACAGCTGATAAACACCTTTAGTAATGTGGCCGGATACAAGATCAACTCCAAAAAATCAGTCGCCCTCCTATACACAAAGGATATGGAAGCAGAGAGGGAAATCAGAGAAGCATCACCTTTCACGATAGCCACAAACAGCATAAAATATCTCGGGGTAACTCTAACCAAAGAAGTGAAGGATCTATTTGACAAGAACTTTAAGGCATTGAAGAAAGAAATTGAAGAGGATACCAGAAAATGGAAGGATCTCCCTTGCTCTTGGATTGGGAGGATCAACATAGTAAAATGGCAATCCTACCAAAGGCAATTTATAGATTCAATGCAATCCCCATCAAGATCCCATTAAAATTCTTCACTGATCTTGAAAGGACAATAATCAACTTTATATGGAATAACAAAAAACCCAGGATAGCCAAAACAATCTTGTACAATAAAGGTACTTCTGGAGGCATTACCATCCTTGACTTTAAACTCTACTATAGAGCTACAGTAATGAAAACAGTGTGGTATTGGCATAAAAATAGAGAAGTCGACCAATGGAATCGTGTAGAAGACCCGGATCTTAACCCACAAAACCTATGAACACCTCATTTTCGATAAAGGTGCTAAAAGTATACAATGGAAGAAAGAAAGCATCTTCAACAAATGGTGCTTGCACAACTGGATGTCAACCTGTAGAAGAAAGAAAATTGACCCATATCTATCACCATGCACAAAACTCAAGTCCAAATGGATCAAAGACCTCAACATCAATCTGAACACACTGACCCTGATAGAAGAGAAAGTGGGAAGTACCCTACAACAGATGGGCACAGGCGATCGCTTCTAGGTATAACCCCAGCAGCACAGTCATTAAGGGCAACATTGAATAAATGGGACCTACTGAAACTGAGAAGCTTCTGTAAAGCAAAAGACACTGTCACTAAGACAAAAAGGGAACCCACTGACTGGGAGAAGATCTTCACCAACCCCGCAACAGACAAAGGTCTGATCTCCAAAATATATAAAGAACTCAAGAAACTAGACTTTAAATGCTAATTAACCCAATTAAAAAATGGGGCACTGATCTGAAGAGAGAATTCTCAACAGAAGAAGTTCAAATGGCCAAAAGGCACTTAAGGTCATGCTCAGCCTCCTTAGCGATCAGGGAAATGCAAATCAAAACAACATTGAGATATCACCTTACACCTGTCAGAATGGCTAAAATCAAAAACACTAATGATAGCCTTTGCTGGAGAGGCTGTGGAGAAAGGGGGTACCCTCATCCATTGCTGGTGGGAATGCAAACTTGTGCAACCACTTTGGAAAGCAGTGTGGCGGTTTCTCAGGAAAATTGGGATCAACCTACCCATGGACCCAGCAATGCCACTCTTGGGAATATACCCACGAGATGCACGATCATATGACAAGGACATTTGTTCAACTATGTTCATAGCAGCATTGTTTGTAATAGCCAGAACCTGGAAACAACCTAGATGCCCGTCAATGGAAGAATGGATGAAGAAAGTATGGAATATATATACATTAGAATACTACTCAGCGGTAAAAAACAATGACTTCGCGAATTTTGCATGCAAATGGATGGAAATAGAAAACACTATCCTGAATGAGGTAACCCAGACCCAAAAGGATGAACATGGGATGTACTCTCTCATAATTGGTTTCTAGAGATAAATAAAGGTCAGTGAGTCTATAATTTGATATCCTAAAGAAACTAAATAAGAAGGTGAACCGAAAGAAAAACATATAGCTATCCTCCTGGTTATGGGAAGTAGACCAGATTGCCGGGCAAAAATTTGGGATCTTGGGGGTGTGGTGGGAGGGGGGGGTGAGGGGGAGAAGGGGAGAGAAATGTGAGAAGGGGGAGGATGGGGGGAAACTGGGGAAACGGGATGTTTGGGATAAAGGAAGGTTGGTTAGGGGAGCAGAGAAGCACACATCTTAATTAAGGGAGCCATCTTAGAATAGAAAAAAAAATAAAATAAAAAAAAAACAGTTTCCAATAGAGAGAGCTTAAAGCTGCCTAACAGGTACTCAAACAGGTAAAATATAAATCAACAGGTAAAGTATACAATAATCAACAAACACAGCATATTAATTATAATGCAGCTATGGCAAGTGTGCATATTAAATATAAAACTTATTCTACAACATTTTCATAAAAAAATGCTGTTTATGGCAAAATCTTCTCAAGTTTTGCCAACTAAGATATTAAACTCTTAATTTAAACCAGTAGCCTGTCTGGTACAAAAGGGCAGGATAAAAGCTAAAAAATGGCTTGATCCCCAGATGATTAGTGCTACAATTCACACAACTGTATTTTGCTAATGTTATAGCAAAAAAAATCCCTTAAAGGATTTTATGTTAAATTTAACAAATGGCTCTTCCAATGGAGGAACTGCATATATGGCTAATAATAATAAAAAAAAATATTATGGAGCATAATAAGGCTCCTTGTAAGCAGCTTATGAAACTTGCAAGTAGATCCAGATGCAAACGGATCTGACATGATAACACCAAGCTGACCTTTGCTAGGGCAAGGTGGAAAAGCCCTTGCAATGCATTATGAAAAAACCCGACCTATATATATTTGGGGTCGAGGATATGTTTATGCTTTTTTCACAGAAAGAAAATAAAAGCTGGGCCTGATGTCGAGGCTACGCTGCGGACACAGAGGAGTCCCTGAGGCGATTGCAGAGAGGTCCTTAGTCTGGCTTTTCCTGCCCCCAAGGAGAGGAGTCCCTGATAACAGAACCTGCTGCTCCACTCTACAGGGTGTCAATTCTGCCTCCTGAGTCCAGGGAGACCTGGCTGAGATAATGCCAGGATGTGCTTCAGATAGCTGAATCCAGCTCACCTCACCCAGGAATCCCACCGGCCCTGAAGCACAAGTGCGAAACTGCTTCTGCAGCTTGAACTCTGGTCTGCTTTGGAGCTGAGATGCAGACTGGACATCAGACTGTTTTAATCTCTGGGACACAGAACTCATTTTAATTAAAATACTAACCTCTTCACTTAAGAAGGGGAAAGATTGGGGTTCCTGTGACTGTTGCTCAGAGTCCGGAAATGGTGGTATTTGACAACAATGTATGTCATTGTACTCTTACTGAAATTGATCTAATGATATTTGTAACTGCTTATAGATGTTGGGAAAGGTTTGACACATGCTGTAAAGTGTTTGGGTTTAATGCATATGTTAAGAATTTTAGATTTTGATCCCTTTTTCACCTCCCTAATTGATGGCAGGCAAGCACACGTAACTTTTTGTGGAGTAGGCATTTAGGAAGGAGGACATACCATGGGCCAGACTAAAAGGTGAATACTGGAGTTTGGAAGGTGCCCCTTTCTTCTTGTCTGGAGATGGAGTTATTGGTGCCAAAATTATATCATATCTTTTGTTTAAGGAGCACCTCACAGATTTTTCATTAATGATAGATACAGGGGCCCAATGACGGGAGTTAGTGTGGATCCTCACCTAAATTTCAAATCCATACAGAGGCCGTACAGGCCGGCTCAACATGGCATGGTTTTTTAGGTACGAAGGCGCTCTCCACATAGCCTAAGACAGGGTGCCCTGTGATCTGCTTACTTTAATCCTACTAGATACCTTTTATTTGAGAAGCTCCAAGAAACTAATGCTACTCATAAGGCACCCTCTGTTCCCAGGAGAGGTAAATTGCTTCACCAGTCGAGAGGAGGGTCTCTCCCTTGTCCCAGTCCCTTCTCCTTTAGATCTGACACCATGGTTGACTCTGTCTTCGTGCCCTCCACCTATAACTACTTGCCTTTATATAAGAAAGGAGGAATATGTTGGGGAGCCGTTCCCCCCCTAAAGATTGTTACAGAAACCATCACCTTGGGGAGCCTGCAGGGAACCCCAAACCCATAATTATGTTAAGAATAGTCCTATTGGCAAAACCTGCCCCACACCCAATTAGCTATTCGCTAATTGCTAACGAACCTAATCTGATAGCGGAACTGCCTTAAATTCCAGCTATCCAGGGAACTAGGTGTGGCAACTCCTGACTTCTTGGCCTACCTGACCGGATGTAGGTTACGTGACTGGGACCACGCGGCCAGATTCCATGCTCCTGTGCCCTGCTCCCCAAGCCCTCATTCAGGGGGTATGTTGTTACCCTGTCCCTAATAAACGGAGGCTTTGACAAAAAAAAAAAAAAGAAAGAAACCAATGGAAACATATAAAGCTAAATGTACTCTTTTCTAAGTATAAAAAAAAAAAAAAAAAAGTAACTACTTTTTAAATTTAAATTTTTATTTACTCATGTAGTCCTGGGGACAGTAACTTAATGTTACTGAAAAGCTTCAAGCAAATACTAATTGTGATCTATCTCAATGTAGCAACCCCTTATAATAAAAACTGAATGCTTTTCCCAAAAAAAAAAAAAGAAGTAAAGGTTTTGTTGTAATTTATACACTAATGTATAATTCATAAAAAGAGTAGAAAACAATGCAGCACTCAGTAGGCATCAATAAATACTATTTACGAAACGAGTACCGCTTTTGTTCTCTACCTGCATAATCAACCAAATGTAGATAAATATTATTGTAAAATAGCTTGATTAGTATTGAACATGTATGGAACTTTTTTCTTGTTACTGCTTTTAAAACAGCAGACCACATAACCATGTATATAGTGTTTTCATACTCGTAATTCATGTTATCTAGATATTGTTTAATAACTATGAGAAACTATTCATAGATTATATTTAAATGTAAATCTTATATGTAAATATAAATTTTATAGAAGGGACTTATAAAAAATCTACTTTTGATTCACAGGCACACTGGGACAAGTCTCCCATGTATAATAATAAATAAATACATTTCCACATTGAGCCCAAGGTTTTAACGCCTATTGTATCTGGAAGTATTAATGTCATTACTGAGTAATTTTCTAAATTGTTGGCAGGTTATATAATTATTTATTGTGGTTGCTCACATAATTTTTCTTTGCTAAGTCTGATTAGTGTTAGTCTTTAATATTCTTTACTATGCATCAGTGTGGTTTTCAGATGTCTGTTCTTTGGGCAGAAAATATGTTACTAATAATAGAAATTAAAGTTGTTGATGCCAAATCACAAAAAAAAAAAAAAAAAAA
>CAWTZC010001942.1:0-13489 GCA_963919715.1 Microtus obscurus | reverse complement strand
AACTTGTAGGAGAGGCCAAACAACAACTGGTCCAACTTAAGGTCCACAGCACCACCACAGAGAAAGCCCATGCCTGACACTGCCTGGATAGCCAGGAATCAGAGACAGGAAAGCCCAGAGACTCAGGATAGAAACAATATAACAGACAAAAAAAAAGTAATGTCAATGGCAGCTAGATGATGTTCTGCTATACTCATAGATTGGTGCCTAGCCAGGTGCTCATTGATCATCATCAGCAACTGGTAGGTGCAAATGCAGAATCGCAGCTGCACGTTGGGCAGTGCCAGAAGAACCCTACGAAGACGAGGGGGGGGGGTTGTAGGAGCCAGAGGAATTGAAACACCACAAGAATGTCTCCCCACAATCAACCAAGCCAGGACTCATAGGGGCTCACAGAACTGAAATGACAAAAATGGATCTTGTATAGCTGGGAAGCTAGGTCCTCTACATATTGTTATGGTTATGTAACTTGGTGTTCTTGGGAGACTCCTAACAGTGAAAGTGGGGGATATCTCTAACCCTTTCCCTCCTATTGAGTTGCCTGGTCAGCCTTGATATGAAATTTTGTGTCTAGCCTTACTGTATAACTTGTTATGCCATGTTATTCCTGGAAACTCCATTTTCTGAAATTGAGGAGATGGATTTGGGCAGAGGAGAGGTGGGGGAGAGACTTACAGGAATGGAGAGAGGAAACTGTGGTTGGGATGTAATCTATGAGGAGAAAAATTTTAAAAAAGGAAAAGAAAAGAAAAATGATTAAATTTGCATTGTATTTAGCAAGCATATTACAACTCACTGAATCTAACATTCAATAAAGAACAAAAGAACTATATATTAAATTAATCCACAACTACAGATTCTTTTTATCTCCTTCCATTTGGTGGAGGAGGTGTCATTTTTCATAATTTCTTCATGAAACCTGACAGCTAGTTGTCCTACTATGAAGAATTAAGGTTGTGACTAGACCTCAAGGGCCACCATGAAGACTGTAGGAGGAGGTCCATGGCTACTAATATTTTTAGCAGCTCATACACTGTTCTAGGTGTTGTCTGCAGCTGTGTGTGCACGTTGTACCACGTCACATGTGTTCTCTACCATGTTAATCTAGAGTGTGTGTTCCTAGAGCATGTTCAAGTAAGGTCATATGTACCTGTGTGCACGTGTACCTAGGCTGTATTTCCAGCTCATGTGTTCCCAGTTCACGTATACCCTCATTACAGAGCCACTCCCAACTGTGTGTCTCCTGGGCCATACATCAGTGCACATATTCCTGGGCTGTGTGTGCCCAGGCCCCCCACTCAGCATCAGCATGTCTTTGCAGAAGGCTTTCTCTTAGCGTCAGCAAGCAGAAATGGCTTATTTGTCCCCTGATGCCCATATTGTGAAAGCAGCCCCACTTTCCATTGCTGGGCCAGGCAATAAAGTCAGGCATTGCTTTTTGAAAAACAAACAGTGCAACAATGAAGACTTTTGAACAAAACCTCTGAAGCTTCCTTCTCAGTGCCTCCTCATTCTCACCATGGGGGAAACTTAGCAACTAGATGTAAACTGGTAGCCCCAGGAAAAATGACTATTTCACAGGTCACTGTACATGGTGTCTCATTCATTTTCTGCTCCTAAGAGAGGGACACCAGAGAAATGATAATGTATGAAAAGCAGAGGTCTATTTCATTGATATTTTAGAAGCTAGGTAGACAACCATAGGGCCCACTTCTGGCAAAAGCCTTCTTGTGGCATCATGCCATGGCGGAAGTGCTGTTGTTCCTACTGTAAATCCATTCCTAAAAACCTAACACACTCAATTACAATGGAGTTATGAAGGAGAGGTAGAAGGACATGGGTAGATGTTAATAAAAGGCAAAAAGGCTTCCTGAGATGGTGGCTTCTTGTTCACAGGGAACTTTCAAGGAGAGATGGTAGGAAGGCACCAGGCAGGTATCTAGACAGAACCAAAGGGGCAAGGGAGGACCCAGGGAGTCTGTATGTATCTAATCAAAGAGGTTTTGGTGTACCCCCAGGCTTGGGAGCTCCTATCCTAAGGGACAAGGCTGTTTTTTCTGGTTCTCACACTGTGCTTTCCTGTGCATTCAATTCTTTGTTTGTCCCAAGAACCAAACTTGGCAAGCCCCTAAATACAATTACCCACCAATGCCATTTATACGAATTCCTTATACTCAACCGTATGTGTGTTGCAGAGTTACCAAACACACCTCCCAGGCAAAACTCTTCCATTGAGCTGTATCCCTACACTCACTGGTGGATTCTAAAAAAATATTCAACCACCTCCTCTCTTTAACTTTTTATTGTGGAAACAAGGGTCTCACTAAGTCACCCAGGCTGAACCTGAACATGTGTCTTCCTGTCTCAGCTTCCTGGAAGTTGGGATGACAGAGCCTGACACCATGCCCATCTTATTCACATCTTCAAAGTTTCAGTCTCTAACTCTGTTGCAGTGGGCATTAGGTCTCCAAGTGATGAGCTGGGGACACGTTAAATCGTAGCACCAGGTGGGGTGCCATGGTGTAAGGCCAGGAATTCTGTCTCCTCTACATCAACTTCCACAAACTCTGTTGAGTTACTCCCACTGCCCCCAACCACGAAGAAGGCAGAAATGTCACCGGGGAGATCAGGCATTCAGCTCATTGCTCCTTATGGGCAGAGTTACTCTTTGTGGGCAAAGGAACAGTGACACACACACAGTGAGAAAGAACAACGGACTCTCTCCACAAACTCACTGCTCAGCAGGAGACACTAAAATAGCAATGGAGGGTCATGGAATCAGAAAGTGTGGCCATTATTTGAAGTAAAGGTAAGGCCCACCAGGCTTGTCCTAGCTGTGGGTAGGGTGAGGCTACAATGGCGTGTGGCTACTAGGGTGGGGAGGGTGGAAGATGGCTCACTGGGTAAAATTTTTAACGATTTACAAGGGTGACAGCTGAGTTTGTTCAGAATTCACATAGAAATGGCAGAGTCCCACCTCTTATAATCACAGCTGTGGAGAAAGTTAAAGCAGAAGGATCCTAGGACTGACTGGGCTAGCCGGTCGAGATTGACTAGTGAACTTTGGGCCAGTGAGAAACTGGTTGTATCTTAAAAGATGTGAGCAGCGTTCTTGGGGTTGATGCCCAGGCTGTCCTCCACCTCCATGCACAAGCAAACATATACATGTGCTTGCCACACTCAGAGCTTCACACACACACACACACACACACACACACACACACACACACGAGGTGGGGATGGGGAGGTCTACTAATGTTTTGAAGTAGACACCAGAAAGCATAGCAAAGTGTCTTCCCAAGTTCAAATATTACTGGCCACTTACACTACCCCAAATACTTGTATTTTCTCTTCTTTATTGATGAGGTCTATAATTTTGATTCAGCTTACTGTGCCATGATTGACTTAGGAGTCTCATATATTGAAGCTACAGAAGTGCTTTCTGACTGCAGAACGGGTATGCAGAAGGTGAGCTAGAACTAGCTAAAGAAAGAGTGAAGAGGACATTTCTAGTTTGAAAGAATGAAACATGAAAATTATAAAGCTTGGATGGAAGCAGCCTACTGGCACTGGAGAGAAGCATTGCAGGGCAGAATGGTGCAGAAGCGTGGGCTTCAGGTCACCAAGGACGGTCCAGCACATTCCAAGTGCAATGTGGAGCTCCTGAAGGGGACACACAAGAAGAACATGACCAGAGTCACCAGATTAAAGATGCTCCAGGGATGAGGCAGGGTTCAAACTCTTTCTTGCATGAATCTTTTTATGCCTGAAACTGTTTACAGGACCGTGATATATAGGAGCATAAACGAGGCATACAAATCAAACACTTACTGTCAATGACTCATAAAAATATATTTTCAAATAACTCTTCGGTACATATCATTTTACGTTAAAGAGGAAAGTACTTTTCTATACTACTGGGATAGGTGTGTTGATTTATCTTTACACAACCATTCAAATCTTTGACTGAGATATTTGATACTACAGGGTGCAGAACTCTGAACATTTCTGTAGCTGATCATTGCTTTGATTGTATAATTGTCAGAGCTAACTATCACTTCATGTAAATATAACACACACGCACACACACATACATACACACACGCATGCACACACACACGCATATATATATATATATATATATATATATATATATATATATATATATATATACTCTCATTTTAGAAATTGTTAAAAATCCTAGCTTCATACATGTTTAAACAAACAAACAAACAAAAAAACTCAAGTCCAGCAGCACAAACACTGTTTTTTTTTTAGCTATTCTAAAAAACTTTAAATTTGATTTTTTACCATGAAAGGAATGATGTTAAAACTCTTGGCTTTCTAATTAAATCATTTTCTGTTTTTTGGGGCTAATGAGATGGGTCAGCCTTTGAAAGAATCTGCTGTTCTTATAGAGGACCCAGGTTCAGTTCGCTTCAACCACAGGGTGGTTGAGAGCCCTGTCATTAACTCAGTCTCAGAGAACTACGCCCTCTTCTGGCTTCCATTGGTTCTGCATGTGTGAGATGTACACACATGCAGGAAGGCAAACTCAAAAACACATACACACGAGAAAAAAATTAAGTTTTTATGTTTCCATAAAACCCGAAAACTTTGTATGTAGAGTGAAAACACCGCCATTGCCCAACATAAAGCAGTCTCAAGTCTACTAAGGTGATTCGGACAGCATTCACTGGCATCACCCCAGCACAAAGTTTGTCGTTGAATGTTCAGGACTAGTGTTGCAGTGATATTAGGCTGTGCTAGAACTGGCCACAATGCTGTTAGAAAAAGTCTTGGATTTACCATGCATTTGGTTTCCAGTTACCATGTGGTCCCCTCCATATTCAGAGACCTCTCCAGCGTTAACCAAACTCTTGAGACTCACCCACACCCCCTATTCAGTTATTTGGTTGTGTAGGCCACCATGTGGAGCTGGGATACAGCTTGTTGTTTCTTCTTCCTTGAAACTGGCAGAAAGCGTAAGAAAAATAATCTCTATTCTATCACCTTAATCCACATCTAGACCTTCTAGGGCCATCATTTTTCACAAAGATGAGGACAGATACAATATGTTGTCATCATATGTTTCAGGGACCAGAAGCCTAGGTGAGGAGAATGATTTTGTCCAAGTCCCATGTGACTCTCCACTTGAGTGTAAGAATGGATAAAGGATTATTATACCACCACCACCACCACCACCACCACCACCACCACCACCACCACCCCACCATCATCATCATAAGTATAAAGGACTACAGGTTCTGTCAAAAAAAAAACGAAAGTAGATGCCTACTCATTAAAAACCTACAACTCACCAATTACAGAAATAAACTATCCACTGTTCAATCCTCCCAAGGCTCAGGATCACGTAGAGGGGGGCTGAAAAAATTTGCAAAACCAGGTGTCAATACCTGGCCACACGAAAATAAGTCCCTGTGGTCACAACAGTAAAGCTGCATGGATGAACTCAGAGCGGTGTGGCGAGCACACTGACAACTACATCAGCTCAAACCGAACATCCCATACGGACAGAGGTGGCGAAGTTCTATTGCTGTTGGGAGCTATTGTATTTGATAGCTCCTGGGGGATTTGGTAGTCAGTTTTCTTTATGAATGCAGTCACTGCATCCCAGTAGGAAGGAAGCCATACATCCGTGAATATATGACTGGCATAAATTGTACTAGAGTGTGAAATAAAAAGACACAATTTGATACGTAGGGTGCAAAATTGATCTGTGAGAAATTGGGCCAAAACTCTTTATACAAAATTCTTAATGAACTGGTTTGAAAAAGAAAGAAAACAAATAAAGTTTACTTGTTTCACATTAGTTTGGCAGCAAAGTGAGTTTTCAAGATGTATCAGCAAGAGGTAGACTTTTAAAAATTGAATTATACCCCAGAATACCTACGATTTTTCTGGAAATCCAAGGCACAGCCATCTCCCAGCTCTGGTATTTTCATCTCAGTTCCAGTGTAGTTTTCCTTCTGGTGTCAGAGGAGCGGGCCTAGCATGAAGATATTTAGATTGGGTTGGCCTAACCTAACACATATTCTTCTAAACCATCATGAGTTTGGTGGTCCATTTTCTAAGCTGCCACATATTAGGTGATTATAAATGTGGTTGGAGGGCCGACACTCAGGATGGCTGGGCCACTGTCAAGTCCAAGCCTGCATTTATTTCACTCGGGCACATATTTTGTTTGTGACCTTTCCTGGCAACTGACATGGTAATTTATAGTTAAGGTAAGAGGATTCAAATTATATTTGAATGTTCATCACTTTTCTCCTGACCAGTTAATGTCAGGCACTAAAGATACATTGCCTCTCTGGCTTTGACCAAATCCCTCAAGAACTCCTGAGAATGGCACAGCAAGGGCCAGTGTTATACCGACCAGTGTGGCACCAACCAGCATGAAGGCGCTGCTCAGGATGATTGTTCTGCAGCTTTATAGAAGCTACATTATAGCCCCCATCTTCAGCCTCATCCTTTCTTCTGCTCATATACTTCCACCTACTTTAAAGTACTTCATTAGGAAAAGTTCAGCTTCTTTTTCCAATACATATTTTATTAATTCTTTGAGAGCTGTGTATAGCATGCTTTGATATTATATACCATCCAATCTTTTTAAAAATTCATTTTAGGGCAGCTAACTTTATATTCTCTGAATTGTGTGGTGGTTTCAGTGTTTGCCAATAATCATTGTTCATCGTTTAAATTCCCCACAGAAGTAAGACTCTGATGAGAGAGAAAGAGAGACAGAGACAAACGACAGACAGTTTAGGTCACAATTCCTAGTACTTATCAACATTTCATTGAATTCTTAAT
Organism: Microtus obscurus; assembly: GCA_963919715.1. Lineage (NCBI taxonomy): Eukaryota > Metazoa > Chordata > Mammalia > Rodentia > Cricetidae > Microtus > Microtus obscurus. The sequence continues at coordinate 6,658 of CAWTZC010001942.1, read as the reverse complement.
GAGGGTTTATATAATTAAAATTTAAATATTTTATTAAACTTCAAATATATTATGGTTTGCCGAAGTTCCTGTTCTTGTTTTAATCTAATTGAAACAAGCTTAATTATCTGAGACCTCAACTAAACAACGCCTCCATCGAATTGCCCGCAATTTTTGTGGATGCCCACTCACTGGGTAGTGCTGGCCTTGGGCAAGTGGCCCTGGGTGGTAAACGATTAGACTTTAAACCCCAGGAAGCAAATAACAACCAGCTCTCCTCCAAGGCCTCTGCCATGTCTACTGCTTCCAGATTCTTACCATGACTTCCTGCCCTGACTTCTCTCAGTGATAACCTGGAAGTATAAGCTAACTAAACCTTTTCCTCCCCAAATAGATTTTGGTTGTGATCACAGCAATATAGATGTAAACCAGGAGAGTCGGTCCCCCATTGTACCAACTGTAGTTAGCTGTGTCTAACCACACCACTGACGAACATTATACAATTTGAAGCAGTCATAGCTTAGTGTCTAGAGGCCCTGATGCATGTATCAGAGCTGTCATTTTATTAAATAGTATAGTAGGCCAAGTAAAATGTGTAGCCATGGCTCACACCAGAGCCACATGGACCATGAAGGGTAGAAAATAAAACTGGAAATAACCAATATTTATTGTGTCATTATTGTCCAATAAATAGTCTTCTATGCATTTGTGACATTATTTCATCTAACCACAACATCATTTGTATGAGAAGCCTCTTGTCATCTCATTTTCTAGATGAAGAATTGAGACAAAGGGGTCCATATCCCTTACTAAAGTCAGAGTGCTGTGGGTGATTGGGCAGAGGGAGACTCCCGAGCTCATCCTCACAAAGATGAATTATGAGCATGTGCGGTGCGTCAAGGCACCGATGTCTATTTTCTCAGATTTCAGATAAATCCATCCCCATGATAAAGCAGTTGGTGTGGTCTCTGGATAGGCTGTTTTCCCTTCCCTCTGCCTGACCCTGCCCATATCTGTGATAACAGGCGCTGCCTGCCTTGGTTACTGTTGCATTGCTGGGATAAACACTATGACCAGGAAGCCCATTAAGCAAAGCATTTAATTGGGTTTACAGTTTTGAGATTACTAAGCAATTACCTTTGTGCTCTGTTATTAAATAAAACTCAGGAGTCAGATATTGGTAAAAACCTGAAAGACATCAGCTGATCCTGCCTCTCCATACTTTCCAGATTGAATCTTCTAAGGCCTCCTAGTTCTTCTCATGTCTCTTTGTCATAATGTAATTCCAGCAAAACTCTGTGGTTAATTCTGGTCAGCTGAATGTTGACGTCTCCCTCTGATTCAAAAGGTTTAACTTTATTCTCAATCTTGGAGCGTCAGTGTGAACAAATCTCCATAACAGGTCCATGATGCAGGAGCGGAAAATAAAAAGCATGGCGGAGAGAGCTGAGATCTCATCTCCACAGCAAGTAGGGAGGAGAGACAGCACTGGGAGTTGTGAGAAGTCTTCTGAAACCACAAAGTCCCCTCTCCCATACAATTTCCTCTGAATCCCTTCTCAAATAATCACACCAACTCTGGATCAAGTGTTCAAACATAGCAGGCCTATAAGGGCCATTCTTATCCAAACTATCACAACTACCCAGATTACAGTGGGCTTTCTACCCCAAATCCCCAGTCTCCAGACAGCATATATGTGAAGGTACTGTGCTCATATACTCTCGCTGCTTGAGGAGTACTGACTGTTTTGTACACTGTCTCCAAAGTGAAGGCAGACGGAAGAGCTCGGACCCTACCATTTTCTTTTATATGTCGCTGGAAAAATTTTTAATCTTTTAGTCCTCCTTATCAACAAGGAAACTCTGGTTCTACTGTGACATGCATCCTGTTAATTCATTGGCTCCCAATAGCAAACATTAACATCTCACTGTGGCTATGTAACCAAGGCTGACTTGGCTCCAGAGTAAAATTTCAGATTTCAGCATGAGTATCTTCTGGGTCTTGTCATTCTGGGGCCAGTGGCTAATTTAGCAGTGTGCTTCCTTTCTGAGAAAGAATGTATCGGAAAGAGATGAAGAAAAATGACACAAACACATACAACCAAGAAGATTACAGCCAAAACGGCCAAAGAATAACCAAGATATATACATATATCTTGCTTCCATAACAGTAAAAAACATGAAGAAAATTAAAAAATCCCACAGAAAATAGTGTTCTTCTTTGTTTGTGTTTTGGCTTTGGTCTTTTGAGACAAGTTTTTTTCTTGTTAGCTTTGGAGCCTGTCTGGAACATTGTAGACCAGGATGACCTCAAACTCATAAAGATCCGCCTGCCTCTGCCTCCCAGAGTGCTAGGATTAAAGACTTGTGCTACCACCACCCGGGACCAGTGTTCTTCTCATACAGCCAATAATAAAAAGTCACATAAGAGAAAATGGTTAGTTTACTGTCCCACACACAGTAAGGTTTTCAAAAACAAAACAAAACCAAAAAGCAAAAGAATGCATGTTATTTTAATATTCCCCCTCCAACAACAGAAAGAGCAGGCACCATCTGCACCAGCCCACTAGGAAGCATCAGCTTTGCTTATGGAAACAAGAAGGCACCGATAATGAAGCCAATCTCTGACTTTGCATAAACAATCCGATAGCTTGTAATAACTTCTTCTTTCAACCGTTACTTTTGAAAGCTTCCAGGAGGCATTTAGAAATTATCAAAGAGTGTACGAATATTTCATCAATAATTTTTATATAGTGAAAAGCAATCCTGTAATATGTCCAGAAATAATACAATACAAACATGAGATTGGGCAGATATTTTCTTTTAACTGTCTATAAATACCTAATTAAAAAAACCTGTACCTAACATAATGCCAAATGAATAAATTAAGATATAAAAATATATTATGTGATAAGTCTGTAAAATGTTGACATCTGTATCATTTTAAAACTATCTGGTAAAGTTTAACAAATGCTAACCCTGGTTGATGGGAGATGGGCCAATGCTTTGTAGTCTTTGTGCTAATATTCTTATTCTTTTATTTCTGAGCTTCCAAATTTCCTATAGGAAAATAGTGAAATTAATTTTAATCTGATGTCTCTTCTTCTTAGAGCTTCCCAGAGAATCAAGCTAAGAAGCACTGGTACCACAACATTCCCTGAGAGCATGAGGACCCCTTCTGCCTTAGTAGATTGGCCCCTCTCTTTCCACCCTCTGATGATTCACAATCCCTGAGCGGCATCTACCTCCACTGTATGAATCAATGAAGCTCCATTGAGAAAAATCCCAAAGTCCCTACCAGCACTGCTGATGGTCTTAGTAAGAGATTTCTGACTTGTTCTCATGGTCTGAAAATTGAAATGATTCTCCTCGTGGCGTCCCTTTCCTATTTACATTGATTCTTTGGTTGTAGGGCTGAATGCTTACATCAGAGGATTGTCCTCATCACCTTCAGAAATTAGTCTGATGAATTGCCCCAGCCCTAGATCCTGAGACCGTGTCTAGGGTTTCCAGATCCCTCGAGCCCTGTTCCCCAGAGAAGACATCCCAGTGGCCAAATCCACCAAATGATAGGAAAGTATCAAGGTTTCTGTCCCTAGGATCTAACTCCGCTGCAACACTGCCAGGGTGGGTTTTCTGATCAAGGCCACACCCCCTTCCTCCATCACTGATTTTCTTCACAGCCTGCACTGGGTGATTTGTCTGAGCATCAGCCCCGTCTATATATGGATATGGTTTTTCCTTTTTACAATCCTCCAAATTGATGCAACATATCAGCTCAAGTCCCTTTCTGGACCATGGACATTCAGGCAATCATCAGCCTTCCACTGCCAAAAATATTTATTATTATTTCCTCAAAAAAGAGCTACTATTTCATGCCCATCACTTACTTTTTTTTTCTTACAGATATCAAACTGTGTTGGTTGCAAAGCACTTTAGATGAGCTATGAGAACTTGTTCTTCCAGAGAACACCATTGTTAAAGACAGAGCCATGTAGGAGGAAGCTCTTCAGTGAGGTCCCCCCATGCAGAGGAGCACTAATCGCTGCCCGAGCTGTAATGCATCAGGGAAAAAGTGTTCTCCTCTCACTACCGTAGCTCAGTGGAATATAAAGGTCCCATCCAGCAAGCGCATCTCCAGAGCACAAGTCTGAAGGACCGAATCCCACAGATGTCTCCACATACTTCTTGCATGTGTGTTGCCTGGCAGTGTCACAGCTGTTGATGCAGATTGTCATATCGGCTCTTGAAATCCTGATGGAAGTTGACTTTCTCCACAGAGAAGCATGAACAGGACTTCCCAGATATTTCTAGAAAATTCCCCTTTAAAAACATATTGACTCAGGAGTTGAAAATGGGGTGAAGTGGTTGAGTGTTTACTAGAGTTGTTTAAATTCTACTAGTAAACCAATTGGGGTGAGATCCGTCCAGTGGTAGCACACCTTGCCTAGAATCCCCAAAGAGGAGCTAGAGTGTAATTCAAAATTATAACCCCTGCGAGAATCCCTCCCCAGTGAAGAGCTGGGGGTGTGGCTTAATAGTAAAGTGGCTAAATAACATGCCCAAGACCATGGGTACCATTTTTAGCACACCAAAAATATGAATTAAATCCTTTCAAAGTTGTCTACCCCATAAACCAAGCATGTACGTCTCCTGTTTATGTGTTTTGTTTGTAATGTTTTCTGATACACCCCTTTGCCTATTTTTCTCCTTTTGTGACCATGTGTATCTGTACTTTGGTATGCCTGTGACCAAAATATTTGAGAACAAACTAAAGATAAACATGTATTTTGCCCCTTGGTTTTTCAAAGGGTTCACAAATGGTCACTTGGGTCCATGTTTTCTGCCTGTATTTGCAACCAATATCAGAGCTGTGGAAACGTATGGCAGAGGCTCCCCACCTCATCCCAACTGAAGTTGAGTAGAGCAACAGCAGGAGAGAACAAAGTACAGCCTGAAGAATGTATCTTCACATCCACCTCTGGAATTTCCACCATCTAAATTATTCTTTTCTCCTAATTATGACTCATCAGCACATGAATCCATTCATACAGATAACTCTCAGGAGCCAGTCATCCCAGGAGCCGTCACATGAAACAAGTCCTCAACCTGTGAGCTTACAACATTGCATGTTCAAACAATAACACCAGCATCTTCAATGTAAGCTCCCAGGAAGGCCTGGAGGGCTTGTATAAGCGCAAGCTAGCACAGAACCCTTGATCCTCCCACCCCACCTCATTTGGGATTTCAAGCATGCACCATGGCTGGATGAAAAGTAGGTCTTTCTACGGCTCAAAAGTTTCACATAGAACACTTGTGATGTAAAAATTGCTGCTGTCTTTCTACACAGCCGTGCCCCCTGCCTTTTATTGCTCCAGCCCCATTCTGATTAAACCTGCACTACATATCCTGTGCCCCCTTCATGAGGACAAACATAGCCTCTTGGTATCTTCTCACTGTTCAAGGCTAAGGTTCCACCAGGGTCAGACCAGCCCAGACCAGGGAGCAGCCACAGCGAGCTGTCGGTCCAGAGTCCTGCCACAGCAAACTCATTCCACATACTCAACCCACCTCTCTTCTAACCAAATAGTACAAGGGGTATTTTAAAAATTAAGTAGTTATTTAGGATTGTCATCTATGTGCTCTGCTGGAAAAACTCAATTGAATAGTATTTGATTCGTGAGAGTGCTGTTTTACCAGGTGGAAAGCATTTAGTTGAGACTGAGGAACCTCAAACAGCAAGCAGTGAGTGGGGATCCCAGACTGGGTGTTTGCCCTTGTCCACAGCTCGGATGTCCCTCTGGGGATACAGGCATGTTTGCATACAGATCTGCTGCAGACATCAGTGCCCCAGTCAGGACCAGAAAAGTACTGTGGTAGGTGTCAGTGCTTTCTTGCAGGGCTGGCCGTGGAACCTGTGCTCGGGATTGAATGATATGTCATAGGATTGTGTATTTAACCGAGTTCCCAGTTGGTGGTGCTGTTAGGCAGAGATTATGGCACACTTAGAAGGCAGAACCTTCATGAAGGATGGATGTCACTAAGGAGTGGTTTATGACCTGGACCCACTTTCTATTATTGCTTCCTGTGTGCAGATGAAATGTGATCAGTCAACTTCTCATGCCTGTCCCCATGCCTTTCCTGTCTATTGCCATGCATTCTCCACCAAGATGGATTCTATTTCTCTGAAATAAAACAAAATAAACTTTTGTCTTAAAGTTGCGTTTGTTGGGCTATCACACCAACAGAAAAAATAACTAATATAACCCTTAGGCTCAGAGATGCTAAAACCACACCCGCAGCCTCACTGGGGGGGATTCTACCTAATTGCTGTGCCAGTGAGCCACACCCTCTAGTATCCAGTGGTTTTCAGGAGGCCAGGTGAAGCATCTTTTGCTTTCTGGAAAAAGTGTTGTTAACCCTTGGCTTATATCCCTCAAGTCCCTTTGGACCAGATTCCTGATTCTTGTACCAAGAATGAGAGACAGCAAAAGACAGAAGGATCTTAGCCATCCCTCTTCAACTACCATAGAACAAAGGTTTGGCACTCCTGACTCCTTGGGCAGCAAAACCCAGGTCTTCTGCTGTTTACCAGAGGTCACCAGGAGCATGGGTTGCTAATTTCAAAATCTCCACTTGCCAAGCTTGAAGGGCTTAGCCACTCTCATTGGTTCTTTAAT
>CAWTZC010001941.1:0-11273 GCA_963919715.1 Microtus obscurus | reverse complement strand
GTCAGTCTGTGGGGGCTGTACTCCTTGATACCTCTTCTCATTCCTGTCCCACACAGCTTGCACCCAAGGCCCTCCCCCCACTACCTCTGACCCCTCCCCTCTTTTGAACCACACAACAGCTCCCCAGCTCAGCCTGTTTGGGCGCTGGGACAGGGTCCGAATTGGGAGGACATTCGGGAGGGTGGTGGCTCCTTTGTCTAGGTGGCCGGCCTGCACCAAGCGGGGGCCGGCCTTTGTTCGCGGGACGCCCAGGTAGCGGGGAGATCGGATCCGGGTGCCAGGAGGGCCATTGCTGGGGACGGTCCCTGCTTCTACACTGAAGAGATACACCCAGAGACACAGGCACAGCAAAGACAGGACCAAGACACCAGGCCTCTCTTGGCTTCATTTGAAAGAGGAGATGGGAAGGCGCCAATGCAAGAATTCCTCCAACAACCGAAAGGCAACATGACATCACCAGAACCCAGGGATCCCGGAATAAGAAGAATTGTACGACCCTACTCCAGAAGAAGTAGAAGAAATCGACTCAAAAGTGAATTATTGAAAATAATAGAAGACCTTAAACAGGAGGTGAAAAACTGCCATAAACAATTAGAGATTACAAACAAAAAGGTAGAGGAAATGAATAAATCGCTCAAAGATACCCAAGAAAACCAAGAGAAACAAGAAAATGCAATCAAACAGGTAAGGGAAATGGTTCAAGACCTGAAGAATGAAATGGAAGTAGTGAAGAAAACTCAAACCGAGGGAAGGTTGGAGATCGAAAATCTGGGTAAACGAACAGGAACTACAGAGACAAGTACTACCAACAGATTACGAGAGTTAGAAGAAAGAATGTCAGACACTGAAGATACCATAGAGAAAATTAACACACTGATCAAAGAAAACAGCAAAACTAACAAATTCTCATCACAAAACATTCAGGAAATATGGGACACAATAAAAAAGACCAAACCTAAGAATAATTGGTATAGAAGAAGGAGAGGAAGTACAGCTCAATGGTTCAGAAAATATATTTAATAAAATTATAGAAGAAAACTTTCCCAACCTAAAGAAAGATATTCCTTTGAAGGTTCAAGAAGCATACAGAACACCGAATAGACTGGACCAAAAAAAACATCTCCTCGCCATATAATAATCAGAACACAAAACATACAGAATAAAGAAAGAATATTAAGAGCTGCAAAGGAAAAAGGTCAAGTTACTTATAAAGGTAAACCTATCAGACTTACACCTGACTACTCTATGGAAACCATGAAAGCCAGAAGGTCCTGGATAGATATACTGCAGAAGCTACAGAGAACATGGATGCAAGCCCAGACTACTATACCCAGCCAAGCTTTCATTCACTATAAATGGAGAAAACAAAAATTTTCAGGATAAAAACAAATTTAAACAATTCGTAGCCACAAATCCAGCCTTACAGAAAGTAATAGAAGGAAAATCACAAACCAAGGAGACCAACAATGACCAGAATAACTCAAACATCTAGACACCCTTCACCAGCACAACTAAAAGAAGGCAAACACACAAACTCTATGACTAAAAAAGTGACCGGAGTTAGCAACCACTGGTCATTAATATCCCTTAATGTCAATGGACTCAACTCACCTATAAAAAGGCACAGGCTAAGAGATTGGATACGCAAACAGGATCCAACATTCTGCTGTTTACAAGAAACACACCTCAACCACAAAGACAGGCACCTACTTAGAGTAAAAGGATGGGAAAAGGTTTATCAAGCAAATGGACCTAAGAAACAAGCAGGTGTGGCCATACTAATTTCTAACAAAGTTGACTTCAAACTTAAAGCAATCAGAAGAGATGGAGAGGGATATTTTATACTCATAACGGGAACAATTGATCAGGATGAGGTCCAATCCTGAATATCTATGCCCCCTAATATAAAAGCACCCACATATGTAAAAGAAACACTACTAAAACTCAAGGCGCCATCAAACCGCACACACACTAATAGTAGGAGATCTCAACACTCCTCTTTTCACCAATGGACAGGTCAATCAGACAGAAACCTAACAGAGAAATAAGAGAATTAATGGAGGTATTGAATCAAATGGACTTAACAGACATCTATAGAACATTCCACCCAAATAGGAAAGAATAACCTTCTTCTCTGCAGCTCATGGAACCTTTTCGAAAATTGACCACATCTCGGTAACAAAGCAAACTTCCACAGTTACAAAAATATCCATAACCACATGTGTCTTATCAGATCACCATGGACTAAAGTTAGAATTCAACAACAATGCTACCCCCAGAAAGCCTACAAACTCATGGAAACTGAATAGTCAACTATTGACCCACACCTGGATCAAGGAAGAAATAAAGAAAGAAATTAAAGTCTTCCTTGAATTCAATGAAAAATAAAGAATCAACATACTCAAACTTATGGGACACTTTGAAAGCAGTCCTAAGGGGAAAGTTCATAGCCCTTAGTGCCCACTTAAAGAAAACAGAGAAAGCATACATTGGAGACTTAACAGCCCATCTGAAAGCTCTAGAAAAAAAGAAGACAGACTCACCTAGGAGGAGTAGAAGACTGGAAATAGTCAAACTGAGGGCTGAAATCAACAAAATAGAAACACAGAAAAACAATCCAAAGAATCAATGAAACAAAAAGCTGGTTCCTGGAAAAAATCAACAAAATTGATAAACCCCTATCCAAACTAATCAAACGGCAGAGAGAGAATTTGCAAATTAATAAGATCAGAAAATGAAAAGGGGGACATAACCACAGACATAGAGGAAATTCAGAGAATCATTAAGATCTTACTACAAAAGCCTGTATGCCACAAAACCTGGATAATGTAAAAGAAATGGATACGTTTTTAGATAAATACCATATACCAAAGTTAAATCAGGACCAGGTGAACAATCTAAATAGACCTGTCAGTCGCGAAGAATTAGAAGCTGTTATCAAAAACCTCCCCACCAAAAAAAGCCCAGGACCAGACGGTTTCAATGCGGAATTCTACTAGAATTTCCAAGAAGACCTAATACCTATACTCCTTAAGGTATTTCACAATATAGAAACAGAAGAGTCATTGCCAAATTCCTTTTAGGAAGCTACCGTCACTCTGATACCAAAACCACACAAAGACTCAACCAAGAAAGAGAATTACAGGCCAATCTCACTCATGAACATTGACGCAAAAATCCTCAACAAAATACTGGCAAACCGTATCCAAGAACACATTAGAAAAATTATCCATTATGATCAAGTAGGCTTCATCCCAGAGATGCAAGGCTGGTTCAACATTCGAAAATCCATCAATGTAATCCATCATATAAATAATCTGAAAGAAAAAACCATATTATCATTTCATTAGATGCTGAAAAAGCTTTTGACAAAATTCAACATCCCTTTATGATAAAAGTCTTGGAGAGATTAGGGATACAAGGGTCAACCTAAATATAATAAAAGCTATTTACAGCAAACCGACAGCTATCATCAAACTAAACGGAGAGAAACTCAAAGCCACTCCCACTTAAATCAGGAACACGACAAGGCTGTCAACTCTCTCCATACCTCTTCAATATAGTGCTTGAAGTTTTAGCAATAGCAATAAGACAACATAAGGGGATCAAGGGGATTCGAATTGGAAAGGAAGAAGTTAAACTTTCGTTATTTGCAGATGATATGATAGTGGACATAAGCGACCCCAAAAACTCCACCAAAGAACTCCTACAGCTGATAAACGCCTTTAGTAATGTGGCCGGATACAAGATCAACTCCAAAAATCAGTCGCCCTCCTATACACAAAGGATATGGAAGCAGAGAGGAAATCAAGAGAAGCATCACCCACGATAGCCACAAACAGCATAAAATATCTCGGGTAACTCTAACCAAAGAAGTGAAGGATCTATTTGACAAGAACTTTAAAGCATTGAAGAAAGAAATTGAAGAGGATACCAGAAAGTGGAAGGATCTCCCTTGCTCGTGGATTGGTAGGATCAACATAGTAAAAATGGCAATCCTACCAAAGGCAATTTATAGATTCAATGCAATCCCCATCAAGATCCCATTAAAAATTCTTCACTGATCTTGAAAGGACAATAATCAACTTTATATGGAATAACAAAAAACCCAGGATAGCCAAAACAATCTTATACAATAAAGGTACTTCTGGAGGCATTACCATCCCTGACTTTAAACTCTATTACAGAGCTACAGTAATGAAAACAGTGTGGTATTGGCATAAAAATAGAGAAGTTGACCAATGGAATCGTATATAAGACCCGGATCTTAACCCACAAACCTATGAACACCTCATTTTCGATAAAGGTGCTAAAAATATACAATGGAAGAAAGAAAGCATCTTCAACAAATGGTGCTGGCACAACTGGATGTCAACCTGTAGAAGAATGAAAATAGACCCATACCTATCACCATGCACAAAACTCAAGTCCAAATGGATCAAAGAGACCTCAATATCAATCTGAACACACTGAACCTGATAGAAGAGAAAGTGGGAAGTACACTACAACAGATGGGCACAGGCGATCGCTTCCTAGGTATAAGCCCAGCAGCACAGTCAGTAAGGGCAACATTGAATAAATGGGACCTACTGAAACTGAAAGCTTCTGTAAAGCAAAAGACACTGTCACTAAGACAAAAAAGGCAACCCACTGACTGGGAGAAGATCTTCACCAACCCCGCAACAGACAAAGGTCTGATTCCAAAATATATAAAGAACTCAAGAAACTAGATTTTAAAATGCTAATTAACCCAATTAAAAAATGGGGCACTGATCTGAAGAGAGAATTCTCAACAGAAGAAGTTCAAATGGCCAAAAGGCACTTAAGGTCATGCTCAGCCTCCTTAGCGATCAGGGAAATGCAAATCAAAACAACATTGAGATATCATCTTACACCTGTCAGAATGGCTAAAATCAATAACACCAATGATAGCCTTTGCTGAGAGGCTGTGGAGAAAGGTACCCTCATCCATTGCTGGTGGGAATGCAAACTTGTGCAACCACTTTGGAAAGCAGTGTGGCGGTTTCTCAGGAAAAATGGGATCAACCTACCCATGGACCCAGCAATGACACTCTTGGGAATATACCCACGAGGTGCCCGATCATATGACAAGGACATTTGTTCAACTATGTTCATAGCAGCATTATGTGTAATAGCTAGAACCTGGAAACAAACCTAGATGCCCTTCAATGGAAGAATGGATGAAGAAAGTGTGGAATATATACACATTAGAATACTATTCAGCGTTAAAAACAATGACTTTGCGAAATTTGCATGCAAATGGATGGAAATAGAAAAACACTATCCTGAGTGAGGTAACCCAGACCCAAAAGGATGAACATGGGATGTACTCACTCATATTTGGTTTCTAGAAATAAATGAAGGTCAGTGAGTCTATAATTTGATATCCTAAAGAATCTAAATAGGAAGGTGAACCCAAAGAAAAACATATAGCTATCCTCCTGGTTGTGGGAAGTAGACTAGATTGCCGAGCAAAAAACGGGGATCTTGGGGGTGTGGTGGGAGGGGGGGGTAAGGGGAGAAGGGGAGAGAAATGTGAGAAGGGGACGGTGGGGGGAACTTGGGGAAACGGATGATTGGGATAAAGGAATATGGGTTAGGGGAGCAGAGAAGCATACATCTTAATTAAGGGCGCCATCTTAGGGTTGGAGAGACTTGGATCTAGAGGGGCTCCCAGGTGCCCAGGGCAATGTCCCCAGCTAATTCCTGGGGCAGCTGAGGATAGGAAACCTGAAATGACCCTATCCTATAGCCATACTGATGAATATCTTGCATATCACCATAGAAATTTCATCTGGCGATCGGGATGGAGATAGAGACAGAGACCCACACTGGAACACTGGACTGAGCTCCCAATGTCCCAATGAGGAGCAGAAGGAGAGAGGGAATATGAGCAAAGAAGTCAGGACCACAAGGGGTGCGCCCACCCGTGGAGACAGTGGGGCTGATTCTTTGGGGAGCTCACCAAGGCCAGCTGGACTGTGACTGAAAAAGCATGGGATAAAACCGGACTCTCTAAATCTGGCGGACAAAAAGGGCTGCTGAGAAGCCAAGGACCATGGCACCGGGTTTTGATCCTGCTTCATGTTCTGGCTTTGTGGGAGCCTACCCAGTTTGGATGTTCACCTTCCTAGACCAGGATGAGGGGGGAAGACTTTGGACTTTCCACAGGGCAGGGAACCCTGACTGCTCTTCAGGCTGGAGAGGGAGGGGGAGGAGTGGGGAGGGGAGGAGGAGAGGGAGGAGTGGGAGGGAAATGGGAGGCGGGGAGGAGGCTGAAATTTCTTTTTTTTTTTCCAATAAAAAAAAATAAAAAAAAACAAAAAACAAAAAATAAATAAAAGGTACAGACATAGTCATATACTTTTTTACAGCATTAAGTCTTTAATATTTAAAATTAAAAACTACCTCTAAAAAATTTAAAAAAAAAAAAGTACATATTTGAGTTCTCTCTCTCTTTTTTTTTTTGGATTTTTCTTCGAGACAAGGTTTCTCCTTAGCTTTTTGGTTCCTGTCCTGAAACTAGCTCTTGTAGACCAGGCTGGCCTCGAACTCACAGAGATCCGCTTGCCTCTGCCTCCCATGTGCTGGGATTAAAGGCGTGCGCCACCACTGCCCAGCTCATATTTGAGTTCTTGACATTCCACCATGCATGTAATTTTATAGCTCACATAATAGCATTCATTGGTTTTCACATTCCTTCAATTATTTGTGAATTATTGTTTTCGGTGTGAGCTATATTTTGTCACATGAATAGAAAATATGTAGCTGTGATATCTATATTACTTCAATTTTATTCTGTTATCATTAATGCCACGACAAATATCTTTGATTAACTAGGAGTGATATTGGAATTATTTCTTGATGTGGCTTCTGACATAAAAATATTCAGTCAAAAAATCTGTTAAAGAGACTCTCAGTTTATATGACAATTTACATACTTTTTTATGCTTTTTCTTCAGAGACATCTTTCCACAGATATTTAGAAGAACCTGCATCTCCTTTTTCTTTAACCATATTGAATATTTAAATTTCAAAGACTGTTATTTAATAGGAGAAAAATGCTATTATTTCTTTGAAGTATTGTCTTTGAACATTCTTCATATATTTTTTTCATGTCTTAGCATACACTTCTAAAGGTTTGTTCCTCTTGGATAACGACTCAATCAGGGTCTAATTCTATAGACTCATACTCTGTAGAATGCAGACAACACAGAAACATGAAGCAGGGGTAAGGAACAAAGGCAATAGCTAATTTTAGAAGACTGGTCAGCCTTCTGGGGTCCCAGCCTAATCTAGAGTATATTATCTTTTGACACCATCCTAAGCAGACTCAAGGTCATTATCTAAAGACTCAACTTTAGCCCCAGTTTGCAAATTTACGTAAATGCCTCCAGAAAACAGCAACAAGGGTTCTCTGAGGGTCTTTTAGGCAGAAGATGACAGGGAGCATTTGCTGCTATCCAGGGAACTGCAAAGGCTTTTAGATGCACTGATGCATTGTTAAGTATTTTCAAATGACTTTAATAAAAATAGGGGGGGCAACATGTAAGCTGTAAAATAAACAAGGAGGGCTGCTGTCTGACCAAAAACAGCAACAATATACTTTGCAAGTTAATGGGAGACCAAAACAGGAAAAATATCTCTTGCAGATTAATGCTTCTGTTTGCAGTTAAGACAGTTAAGAATAAATTCCTGTTTGCCCTGTGTGAGTTAAGGTTTCTGTTTATGGTTAAAGAATAAGTTCTTGTTTGACCTGTGTTATGCCCTTGCAAGTTAAGGTTTCTTTTTGTAATTAAGAATACGTTCCTGTTTCTTAGACCTGATGTAAACTGCTAGACACGTTTTTCAACTTACACTAAACCTGCAACCGTTTTTTCCGGTGATGAATATCCTTATGCTTGTTCCTTCCCTTTCATTTCTAAACACTCTAACGACCAACTCTCTTACCCCTGTAAACACCTTATCTCTCTTATTAAAAGGACCTCAGGAGGTCAGCAGGGGCTGTGCTCCTAAATTCTGACTTTGAGTGAGATGGCTATCTAGCCAGTCCTAGGTTGCAACACAAAATACAGTTTGCTTTAACTGGGCAATCATGAATTTGGTTGATTTGTCAATAATGACTCTCAAGTTTAATACTACCTTTTACTTCTTAATTTTAAAGCTAGTTCTGTGGAATCTTTTGCAATTTTTGCTTAATATTTTTATCTTCAAGGAATCTATCTTTCCATGTGTGCTTATGATGGCAATGTTAACTATATTCATATTTCTTTAAATTTTGTATTTTGTTTTAGCTTATTTTTACAGTAATTTATTTTGTCTTTTTTTATGTGCAATGCATATACTGAAGAATAAAATGAATCTTTCTCCCTAAAGGAGCTCAAAATGTCATTGGGATGGTTGAAAATTTTCTTCCAATGCTCTATTAAGTTTTAATTACATCTTTAAATTTCTGTCACTTTTTCCCATTGATGTTTGTATTAGAAGAATATCAGCTTACCTTCTTGCATCTTTGGAGCCTACTTTACTCTCTAAGACCAGCTTCTGTGTATTTCTCTTAAGCTAGAAGCTAGTAGAGTTGTTTAAAATCTGTAATTTTAAATATTAATTTAATAAGAAACCTTAAGAGCATATTTATTTATAATTTTTGAAAGAATGCCCTTTGGCAAACAGTCTTGAAATATTAAAATATAACTGATATTCTAAAACTCCTTTTGCTCATTGATGCTTATTAAAAAGTGAAAACAGTAACACATTTTAATGCTTCTAGGGCATATTATTAAATTATTGCTCTAATTATTGTTTACATAAACAAAATAGAAACACACACTGAAGCACACACATAAAGTGCACTGACTCCTTTCTCATTTCCACTGAGCATTCTAAAATAAGAATACTGAAGAACAAGGTCCCTGGTTTTCTGATGTTTGGATTCATGAAAATAGAAAAAAATATGTTCATACAAATGCTGTTTTAGGTAAATTATTTTAGCTGTTATCCTACCTGGAAAGAATGGTTCTGTTGCCTGGCATGGTGATGTATACCTTTAACACATGCAGGTGGTTCATTGTGAGTTCAAGGCCAGCTTGGTCTATATAGTGATTTCAGCCACAGCCAGGGCTGTATAAAAAGATTCTGTCATAATATATTTTATTATGTATCCATAGGCATTTATTTTTTTGATACGCTCTATTTTAAATATGGATTTTATGTGTATCCATATATAATAAATATGGAAACAAAATGCTTCATATAATTCAGACTAGTGTTGAACTATCTAGTTAGGTAAAATTTCCCTGGAGTTTCTGATTCATCTGCCTCCACAACCAGAGTCCTCAGATGGCAAACACATAATATCAGGCCTTCTTTTATACAATGAAGACATTAGAATTGAGGCCTCATAAATGTTGGGAAATCATCCCACCACCTGTATAACATGCACATTATAAATGCCACATTTGAAGAAATAAATGTTGGCATGACTAGTAATAACATAACTATGAAAGCATATCCATATTTTTCCATGGAAGATGTGTTCAAAACTCCTGGTTGATATACAGTTGAACAATTTAATATGTTCCCTTAATTTAGGCGATGTTAATTTTTGAAATAAAATTTTATTTACTAGGGTAGTGTGGCAAATATATATGTTGTGCAAATCATGTGTAAATGTAATTGTATACATGCCAAACGGGTAGACGTCGGGGTTAAACATCTAAGAGTCAGTTCTTTCTTTCTATCCTTAGTCCCGGGTGAAAAGCTAGATTTTTGGCTTGTACACAGTACACTTTTATACACTTAGTATTCCTGTCTGCAGGTGGAATTGAACTTCCTCAGGATCAGACACAACAATATATTACTACTACATTAGCATGCCAGTCTAAGATTTTATAGCTCGCATTGTAATCTACTCAAAATCATCTATCATCAATGTGTGTAGACCTATGTTGTCTATCAATCATTTGTCTTTCCACATGTCTGTCTGTCTGTCTGTCTCTCAATCATCTACCTCTCATTTACCAGGGATGTATCTATTTATCTTACCATCCATCAACTATCTATCATCTGTTTACTTATTCCTTGATATCTTCCTCTCTCTCCTCTCTGTCTCTGTCTCTGTCTTTGTCTCTGTGTCTCCTTCCCCCAGGATCATAAGTAGTATATAGTCCTGGCTGCCTTAAATGATCTATGTAAACCACATGGTTCTACAACTTAAAAATGCCCACCTGCTTCTGCTTCAACGATGATGAGATTAAAGGAATGCAGTTCCGTTCAAAGGACTTAAACCATTGACATATCTCTCTTCTATAATGTTCTTTTTATTCAAATCTCCTAGACACATTGATTAGTGCAGGAAACACTGATTATTGAAACAAACAATGAGATGAAGATGTATAGTAGATTTTTGTGACTGAAGACTGGCTAGTGTTCTAAGAGGATTAATGCATATTTTCAACAACTATAGAAGTACCAGGGAAATGACTTAGAAACTGTAGAAAATAAATGATATTTTATTTTATATTTATAAAAATAAAGTTATTATTGAAACACAAAAAAAAGACAAGTTAAAGGAGTAAAAATAGAAGAAAACAGAATGATACTCAAGCAAACAAACAAACAGTAATATCAATAGTACAAAACATAATGACACAAAACGAAGAGCTAAAAGATAGGGGAAATCCAAACTAAAATTTCCTTCAGTATATGAATTCTCAGTGCTAATGGGACAAAAAATTAGAGGAATTTCTTCAACCTTGGATATATTCCTTTAAATATATATAATGCCCTCTGTGATCAAGACAAAGGTGTGCCTCTTACCACTTCTACCAATCAGACAGGAAAGTTCTAAGCAAAGATAAATAAGCAAATGTAAAAAAAGATGAATTGCAGATGGATAAGAAAAAATTTACTTTACTAAATTCTCTTATTTTCCTGCAATTTTTTCTAAAATTTTTAGATTTCTTTTGTTTTTTATTATTAAAAACACTTTTCAAATTCAAGTACAGTTTTTATCAAATAATTATTTCTTTTTATTATTTGAGATTATAAAGTACTTATATCATTTCCCCTTTTCACTTTTCTCTATTCATACAAACCTTCTGATGTATTCCTCCTTTCTCTTCTTTCAAATTCATGGTCAACTTTTTATTAATTGTAGTATATAAGTGTATATGTATGTATATTTGTGTGTATGTATACCTATATATTCGTATATACTTCTAAATACAACCTGCTAAATCTGCAAAAAAAAA
>CAWTZC010001940.1:0-75408 GCA_963919715.1 Microtus obscurus | reverse complement strand
TTTTTTTTTTATTTTTTTATTGGAAAAAAAAATTTCTGCCTCCTCCCCCGCCTCCCATTTCCCTCCCACTCCTCCCTCCCTCCTCCCCTCCCCCCACTCCTCCCCCTCCCTCTCCAGCCTGAAGAGCAGTCAGGGTTCCCTGTGGAAAGTCCAAAGTCCTCCCCCCTCGATCCTGGTCTAGGAAGGTGAACGTCCAAACTGGATAGGCTCCCACAAAGCCAGAACATGAAGTAGGATCAAAACCCGGTGCATTGGTCCTTGGCTTCTCAGCAGCCCTCATTGTCCGCCAAATTCAGAGAGTCCGGTTTTATCCCATGCTTTTTCAGTCAGAGTCCAGCTGGCCTTGGTGAGCTCCCAAAGACTCAGCCCCACTGTCTCCACGGGTGACGGGTGGGCGCACCCCTTGTGGTCCTGACTTCTTTGCTCATATTCTCCCTCCTTCTGCTCCTCATTGGGACTTTGGGAGCTCAGTCCAGTGCTCCAGTGTGGGTCTCTGTCTCTATCTCCATCCATCGCCAGATGAAGTTTCTATGGTGATATGCAATATATTCATCAGTATGGCTATAGGATAGAGTCATTTCAGGTTCCCTATCCACAGCTGCCCCAGGAACTAACTGGGGACATCACCCTGGGCTCCTGGGAGCCCCTCTAGATCCAAGTCTCTTGCCATCCCTAAGATGGCTCCCCTTAATTAAGATGTGTGCTTCTCTGCTCCCCTAACCAACCTTCCTTTATCCCAATCATCCCGTTTCCCCAAGTTCCCCCCACCCTCCCCTTCTCACAATTCTCTCCCCTTCTCCCCTTATTCCCCCTCCCACCACTCCCCCAAGATCCCAAATTTTTGCCCGTCAATCTGGTCTACTTCCATAACCCAGAGGATATCTGTATGTTTTTCTTTGGGTTCACCTTCTTAATTAGTTTCTTTAGGGTATCAAATTAAAGACTCACTGACCTTTATTTATCTCTAGAAACCAATTATAAGTGAGTACATCCCATGCTCATCCTTTTGGGTCTGGGTTACCTCACTCAGGATAGTGTTTTCTATTTCCATCCATTTGCTTGCAAAATTCGCGAAGTCATTGTTTTTTTACTGCTGAGTAGTATTCTAATGAATATATATTCCATATTTTCTTCATCCATTCTTCCATTGAAGGGCATCTGGGTTGTTTCCAGGTTCTGGCTATTACAAATAATGCTGCAATGAACATAGTTGAACAAATGTCCTTGTCATATGATCGGGCATCTCGTGGGTATATTCCCAAGAGTGGCATTGCTGGGTCCATGGGTATGTTGATCCCAACTTTCCTGAGAAACCGCCACACTGCTTTCCAAAGTGGTTGCACAAGTTTGCATTCCCACCAGCAATGGATGAGGGTGCCCCTTTCTCCACAGCCTCTCCAGCAAAGGCTATCATTGGTGTTTTTGATTTTAGCCATTCTGACAGGTGTAAGGTGATATCTCAATGTTGTTTTGATTTTCATTTCCCTAATCGCCTAAGGGGAGGCTGAGCATGACCTTAAGTGCCTTTTGGCCATTTGGACTTCTTCTGTTGAGAATTCTCTCTTCAGATCAGTGCCCCATTTTTTAATTGGGTTAATTAGCATTTTAAAGTCTTGTTTACAGAGCT
Source organism: Microtus obscurus (assembly GCA_963919715.1). NCBI lineage: Eukaryota > Metazoa > Chordata > Mammalia > Rodentia > Cricetidae > Microtus > Microtus obscurus. The sequence continues at coordinate 73,781 of CAWTZC010001940.1, read as the reverse complement.
ACAGTAATGAAAACGGGGTGGTATTGGCATAAAAATAGAGAAGTCGACCAATGGAATCGTATAGAAGACCCGGATTTGAACCCACAAACCTATGAATACCTCATTTTCGATAAAGGTGCTAAAAGTATACAATGGAAGAAAGAAAGCATCTTCAACAAATGGTGCTGGCACAACTGGATGTCAACCTGTAGAAGAATGAAAATAGACCCATATCTATCACCATGCACAAAACTCAAGTCCAAATGGATCAAAGACCTCAATATCAATCTGAACACACTGAACCTGATAGAAGAGAAAGTGGGGAAGTACCCCTACAACAGATGGGCACAGGCGATCGCTTCCTAGGTATAACCGCAGCAGCACAGTCATTAAGGGCAACATTGAATAAATGGGACCTACTGAAACTGAGAAGCTTCTGTAAAGCAAAAGACACTGTCACTAAGACAAAAAGGGAACCCACTGACTGGGAGAAGATCTTCACTAACCCCGCAACAGACAAAGGTCTGATCTCATTTCATTCTTTTAAATAAATACATTTAGTGGAGTGATATCGCCTAGATGGATCAAAGTCATTTAGTACCATATGATGAAAAATGATTATGCCAAACATTTTTGCTATTTTTTAAAAATTGTTTTTACTGAGCTATATATTTTTATCTGCTCCGTTCTTTTCCTCCCCCATCCCTTTCTTCCCTCTTCCATGATCCCCATGCTCCCAATTTACTCAAGAGATCTTGTCTTTTTCTACTTCCCATGGAGATTAGATCCACGTATGTCTCTCTTAGGGTCTTTTTGGTGGTCTAGGTTCTCTGGGATTGTGAATTGTGGCTGGTTTTTCTTTGCTTTATGTCTAAAAGCCACTTAGGATTGAGCACATATTATATTTGTCTTTCTGGGTATATGCTATGCATGTGTACTGTGTGTATTTACACTTTTATTTATCCAGGGCTAATTCCTATGAATGAGAGCTAAAGGATATTTACTAATGAAGAATATAATTAAATTTCCCTCCAAAGGTACAATGTGAATTTACACTGCTACCGACAGTATGAGATTATTACTATAATTTTCGGATTATTTCATCCAAACCCAGGCATGATGCACCTCTTCAATCCCTGCTGGATTAAGAATGATATTGTTTAGAGTAGTTGTCTTACTGACATAGACTGCCCCCTTACACATTTCGGTGGCAGCTCTGCTTCCTTTGTAAATTGCTATTGCCCATTATATTTTGCATAGTCTTTTTATATCTCTGTATAGATTTTCATAGTTTTCTTCATAACACAACAGTTCAGAGCTGGTAGTGGTGGTACATACCTGTAATCCAGTTTGGGGGTTGGAGGTAGGAGGATCAGGAGTTCAAGACTGACTTCAGCTATATAAGGAGCTTGAGGTCAGCTTAGGCTATGTGAAGCCATGTCTCAGAAAAACCAAAGAGAAAAAAAGCCACACTCCAAATCAGTCTATTTATTGTTCTGTTTAGTCTTAAAGAACTCCCTTAAGTGTCCCTGAACACAGTGAATTATAATTTTGCTAAAGTTAGAGACATCAATTCAGTTAGATGGGTTCACATTATTTATTTTTATGTGGTTATTTCAAGGGATAGTTTTAGGAATTTATGTATCTTTTAAGTTTTAGAATCATTATTTATCATTGCACCAAGAAGTGATAGTTCTATGTAACTTCTTTATCCAGACTCTATTCATAAGAAATTGCTGAATAGAGTATCAAATCAAAGTCCCATTGCTAAAAAGAGTAAGTACTAGTACATGACTAATAAATAATTAATGGAGGCACCCACATACATGCCACGTCCTTGTTAAGAAAGGTGGATACAAGGATAAGAAGTGTCTCTCCTTTCAGATGGTTGCTCCATAAGGAGGACATACATGTTTGAACATGTAACTGTGGTAGGATATGAGGGGTGTTACCTGTGTGCAGGGCACAGTGTGGGTACTCTCTAGTGAAAGATCCTTTCTACCTGTGATATCACAAAAGGATGGTGATCAGGCAGGTTCAGGGATAGGTGTCTTCGAGGCAGAGTCCTGGCAGATGACGTGGAAAAGAAACCCCAGAGGTTTCGAGAAATGCCTAGGGGGTGCCAGAGAGTCTCATGATCTTTGAAATATATTGAAGTTAGTGGGTTAATGAGGAGTAAGCAAGGGTCTGTGAGGACGCTTTTTATACCATCAAAGTCTTTGGATTTTCTTCCTGCAGTAGCAGGGAGCCACTGAAGTCACAGAGCAGGGCGGTTCTGTGGGGAAGTTCACGTTTGGAGGGCCCACCGTGATGGGGACGCTGGAGAGCTGGCACAGCATGCATGGCCCGGGGTGGGTTCGTGACGAGGGAGGAAGAGAGCCCGGAGTCTGCATCTGGTAGGAGGACAATAGCGATAAGTTCCTTCTGAGAAAGAGAGCTGATGTGGGCGGACGGCAGTAAGAGCTGCTGTATAACGGACTTCATATGTGACTTGCCTATGAAGGGCCGAAGCAGGCGATCTTTGAGTTGGCCGTGTGTATCCAGCTCTGCCGTGCATTTTTCACTTACCTACGGCCTGTGCCTTTCTCTAAACAAGGACTTTCTGCTCTCGTCACGGCCCCATATATACAGTTTCCCTGCCACTCCGAGCCACTCCTGAGGTGGCTAATATTTGTTACTTTTTTCCTTTTCCAAATCTTATTCTCAGTATTGTATGTTCATCTGCTGTTTCCATAAATGGGCCACACATAGGGCAGAATCAATAAAAATAGAAATTATACATTAAACATGTGTTTTTATGGCATCTCATGGTCTTGCCAGTTTTTTTTTTTTTTCTTCAGGTGTGTGGTTTTGCCGAGAAGTTTTTATTCTGGTAACTATCAATTCTACTACAGAGGTTCAATGTTGAGAGGTGTTATAAAAAATTAGACACAGTCTATGGCTTTACCACCCGGAGCATGCCTGATCTTGTGTGAAAAGTCAGACACTTACCTGAGTATGCATATATACCTGAATATGCATATTTATCTATGAAAATGCATCTATACTTTTATTATTAATGGTAGCATTAATGATGAAGAAGCCCACTATTCCCAGCATAGCCCCAGTGCCCTTTGTTGGGAAGGGACGTGACGGCTGGTTGTGTCCATACATCATCTAACTCGTAGACTAACAGATTTGTTACTCCTTGTATTCCCTCGTTTTCTCTGTATACTTTTTCCGAGCGATTCTGCCTGCTGCATGCCTTTGCTTGTCTCTCGCAAGCCAAAGATTTTTTTTAAACTGAAATATCTGAGCTCTGGAGAAGTTAGTCCCCTGGTCATTGGTATCTTAAATTTAACCCTTCTAAAGTTCCATCATCATCATCCCCCAAATTTGTATCTCCTCCAAGAGTCCCCCTCCTCGGAATGGCATGAATCGGCAACCTGGAGGTCATTCTTCCCTTATTCTTTGTTACCCACTAATATTCCAGCTGTTTCTAGGTTCTGTTGGTTCTACTGTTTAACTCTCTGTCTCTCATGTGCTCTCTCCTCTGCCAAAGCCTTAGTTTGTGTTTTTACCATTTGTGACCTGGATTATAGCAATAGCCTCCCAGCCAACTACTTTTTCTCGCTTTCCTTTTCCTTCCATTTTCTTCTCTCCACACCCTTGACAATGAGCCTTGTAAATACGAAACTCTAGTTTTGTTGTTCTCCTTCTGCACACTGTTTACAGATGCTAGCGCCATTCCCTTCCGACACATTGGGACAACGGGTAAGGCTTTGTTTCTATGTCGTTTACTGCTCTTTCTTACCCCTTACACATCAGACTTCTTGCATTTCCACCCTCTGCTGTGAGTTCTCCTTGGATTTCTCTCTCCCTAACCTCCCTGCTTGGAACATTCTTCTATCCTAATATTGCTGTTCGTTTCCCCATCTTCATTTCATCGGCATCCGGGGTTGTACATCTGCTGGCATCTCCTCTCTCAGGCTATGTGGGGAGCCTCTCTGTGTTGTGAGAGCTTCCTTAACTCCCACCACCAGGGCACACACCCTGCAATGCTCTACATTTCACAGAGGCAAGCAGGGAGCATATTGTTCATCACTGCAAGCTCAGTGCCCAGGTAACTTTCTGTCATAAGGCAGATGTTCAGAAATTACTAACTAAATATAAATGAATGAGTGGATTTAACAGCTGGGGTTAAACTGGATTAACCTCTAAAGTCCATATTCTGTCTGTTCCCTGAATATCTTATTTAGAGTCTTTTATGACACATCTTCTTTGACTATTTTTTTTTTGTCAACTTGATACAAGCTAGAGTCATTTGGGAAAAGAGAACCTTAATTGAAGGATTACCTCTATCTCATTGCCTATAGTCAAGTCTGTAGAATGTTTTCTAGATTAATGATTAACGTGAAACGCAAGGTCCACAGTGGGCAGTGCCACCTGTGGGTAGATGGTCCTGGGAGGATAAGAAAACAAGCTGAACAAACCGTGGAGAGAAGGTCAAGAATCACCGTTCCTCCATATCCTCTACTTCAGTTCCTGACTCCAGGTTCCTGCCCGGCTTCCCTCAGGAACGGACCATAAAGTGTTAGGCGAAATAAACCCCTTCCTTCTCCAGATTGCTTTTGGTCATGGTGTTTAGCACAGCAACAGAAAGCAAACTAGGGAGATATTAAATTGAAATTGATAAAAAAAAAAAGTGCAAGACACAGTTTTACCTCCAGAACCAGATGCACAACTGGATTGAGCCCTCAAGCCAGCTGCAGGACGTGCACAGGAATCAGGACAGGCCTGGTGGAATAGAGGGAGAGCCATCTGAGCACATTCAGTGCAATTATAGACACTCTTGGGGTATACACATTAAGATCCTAAGCCATTTCATAAAGTCAAAGGAAACGATATCTATTAGGAAATGAGCACCATCCGAGCAGCCTCGGAAGTGGACTAGCCTTTAGTGCTGCAGCTGCAGTTGGAGCCAATTATAAGCTAGAAATAGAAAGCAGAGGAGGAGCTGAGAACAGGCTATCATAATAACCCAAGCATGTTTCCTCTGAAGCCCAGGGCTGAGTCTTTAAGAGGGAAGAGGCTGTTGAAGACCTTGGGATATAGATGAAGCTCGACCCGGACTATGTCAGGCTCTGATACCCCAGGCACTGGCTCTTTTCTTCTCCATTAGAAATCTAATTGTCTTTCTCGTGTCTTCTCCTCCCAGCCAAGTATCCATTTCCTAACAGTTCACGGGCACCACTGATTATTTTCTATGACCATGAGTATTACTTTCACATTTTTTTTTTTGCAGAAACTGACTTTGAATAAACCACATCTAGGATACACAACAGGGTGTTTATGTATAGACACTGCTTCAGTTTGTGTCTGTGGTGCCTAGCGCAGTGTGAACTGGAGCTGAACCAAAGGTTCAGACAACCAGAAGTTAAATTACACGTGATCATGAATGAATATTTGCTCATAGTGTTTGGGATTCATACACAAAGGTAAAGTTTACAGTTCCTTTAGACAAGTCCAAACATGGTGAGGCAGTTGGAGTGCCTAGAGTCTGTATCTGAATGATATCGACTATGGGGGAACTGTAGAGAGGAGGGATGTGAGTATAAGAACATAACTAAGTGTTGGGCAAATTATAGAGACAACCGGTCTTCCAAGCTCAGGAACCAAACTGTTTTGGGTAGAATTTCTGAGGGGTCAGATAGACTGAAGTACTGTTGAATAGAAACATTGGAAGGGTGGCTTAGTGATAGCTCTCATAACAGACATGCACGAAGTCCTGGAGTCAATCTTTATGTCCAGAAATTAGAAAAATAACAAACAAATGTTTTGTGCTGATTCAACTTGAATGGACAGCCAGTGATCTTGGGTTAAAACAGCCTGGACATCTTTGAAAAGTTAAGGACAAGTAGAGAAGAGGCAACAAAATTCGGTGGACATTTTCTTTTTTTTTTTTCTTTTTGGTTTTTCGAGACAGGGTTTCTCTGTGGCTTTGGAGCCTGTCCTGGAACTAGCTCTGTAGACCAGGCTGGTCTCGAACTCACAGAGATCCGCCTGCCTCTGCCTCCCGAGTGCTGGGATTAAAGGCGTGCGCCACCATCGCCCGGCTGACATTTTTCCTCCTCTAAACACAAAAGATTAGAAATTTATACACTTGTAAAATCAAAGTTAACCAGAGCATTCCAAAGTGGTTTATCAGACTGTTTTATTTTTTGGAGACCACGTTTATTTGTTTGTTTGTTTAACTCAGCTCAAATGTCTTAACAAGAGTGGGTCCATGTTTTGTGCTCTGTTATTTACTAGCCTCACTGTACCCCCACCTCTCTGCTTCTTTTCATAACTCCCTGGAAACAACATAGTAGAAGAAAACCAGGAGTATTTAAGCAAGAAAATGGGTCACATCTATCAGCCTAGACCTGTTCCATTTTAAGTAGGTCTGGCATCATCATGGCTTTGTTTGAGCCTTGAGCCCATGTGCGACAGGCGTGAGGCAGGAGGGACCCGAGAAAGGCTCCTTCCTTGTGTGTTACTACTCTACGCTCCCCTTTGATAGCTCCTGTAAGTTTAGGAGGGAAATGTATTTCTTGGCGTCCCTAGTAGGGGACAAACAGAACAAAACCATGTCAGTCTTATTTCTATGGCTCTAACCAAAGACCTGATGTGGTTGTGATGAGGTGACCGTATCCTGCCACATTCTGGGGACAGCCCCTTTGTTTGAGTTATCATAGGCTAGAGAAGCAGAAGAGGGTACAGAAAGGCTGAGCTTGTGGGATGGCCTTGCTTTAAACAAGCTACACTTTCTTGAGAAATAACTGGGGTTCTGATTCCACCGTCAGTCTGTCAATCTCCCACTAAGCCCCACCTCTTAAAGGCCCCACTACTTCTCCGATTTTACCAGACTATGGGCCAAATTTCCAGCATGTGTAATGTTAACTCAGATCCAAACCATAGCAAAACCAAAATAGAGTTGATGGTTGGTGTTTGCTGGAGCTGCCCCTGCTCCCCTGCCTTTTTTTTTTTTTTTTCCCTTTTACTTTTCGGATGTGCCTAAGAAGCCATCATGGTGTGTTTCTTTGAAATTCTTTGCTAACTGGTACTATTCATTGTATCACATGATTTCTGTGAAGGATGGCGACTCCAAGGTTGAGGACATGTCTGAGGCAGTCCTACATTTTTGCCTCAAGAATATCTGTGCTTTGGAAACCAGACTTGTGGAAGTCCATTTCAGGATCTCCCCCCACGCTGTAAGACATTGCTTAGAGAAGTGTTCCATTTAAATGCCTGCTATTAAAAACTACTCCTGCTATTTCATAGTTTTTAGGGGATCACATGCCTTTCTAAGTCTCCTGACATCAAACTAATTGTTTTCTGCTACAATATCATCTGCTAAACTGTTATCAGTAGAAATAATCTTGTTGATGTCACTCTTATTAGCCCTTTACCTATTTAAAGAAAATCACTAAGTTTCCCCTGAGCCACTTCGTTTCTAGGTTAAATAAACCTCATTTCTTTCATATTTCCCTCTTGGGAGCAAGTTTTTGATTTTTTTTTTCTGAACCCCTTCCAGATTTTCCGTGTTGTAGTCCATCTGTGGAGCCAAAATATAGGCAATGGCTAAAGTTTTGCCAATCATAGTATGTGGATTTCCTGGGCTGTCTTGAAGTTTTGTATTGCTTTAATTGACTTCTTTACATGTAACACACATGTTCAGTGGTGCTTTAACTGACTTCTTTACATGTAACACACATGTTCAGTTGTGCTTTAATTGACTTCTTTGCATGTAACACACATGTTCAGTTGTGCTTTAACTGACTTCTTTGCATGTAACACACATGTTCAGTGGTGCTTTAACTGACTTCTGTACATGTAACACACATGTTCAGTGGTGCTTTAACTGACTTCTTTACACGTAACACACATGTTCAGTTGTGCTTTAACTGACTTCTTTGCACGTAACACACATGTTCAGTTGTGCTTTAACTGACTTCTTTACACGTAACACACATGTTCAGTTGTGCTTTTGCTTGCTTATTCTAGATTCTGTTTATTCTGACGTTATTTGTTTTGTCTGAAATAAAAAAGAAAGAAAAAGAAAAACAAAAGGCAGTCAGGCAAGAAGGAGCTTGTAGTCTTCCGGTCTACGCCCATGTCCTGGATTTGTGTTCACATCTCAGCAAAGTCACCCCTGGAGGCTTTACATAATACTTTCATTATTTTGTTTCTTACAACCCCTGACCGGTAGATCTGGGGAAAACTGTATTTTCCTTTGAACATCAGCATCTGCAGGAATTTGGAGGCTCTCGCTTTGGCAGCATCAGCTCCTCAGAAGGCATCTCTGTGTACGCTCGGCCTGCTCTCCACGGGCATTCGGCACTTCAGTTTCTGAAGGGTCCTAAGGTTTTGGTGTGAATTCAATTTCATTTCACCTCACTAACCATTTTCTACAGTCATGAATTGGAAAAGCAAAACTATGTGTTATCTGAAAGAGCATTCAAACACCCTTCAGTAGGTTTATTGGGGAGAAAAACCATCGAGTCTACTAGTGCAGGCCACAAACTAATAAGAACCTCTGTATGTAGCATGCCCTGCCCTCTATGTCTTCCAAGGGTTAAAATTCTGGTTGCAAACTCTTCCCCAAGTTTCTGCTGCTTTAGCATTTTTGTATTTCTGGAACTCTAAGTCTGATACTGCTGGCGAGATGATCTGCAAACAGCTGGAAGGAACATCTGTTTCACATACTGAACAACTTTCTCTCTGTGTCAATGAGTTCCCAGTCCCTCATTTCAGATAATCTCATTATTACTGATCTTTGAAATAATTTCCCTATCATCAGATACTCTGTGTTGTGGAGGGGGGTGGCAATGTAGATGTGACAAGATTTACTTTCTTTGACTCTAAAATGAAAAAAAAAAACTGATTTAAAAAAATAGTTTAAATTCACAGAAAAACTGAGTAGTAAGTAGAATCCTTTTATAGTTCTGCACTCATGTTTGTATAGCAAACCACAACATTGGCATCTTTCACCAAAGTGTATATTGCTACAACCAAAGTCCTGGATGGTTGTGTTATTACCTGAGACCATAATCCATGCTAGGGCTTACTTTTTTGGAGATGTACACCCTATTGAAAAACATGTGATGACATGAATCTATAATTAGTTTTACATACAATGTTTTCACTGCCCTGAAAAGACAAATCTGTGTTCTACCTATTCAGCCTTCTCTCTTCCCCCAAAACAGTGGCAACCGCTCTTCGTTTACCGCCTCCTTGTTTGACCTTTTCCAGCATGTCAAGTAGCTGCAACAAAGCAGAATTTAGACTTTAAGAATGACTCCCTTTGCTGTGTTCCATGCTGTTGCTGCCTTCAGGGCTTTTCGTGGCTTTCTAGCTCACGCTTATCTGCCTGCTTACCTCATGAAGGTCACCCTGCAGGGACATGTGGTTCAAGGGTCCCACAAATGCGACTAAAGCCACTGTAAACCCTCATGTGCTGTTTGGTTTGTATTCGTGAACTCGTGTTCAGCTCAGTTTGGAAAAATACCAACACGTTTGCTTGTCAGATTGCTTCAACCATGTTGAAGACTTATTTTCTTTGATTGTAGAAACTAGCATATGTTTAGGACCTACTAAGTGTAAGACATTTCCTTTTGTTTTTGGTACATTATTTGGGTTTTTAAAATTTATTTATTATGTATACATTGTTTTGTCTGCATATGTGCCTGCAGGCCAGAAGAGGGCACCAGATCTTATTACAGATGGTTGAAAACCATCATGTGGTTGCTGGAAATTGAACTCAGGACCTCTGGAAGAGCAGTCAGTACTCTCAACCTCTGAGCCAGCATTCCAGCCCCTTGTTTATTTTTAAATTGTTTTTATTGTGCTATATATTTTTCTCCACTCCCCTCCCTTCCTTTCACCTTCATTTATACCCTCTCCCATGATTCCCATGCTCCGAATTTACTCAGGAGATCATGCCTTTTTTTACTTCCCATGGAGATTAGATCCATGTATGTCTCTCTTAGGGTCCTCTTTGTTGTCTAGGTTCTCTGGGATTGTGAACTGTAGGCTGTTTTTTCTTTGCTTTATATCTAAAAGCCACTTATGAGTGAGTGCATATTATATTTGTCTTTCTGGGTTTGTGTGACCTCATTCAATATGATGTTTTCCAGATTCATCCATTTGCCCACAGATTTCAAGATGTCATTTTTTTCTGCTCTGTACTACTCCATTGTGTAAACGTACCACATTTTCTTTATCCATTCTTTAGTCGAGGGGCATTTAGGGTGTTTTCAGTTTCTGGCTATGGCAAATAATGCTGCTATAAACATAGTTGAGCACATGTCTTTGTGGTATGATTGAGAATTTTTTGGAATATACCCAAAAGTGGCATTACTGGGTCTTGAGGTAGACTGTTTCCCAAATTTCTGAAAAACTGCCATACTAGAATCCAAAGGGGTTATGGGACCTCCTGAAACTGAGAAACTTCTCTAAAGCGAAGAACACGGTCAACAAGACAAAATGACAGCCTACATAATAGGAAAAGATCTTTACCAACCCCACATCATACAGAGGGCTGATCTCTAAAAATCATACAGAGGGCTGATCTCTAAAATATACAAAGAACTCAAGAAATTGGACACCAAAAGAACACATAATCCAGTAAAAAGATGGAGTACAGATCTAAACAGAAAACTCTCAACAGAGGAATCTAAAATGGCTGAAAGACACTTAAGGAAATGCTCAACATCCTTAGCCATCAGAGAAATGTAATTCAAAACAACTCTGAGATTCCATCTTACACCTGTATGAATGGCCAAGATTAAAAACACTGATGACAACTTATGCTGGGGAGGATGTGAGGTAAAACGAACACTCCTGCATTGCTGGTGGGAGTACAAAGTGTAAAAGTTTTCTAAAGATTATGTTATCTTGTCTTAACTACTGCTGTCCTTCTACATACAAAGAAACTGATCCTTGGAAAAGATGAGCAATTTGGGGCTGGGAGATGACTCAGTAGGTGCAAGCATGAGAAGCTGGATTTGATTGTCTGGAAGCCATGTAAACGTTGACTATGTAGTCAAGCATATGCCATCCTACTACTTCTTCTATAGGAGCATGGGAGGCAGAGACACAGCACTGATAGATGTCTTGAGAGCTGGCTAACATGGCATATGCAATCTGAAAAACAGAGAAACACTGTTTCAACCAAGATAGAATATGACTACTGATACCTGAGGCAGGTCCTCTGACTTCTCCAGGAGTGCTATAGCATGTATATCCACAGTCACATGAATGCACATACACACATACATACACACAGACATCATGTATGTACACACACACATGGAACAATTTTCTGGAGGAGAAATTTGAATAAATAAAAGATTTAAACAGAGGAACATCTAGTATCAGAGTTCTATTCTTTTCAATAAATTTGACTTTAGGAATATTTGATCTTGAATAGGTACAACTCTAGCATTTCAGAGCTTAGAGCAGAATGTGCAGGGGAGCCCACATGCCTATTGTTTTTATTTTTATTTTTATTTTTGTTTTTTTTCGAGACAGGGTTTCTCTGTGGTTTTGGAGCCTGTCCTGGAACTAGCTCTTGTAGACCAGGCTGGTCTCGAACTCACAGAGATCTGCCTGCCTCTGCCTCCCGAGTGCTAGGATTAAAGGCGTGCGCCACCACCGCCCGGCTTCTATTGTTTATATCTGTAGAAATGTTTAACCATTTTTATAAGAGATATTCCAACAAGACCATTTTCACAGTCAATGAAGAGCCTAGATTTGAGCTTGAAATTTTCTGACTTCAGAGTTCAAGACAAGACTGTAGGAGAACTGGCTTGTAGCTGCCTGTCATAATTAGCTTCAGTTGTCAACTTGAGGTAGACCTAGAGTCAACTGGGAAGAGAGAAACTCAACTGAAGAAAAGAGCTTGGCCATATCTATGAGGCATTTTCTTATTGCTAGTTGATGTAGGAAGGCCTAGTAGACTATGGGCACTGTCATTCCTAGGCTGGTGGGTATGGCCTATATAAGAAAGCTCATTGAGCAAGCCAGAGAGAACAATCTGGTAAGCAGTCTTCATCCAAGTCTGTGCTTTAATTCCTGCCTCAAGGCTATTGTGTGAGTCCCTGCCCTGATGCCCATTAATAGTACACCGTATTACAGAACTGTAAGCCAAATAAACACTTTGGCTTGTTTTTGGTCTTGATATTTATCACAGCAACAGAAAGCAAACTAGAATACTGCCTTGGTTCCGAACTACAAAGACTTTTGTAGAGACACATGTGAATTCACTTAATCATGTATGCCAACTACTTCCTTTCTCTCCAACACTTGCCTTTTAGCCACCCTTCAAATATACAGTCAACAGGATGGGCTATGCACCTCCTGTAGAGGATGGGCTCTAGGGAGAGGTGTCCAGAGATCCTGAGAGCAGGAATATGATACTTGGGTGGAGGATTTGAGGGCTCTTGGGTTCAGAGAATGACTGGCCTTTGCAGGTGACAGGCATATTTCTCGGGCCTTATAGTTTCCATGGCTTGGAGAGGGAAGAAAGGAGAGCTTGGACAAGAAGTTCCAGACTGGGACCTGAGGCAAGGGCCGTTATTGCTCAAGTCTAAGGATGGACATAAAATCAAGTGTCTTGATTCACAGATGTGCTGGCTGAACTTCTTAAGGTCACGTGGCTGACTAGTGATTGTACAGAGATATCGTAAGGCCTGACAACTTGTGTAAGGTTGACCTTATGGGCTGGGTTTTCCTGTATAGCAGTTCACTTTTGTCCATAACTTTACCTTCTGCAATTTCAGATGTCAATTGAAATCCAAAAATATTAGCAGAAAATTCCAGAACTAAACAGTTGAAGAGCTTTAAATTTTGCCCCATCTGAGTAGCAAGATGAAATCACACTATGTTTTTCCATCCTGAGAAGCAAGCCATCCTTGTATTGGTCTTTTGATACCTATCTGCTAATCTCCTAGTAGCTATCTTGAGTGTCTACTGATTAACTATATGTGTATAATAGTGCTTATATCCAAATAATCATTGTTTGACTTAATAGTGACCTCAAAATGCAAGGCCAGTGACAGTGATTGTTCAGAAATAATTTGCAGTTTGCCAAAAGCAAACTGTAAAGTACCACCCTTTGGTATCTTCTCACATAACTACAAGAAGGGTAGGTAAAGTACAATGCATTGTTTTGAGAAAGAAACCATGTATACTTTTGGATAAATTTTTATACTTATTTAATTATTGTTGATTTTTGTTTTTAATTAATATATAGTAATTATACATATTTGTGGAGTACATTGTGATATTTTTTATTTCTTTGAGACATAGTTTCTCTATGTACACCAGATTGGCCTTCAATTCTTGCCTCTGCCTTTCAAGGGCTTGGACTAAAGGCATACACTGCCATACCTGGCCAATGTGATATTTTAATATAAGGAAACTTGGCAGTTTCTTCTTCTTATCATTTCTTTATGTTAGAGGCTATCTCAGTTTGCTTTCTATTTCTGTGATAAAACACTGACCAAAAGCAACTTCAAGGAGGAAAAATGTTTATTTGGCTTACAGTTTACAATAGAAGGAAACCCAGGTAAGGACCTAAGGCAGAAACTGAAGTAGAGACCTCGGGAGAATACTGATTATTGGTTTGTTTGCCCTGGATAAGTTATCTTTCTTGTATACCTAAGGACCTGCCCAGGGATGATATTGCCCACCATAGGCTGGACCTCCCACATCGATCAACAATGAAGAAATGCCTCACAGACGTGACCATAGGACAACGTTATGGGGGCAATTCCTTGACTAATATTCCCTCTCCTGCAGTGTGTCATGTTAGCAAGTACAATTAGCCATCACAGAGCCCCCTTGCCCCTCACCTTTAGCTTTGTTAACTCAATAGTTAGGTTATATGAACAGTCACTCTATTGGGCTCTAGAGTACCAGAATTCAGGCCTGCTGTCTGTTTTGGTGCCTATCACATGACGTTCTTTTCTTTTGCCTCTATATGCTTCCTAGTCTCTAAGCTTGGCTCTTCTATGCTTTGACCATTTGGGGGAACTTCTACACATAAAAGAGAACATGTAATACTTTTCTGTGATTGGTTTATTTCACTTGACATAATGCCCTTGGGCTCCTTCCATTGTGCAGTAAATGATATGACTTATTCTAACTATTGATAATCTTTAACTGCGCCTGATATGTAAGCTGGTATTTATCAGAAGTATGTTTTTATTAAAAAATTATAGTCTGCTTAGAATTTGGTGTAGCTGTCTGTTTCAGGTGTCTACTTGAGATGTACCTCCTCCAGACGAAAGGAGACGCCTCTAGGTGTGTCTGCATGGCCCCATCCCAGAATGGCCTCTAGTTCCCAAAGAGCTTAAAACTCTGCCGTGATATTACTTCTCTCCACAGCCAGGTGCTCTGGAATGAGCAAATATCTATTTACTCTTGTAAGGTGACATTCCAAAGCAATCAATACCTTAGGAGATTTCTAAAGGCTAATTTGAAACTTTGGGGACATCAATCACAGGACAGTGCCAAAATCATTTCCTAATTACGTCTTATGGAGGTCAGCTTATTGATGTGCGCGCGTGAGTCAACAGGCTGGCTAGGAAACCGCAGTGAGACATGTGAGCAACAGAGACTTGGTTGAAATAACTAGCAGATGTCTTTGACGATTTGCATATGAAGCCGTCGCCAGCTTTAGAGATCCAGCTTATTAAGGGCTGAGACTATTTCAGACATTTTTTTCCCCCTTGCTGGAACATGCTGAAGGAAGCTGTCTATTAAAATGTCATGCATAAATGTCTTGCAGTATTGGGCTTCACTTGGCATGGGTAATTCCTGATAGTGTGTGCCTACACATTTATAAATAGCTCTCTCGATATATTAGCATTTGCACATTACTCATTTCCTACAATGCCTGTTTGGGAATGTCCCCCGTTCTTCATCTTACAAACAGCCTTCAAGGTAGCCTTGACAAAGGTGTCACCTTCTGGGTGTTTTCAGAAGGGGCTGTTGGGGTGACTCTCATAGCCTGTAGGTACCAAGCTGGAGCTTGACTTCTAACTCCGTACACTTCACATCATGACACAGCCTTTCCTACTGGTGTTAGTCCCTTAGTCCCTCTTAAAGCTCAGAGCGGAGTGGCTTTACATTCCGGGCATTCCTGCCATGACCGCATTATCAGCCTAAAGCAAACAACATTTATATGAGTCTACGAAGCCTTGCTTCTTTGGCTTCTAACTTGTGACTTTCAAAATCACACAGTTCAAATATATTCTGGACTTTTATTTTATAACCATAAGCCAGTTAATAAAATACAAAAAATGTACATTACCACTTCTCATTTGTAATTCAAATAACTATAGTTATCATTATATATTTTATTCCTTACTTTGTAATCAGTGATTTTTTTCTGTTTGTGTATATGTGTATGTGTTTGTGTACACATGCGTAATAAGCCTGGCTCTTTGTGGGTGCTGAGGATCATAACTCAGGCCCTCACTCTTGTGCAGCAAGCACTTTACCCCCTGAACCCATATCTCCAGCCCCACTGAATTTGTATCTGTGTTTTTATGCTTTGAAAAGTCAGAGTGAAACCCAGGCATGGTGGCATATGCCTATAAGCCTTGCACTAGGGAGATGAAGGCAGAGGACTGAGAGCTTGGGGCCAGCTTCAGATACATGCTGAGAACCCTGTCTTAAAAAGCCAGGGGGAAACCCACAAGGAAAAATAACTAGAAAAAGTCCTCTTTGAACTTACGTATGCCTGCTGTGAGGCTGGTTTTCTTCAGCCCAATCAGAAGAGCCACCAAAACCAGTGGACACACAGAGGGAAGGAAGGGAGAAGACCGACTCTGTTGTGAGTGCTGTTGACTAAGCTATCCACTTTCTCCTTGAGCCACGGCAGCGTGTTCCTGCCATAAGGATATTATTAGTATGTGTAAACACGACAGGGGAAAGTAGAGAAATCTAAAGCAAAGGAATCTCTCTGGTGGGAAGTATTTCTGGCACTCCTATAAGAAAATAGACTAAACACTTTAATCACTTTGTTGAGTAGAAACAGGCAAGTGTTCTTCACCTTCTGCCGTCTTCAGAAGCTGAATCCAGATTCAGCAGGTGATCAGGTAGGAATGGCTCTGATCTCACAGGGCAAAGCGTATGGATGCTGGGACAGGTGGAGAATGGGCTCAGTCGGCCTTTTCCTGTAGAGGGTCAGATAGCTCCAGAATCTCTGTCACTGTTGATAACTACTTGACTCTGGTAGCACAGAATCAGGCTTTTCCAATAAAACTTCAATTACATAAATAGACATCCAGTTAAATTTGTCTCACAGGTTGTATGTAGTTTGCAAATCCCCACAACATACTTGAGCTGCCCCGTCAAGGTTACACCAAAATCTCAAAGGATGCTGTCCTGACCGTGTGACACTAGGGTCTCCCCTCCCTACCACTTACTGTCCTGAGCACACACCTGTCTGGCTCCACATATACCGCCTTTGCTTCAGGTGACAAAGTCCAGATCCAGCAAAGAATTAGACCTGCCTCTTTAGTGTAGCTAGCTGCAATTTCTTACAGCAAAGAGGATGGATATATAGGTGGACAGTTGGCTATTCATTCTGCCAGAGTTATCATCTAGGAGATTTAACCTCTCTGCAGCTCCACTTCTGTATGCCTCTATTCCTTCTCCAGACTGCTACTGCCTGAGATGGACGCACAATGATTCTCTTGTATTCTTTCTCCTGCTCTCCAGTGTTCCTTTTTTTGTGGTTGACCTCTGGTGGTATCAGTTCCATAATTAACGAATTCAGTGTTTACCTACATATTTATCTTGGGTTAATTTCCTCAGAGTCCCCACTGGTTAGATCTGTTTACTTTTCTGCTTTGTGTCACCGTTAGCCGAGACTGCTCCCCTGTTTCATGCTCTAACCATACTTCACCTCCTCTCACTCCAAGCCTTTCGGTGTTTTTCTTTTCTTCCTGTCTCTGATTGTTGAAGTTGTGTCTCCTTCCAGAGGAATCTCAGATGCTAGCCTTTTTTTTTGTTTTGTTTTTTTGTTTTTTTTAAAGACTAGCGCAGGTCTCCTTCCCTTTTCCGGGGAGGGCCACTGCTTACAAACCCAGGATCTTTCTCTCTGGTCTCTATCAGCGTTTGGCACCTTGTGTTTTGACTTAGTGCTCCCAGCAGACTCACAGATGTTCCTGGTATGTAATGTCATAAAGGGGCCATTCAGAAGAGGTCTATGGAAAGATGGAACACTTGAATGAAGGTGACAAGGAACAGGGCTCTCAACCACCCAGGAAGTAATGCAGTATTTGGCTCTCACAGAGTGCTTCTGTCACTTCAGGTTCCGATGGAGAAGAAACCACTCCCCCTTTCATTTATTTCCTTGTAAAGCAAAAAAAAGCCAGCACAGGACTGAAGGCAGCTCAGCTTCTGCCTGAGGCTGGAAAGCTTCTCTCTCCTTGCATTTTAACCAGAACCATCCTGTTGTTGTTAAGATATCTTTCTTTAAAAGGACCCTTGGCTTGAGGGAGGAGTATGGTTCTCAGTTGCTGACTGTGTTGTGTGTAATTTTATCTCACCAGGATTTCTTGGCAGAGCAATGCTGAGAATCTAGGACTCATCCCTTTTGTCCTCTTTCCTCCACCATGCCATGACCTCTGACCTCTGATGCTAGCTCCTATGCCTTACATGTTCACCATCCTTGGCTGGCACCATCTTCCTCTGTCCTCATGGCGTGGGTTCCACCACTTAGGTTCTGATTATCTGTAGGGAAACCAGAGAAACTGTTATCAGATTATTCTGTCTGTCAGACATCTGTTTTCTACCGTCATTGCTGACTCCACTTCCCTTTATGCAGTGGATCATGCTAGGCCAAGGCTTTGCCATGGTTTATGGGTCCATGACAGTACCCTAATGCTACCATGCCTTTTTGCTAACAACACTTTATGATATTTTTTTTCAGTTTGTCATATTTTCATGTGAACAAAAATTGTATTTATAATCTTAGTTAGGCAACAAGGCAGAGAAATAGGAATAGAACAAAAATGCATTTCTTGGAAAGAGGTAGATAATTCTTTACTTGGATAATGTTATATAGGAGCAGTGACCACTCCCATCCCCAGTACATATGATGTTATTCATAAAATAGTGATAAGTTGCATAGGAGAATAACTACTTTTTTTCTCTAATTTGAAAATAGATTTTTTTCATACAATGTATTCTGATTATGGTTTCCCCTCCTTACTTCCCTACAGGCCCAAGTACACATCATTACTTTTTCTCATTTGAAAGCAAACAGGCATCTAAAAAAGTAATAAAATAAGGTAAAATAAAAACAAATAAACAGAAAAAATAGCTAAAATAAAAACACAAGAAAGATACACACGCACAGATTCACACACATAGAAATTTCATCAAAATCTAAAATCAGAAACCATAATATGGACAAAATATCTAGAAGGTTAAAAAAATATGCCTGGATAAAGGATTATGAGACAAAAAAAAAACTCCTCCAAAATTACCATTGCTTGTTTTGTGTTGACCATCTATTGCCGGGGCATAGGAACTGCTCTAAGTGTGGTTTGTATAGCCAGTAAGACTCTGCTGGAGAGGGACTAAACACTTTTACAAAGCAAATAGTCACCGATGAGAAAGGTTAGGAAACGAACCTTTATGGATACAGCTTGTCCATCCAGAACAGCCAAAGTGTACTATGCTTAAAATGAAGAATCACTGTAAAATTCACCAAGGAAAGCTAAATTTATACAAACTTAAAGCAAAAGTTTACTAATTTTTATTAATAGAATTTTTACCAAAGTTTCTATTAGTAGTTATTTTAAAATTTTATTAACAATTCTTTGGACATATGACTTTTTATGCTCACTGTTATATTTTTTTAATGTATTTATTTATTTATTTATTTATTTATTTAAGATTTCTGTCTTTTCCCCACCGCAGCCTCCCATTTCCCTCCCCCTCCCCCAGTCAAGTCCCCCTCCCTCTTCAGCCCAAAGAGCTATCAGGGTTCCCTGCCCTGTGGGAAGTCCATGGACCACCCACCTCCATCCAGGTCTAGTAAGGTGAGCATCCAAACTGCCTAGGCTCGCACAAAGCCAATACGTGCAGTAGGATCAAAAACCCATTGCCATTGTTCTAGAGATCTCAGTAGTCCTCATTGTCTCTATATTTTTTCCCAAGACGGTTTTAATCCAGGTTTTTTTCAGACCCAGGCCAGCTGGCCTTGGTGAGTTCCCGACAGAACATCCCCACTGTCATAGTGTGAGGGTGCACCCTCGCTGTCCTGAGCTCCCTGCTCGTGCTCTCTCTCCTTCTGCTCCTGACTTGGACCTTGAGCTTTCAGTCTGGTGCTCCAATGTGGGTCTCTGTCTCTGTCTCCTTTCATCGCCTGATGAAGGTTAATATTCAGGAGGATGCCTATATGTTTTTCTTTGGGTTCTCCTTCTTATTTAGCTTCTCTAAGATCACGTATTAGAGGCTCAATGTGCTTTGTTTATGTCTAGAAACCAAATATGAGTGGGTACATCCCATGTTCCTCTTTTTGGGTCTGGCTTACCTCACTCAGGATAGTGTTCTCTATTTCCATCCATTTGCCTGCAAACTTCAAGAAGTCCTTGTTTTTTATTGCAGAGTAGTACTCTAATATGTATATATTCCATACTTTCTTCATCCATTCTTCAATTGAAGGGCATCTAGGTTTGCAGGGAGCCAGTATATGTGGCCGCCATTACAAGATGGCGCAGGGCCCCTGCAGGCTTGGAATCACCATCTCGGGCATGCTCAGTGTCCTCAGTGTGCCGGACCTATCAGGGGAGCTTGGAGTGGCTGCTGAGACACTTTGACCAATAGGAGGCCTGGACGTACCCCTAATCCCCCGAAAAAGCAGCTGCAGATCAGGGTTTGGGGCCCTTCGCTTCCCGCTCTCCCTTCAACCAAGAGGCTCCAATAAAACGTGATTTGGGAAGAATCCTCGTCTGGTGGCTGTTCTTTCCTGCTGGTCAGGGAGTTCGCCGCAACTGGTGCCAAAATCCTGGGACGCCGGGTCTCCTTCAGGTACCGGGCGAGGGGCCGAAGAGGATTCAGAACCCGACACGTGGAGCGGCGATGTTGGTAGGTAAGTTCTCCGGGTATGCTGGTTACGGGGTCTAACCCTGGGTGTTCTGCTTAGCCTTTGTGGCAATGGTAATCTCTGTTGTTTTCTGCTGTTTTTTGGCTGTGCTGCCATAAGCTTGGGCAAGAGTGCTTATGTTTTTCTGCGATCGCCTGTAAACTGAAAGTAAGACCATTGTAGGTAAAGCGGCTTTTTGGGTGCCTGGGATAAATCTGCTGTAGATAAAGTGGTGCCTTGGTTTTTTTTTTCACTGCTTGCGCGTGGGAGTACATCATGGGCAGCACTCACAGTGCGGTTCGGGGGGGCTTCTGACATGGTTGGCCCAGTGCAAGCCCTTCTTAAGCGGCGTGGCTTGAAGATATCGCAGCAAACGATTATTACCATCTTAACAGATATAGACAAGGCTGCATCATGGTTTGCGGTGTCAGGGGATCTCAACTTGCCCTCCTGGGAGAAGTTGGGACTCGATCTTGAAAGAGCAAAGCAGGATGGCAAACTGGGGCGCGGTACCCTTCCCTTTTGGCGCCTAGTACGTGGCTGTCTCCAAGAGGGAGCTAACACAGAGATTATTAAAGAAGGGCGAAAAGCATTGATAGCATACCAGGATAGCCTCTCAGAATCAGACTCAAAAGGGGAGAACTTAGATAGGCCTAAAAGAAAAATAGAAAGGAAAAAACAAAAGCTTAAAAATGTAGAAGAGGAGGGCCGGCCTTATCTGGTCCTAAAAGAGTTTGTAGACTTAGATTTGTCAGATGATGAACTTAGTGAGGAAGAAAAAGAGGAGCTGGAGGAGGAAGCAGCAAGTATGGGGAGGAGGGATGGGACCGGCTAGAGCCGCGTCCTCTGCCTCACAATCCCTCTTATAATCCCGTTCCGTCTGCTCCCCCTGTCCTGCAAAAGGCGCCCCCCTGAGTCATCCACTACTTATGCACAGCCGAGTATGCTGCACGAGGGTTGCCAGTTTATTAATCAGAATACTTGGAGCCGTCTTGCATTGGCATTTCCAGTGATAATTGACCCAGCGACCCAGCAGAGGAGGTATGAGCCAGTCCCTTATAAACAACTAAAGGACTTGGTTGCTGCAGTGAAAGATTTTGGGCCCACTGCAGATTACACGGTTGCCCTTCTGCGTAGGATTTGTGCCTCCCCATTAACGCCCGCAGATTGGGAAGAGTTGGGCAGGGCGTGTTTGACCAAGGGTCAGTATCTGGATTTTAAGTCCCTAGCTGCCGATAATGCCCATAGGCAGGCTAGAAAAAATATTCAAGATAGCCATCCAGGATGGACCGCTGATATGCTTCTAGGTCTCGGGATACACATGGGCAATCAATTACAATTCCCTGTAGAGGTCTATCAACAGATAAATGAATGCTATTATCGAGCATGGCGAGCACTCCATAACAAAGGAGAAGTGGCAGGTAACCTGAGTAAGATCATACAGGGTCCTGCGGAGCCTTTCTCAGATTTTGTGGCCAGGCTGCTTGAAGCAGCTGAAAAGACGATAGGAGGAGATGACCACACTGTGCCTTTTGTCCAACAACTTATTTTTGAACAGAGCACAAAAGAATGTCAAAGAGCCATTGGGCCGGTAAGACATAAAGGATTGGATGCTTGGCTGAGGGCATGCCGGGAGATCGGGGGCCCATTGACCAATGCTGGTCTAGCTGCAGCAATGCTCTCGGCCACCAGAGCTGCACGCGATCCGAAGGGAAAAGGCTGTTTCCAGTGCGGACAGCCAGGGCACTTAAAGAGAAACTGCCCTAATGGCGGTACCCACAGACTCCAATGGGGCCAGCCCAGTCATCCGGCGGGCAACCAACGGTTCCGCAGGGCTGGACCTCTGTGCCACCTCCGGAATGGTATTAACACCGGAGATGGGAGTGCAGATTCTGACATCAGATATGTCGGGTCCGTTGCCAGAAGGCCAGGTAGGGATTGTTTGGGCCGCTCTTCATCAACAATGAAAGGACTTATGATCCTGCCGGGAGTAATCGACCCCGACTATACTGGGAAAATTAAGCTCCTTTGTCACTCCCTGTCAGGGGTTATTTCAATCGCTCCTGGAGATCGTATTGCTCAGCTTTTGCTCCTGCCCTCGTCTCATGAGATGTTTCCCTCCAGGGGAAAGGTTAGAGGAGAGGAAGGCTTAGGCTCCACAGGGGTCGATCTGGCTTGCTTATCTATAGCCCTAGATGACAGACCAGTGCTACAGTTAACCATTGAAGGAAAGTCCTTCTCTGGCTTAGTGGATACCGGTGCAGACCGGAGTATCATCAGGACTCAGGAGTGGCCCAAGCAGTGGCCCCTCCAGTGCTCAGCCCAATCCCTACAAGGGCTGGGCTATGCGCGCACACCGTGCATGAGTTCTAAAGAGTTAGCCTGGAGGATGGAGGACCAACAGGGCAGGGTTCAACCTTTTGTGATAGACCTCCCAATTAATCTATGGGGCAGGGACGTTCAACAGCAATTGCAGTTACGGTTGACAAATGAATTTTCAGAGGAAAGTAAGAACATGATGAAGAAACAGGGGTTTGTCCCCACTAAAGGGCTAGGAAAAGGCCTTCAGGGCATGCCTCAGCCCATCATTCCGGTTAAAAAGATAGATCGGACAGGACTGGGTTTTTCCTAGGGGGCCACTGACTCACCGGCTTCTGATATCCAGCCTCTTCCCATACCTTGGACCACCCAAAAGGCGGTATGGGTACCCCAGTGGCCCCTTTCCCAGGAGAAACTAGAAGCCGTTAAACAGCTTGTTCAAGAACAGCTACATCTAGGCCATATTGAACCCTCTGTGTCTCCATGGAACACACCGGTCTTTGTCGTTCGAAAAGCATCCGGAAAATGGAGATTACTCCATGATCTAAGAGCAGTTAACAATCAGATGCAAGTCATGGGGCCTACTCAGAGGGGCCTTCCATTACTTTCTGCCTTGCCTAGAAGCTGGCCTGTAATGATTTTGGATATTAAGGATTGTTTTTTCTCGATTCCTTTGTGTAAACAAGACAGGGAAAGGTTTGCCTTTACAGTGCCCTCCGTTAATCATGAACAGCCGGATGCCCGCTTTCAATGGCGGGTCCTCCCACAGGGGATGGCCAATAGCCCCACAATGTGCCAGCTGTTTGTGGACGCTGCCCTGTTGGCTGTGCGACAACAATATCCTGCTGTGCGTATCATCCATTATACGGATGACGTCTTGTTGACAGCACACTCCCTACAAATTCTTGAGGAGGCTTTTCAAAAGACAGTCTCAGCCCTTGAGGCTCGGGGTCTGGTTATAGCCCCTGAGAAAGTACAATGTTCTACTACAGCTAAGTTCCTGGGGATGATAATTCAGCCAGATGCTATCCGCCCCCAGAAGGTTCTTATTCGAACCCAGCATTTAACAACTCTTAACGACTTCCAGCAATTGTTGGGAGATATTAATTGGGTCAGGGGTTACCTTCACCTCCCCAGGTCTGAGTTATTACCTCTATTTTCCATATTAGAAGGCAATCCTGATGTGACCTCCCCGCGGACCTTAACACCCGCAGCAAAGCGCTCTTTACATCTGGTGGAGGAGGCGCTGTCCCGGGCACAGCTCGACAGATATGATCCAACCCTTCCTATTTCCCTGTGCGTTCTTAAGACAAGGCACTCTCCCACTGGTGTGTTGTGGCAGAAGGGGCCCCTGTGGTGGCTACATGGCAATTCTGTGGGGATGCAGACCCTCAATTATTATCCCGCCTTAGTGGCCCTTCAAGCCATGATTGGCATAAAATTTTGCCTAGCATCCTTTGCAAAGATGCCTGATAAGTTGCTTATTCCTTATACCAAAGATCAGGTGGAGGCTTTAGCCGCCACTGTGGATGATTGGGCAGTTTTGCTGTGCTCCTTTCCTAATACTATAGATAATCATTTCCCAAGACATCCACTTTTGGGTTTTGTAGAGAACAACTTGGTCTACTTTCCAAAGGTCACCTCGACTACTCCTCTTGCTGGGGCTGTGACTATATTTACTGATGGATCAAAAACAGGAAAGGGAGCGATGGTTGTAGGGCATCAGCCACCTCAGGTCTTCTCCTTCCAACCTGATACACCCCAGGCTACTGAATGCTTGGTGGTACTTGAAGTCTTCAAGAGATTTCACGAACCTTTCAACTTATTTTCAGACTCTCAGTATGTGGTTAACGCAGTCTCTTCTCTTGAGGTGGCTGCTTCTGTTCATCATGCAAGCCCTGTTTCAAATATTTTGTTACAGGTTCAGCACCATATTTTGCAAAGAAATCATCCCTTTTTTGTTGGCCATGTTAGAGCACATACCTTGCTTCCTGGCTTTATCTCCGAAGGCAATGCACGGGCCGATTTAGCAACCAGAGCCATGGGCCTAGTTGCTGCAGATCCTATCCAACTTGCCCGGGACTTTCATAACTTGTATCATGTCCCTGCTGACACCCTACGGAGGAAATTTGCCCTGACCAGGAATGATGCCAGAAGTATTGTAAAAGCTTGTTCTTCTTGCGTCACCCTTTTCCATCCCCCTCATGTTGGCATCAACCCCCAAGGCCAGGGGATAGTGGAAAGAGCCAACCGCAGCCTCAAGGAGCTCTTACAAAAACAAAAAAGGGGAATGGCCGAGACTGCCTCCCCCAGGAATAGGATTGCTATGGCCCTTTTTACTCTTAATTTCTTGATAATGGATGACAAAGGTCGTACGGCAGCTGACCGACACGCTCACACCTCCCCGGAAGGGGCAGGGGAAGTGATGTGGAAGGATGTGTTGGATAATAAGTGGTATGGCCCGGACCCCGTTATCCGGAGGTCCAGGGGAGCTATTTGTGTTTTTCCCCAGGATCGAGAAGTCCCAAGCCGCTTGACTAGAGCTGTTGAAGTCCATCATGAAAATGACTCCGCCACCCTTCAGGATGCTGATACTGCCTCAGCCGATCCTGTGGAGGATGATCCCAAGCCGAGCGGAGCAGAGATGGGGGATTCTGTCAGCCTACCCTAAGCCCATTCCTGCGCATCAAAGCCTGGCGGAGGGACTACAGTCCTGGATCTCCACTGCCTTCTCCCTGTTTAAGGATTGGGTGGGCGTGGTGATGTTTTTTGCATGCTGCATAGGAGGGTGCGTGCTGTCCCTATGGTTAATTTGTCGCCTTCAGGCTCAGGCATCCCGTGATAAGGTGGTAATGCTGCAGGCGCTGGCTGCCCTGGAGAAGGGTGATTCCCCCCCAAGTTTGGTTATCTGTCCTCAAGAGTCTATAGTGACTAATGCGTAGCCTTTGCACCCTCACGGAAGTTCTGTCCATTGCACCGAGGAAGGTACGCTAGTCCTTTGCGTCCTTTGCGTTCTGGTATTGCCTTTGCACCTCCATGGATCTTGTTCCATTGCACTGGAGAAGGAATACCCTAGACGCAGGCCTCCCTTGATCGGCCCTCACATCATGAGGTGAAGACTTGATCGGGAATAAGACCTCTGACTTGGCTTTGAGACTAACGAGGAGGGGGAACTGCAGGGAGCCAGTATATGTGGCCGCCATTACAAGATGGCGCAGGGCCCCTGCAGGCTTGGAATCACCATCTCGGGCATGCTCAGTGTCCTCAGTGTGCCGGACCTATCAGGGAGCTTGGAGTGGCTGCTGAGACACTTTGACCAATAGGAGGCCTGGACGTACCCCTAATTCCCCAAAAAAGCAGCTGCAGATCAGGGTTCGGGGCCCCTTGCTTCCCGCTCTCCCTTCAACCAAGAGGCTCCAATAAAACGTGATTTGGGAAGAATCCTCGTCTGATGGCTGTTCTTTCCTGCTGGTCAGGGAGTTCGCCGCATAGGTTGTTTCCATGTTCTGGCTATTACAAACAGTGCTGCTATGAACATACTAGAGCATATACTTTTGTTGTATGATAAGGCCTCTCTTGGGTATATTCCCAAGAGTGGTATTGCTGGATCCAGGGGTAGGTTGATCCCGAATTTCCTGAGAAACCTCCACACTGCTTTCCAGAGTGGTTGCACAAGTTTGCATTCCCACCAGCAATGGATGAGTGTACCCCTTTCTCCACACCCTCTCCAGCAAAGGCTATCATTGGTGTTTTTTATTTTCGCCATTCTGACAGGTGTAAGATGGTATCTTGAAGTTGTCTTGATTTGCATTTCCCTGATCGCTAAGGAAGTTGAGCATGACCTTAGGTGTCTTTTGGCCATTTGAACTTCTTCTGTTGAGAGATCTCTATTCAGCTCAGTGCCCCATTTTATAAATGGGTTGATTAGCCTTTTACGGTCTAGTTTCTTGAGTTCTTTATATATTTTGGAGATCAGACCTTTGCCAGTTGCGGGGTTAGTGAAGATCTTCTCTCAGTCAGTGGGTTGCCTTTCTGTCTTAGCGACAGTGTCCTTTGCTTTACAGAAGCTTCTCATTCTCAGTAGGTCCCATTTATTCAATGAGGCCCTTATTGTCTGTGCTGCTGGGGTTATACGTAGGAAGTGGTCTCCTGTGCCCACTTGTTGTAGAGTACTTCCTACTTTCTCCTCTATCAGGTTCAGCGTGTTTGGACTGATATTGACGTCTTTAATCCACTTGGACTTGAGTTTTGTGCATGGTGATAGATATGGATCTATTTTCATTCTTCTACAGATTGACATCCAGTTTTGCCAGCACAATTTGTTGAAGATGCTCTCTTTTTTCCATTGTATACTTTTAGCTCCTTTATCAAAAATCAGGTGCTCATAGGTTTGTGGGTTAAGGTCAGGGTCTTCTATTCGATTCCATTGGTCGACTTCTCTGTTTTTATGCCAATACCAAGCTGTTTTCAATACTGTAGCTCTGTAATAGAGTTTGAAGTCAGGGATGGTAATGCCTCCAGACGTTCCTTTATTGTATAAGATTGTTTTGGCTATCCTGGGTTTTTTTTGTTTTTCCATATAAAGTTGATTATTGTCTTCTCCAGCTCTGTGAAGAATTTCGATGGGATTTTGATGGGGATTGCATTGAATCTATAAATTGCTTTTGGTAGAATTGCCATTTTTACTATGTTGATCCTCCCAATCCAAGAGCAAGGGAGATCCTTCCATTTTCTGGTGTCATCTTCAATTTCCTTCTTCAAAGACTTAAAGTTCTTGTCAAATAGATCTTTCACTTCCTTGGTTAGAGTTACCCCTAGATATTTTATGCTATTTGTGGCTATCGTGAAAGGTGATGCTTCTCTGATTTCCCTCTCTGCTTCCTTATCCTTAGTGTATAGGAAGGCCACTGACTTTTTGGAGTTGATCTTGTATCCTGCCACATCACTAAAGGCGTTTATCAGCTGTAGGAGTTCTTTGGTAGAGTTTTTGGGGTCGCTTATGTATACTATCATATCATCTGCAAATAACGAAAGCTTAACTTCTTCCTTTCCAATACGAATCCCCTTGATCCTCTTTTTTTTATGTTTTTTTTTATTGGAAAAAAAAATTTCTGCCCCCTCCTCCCCGCCTCCCATTTCCTTCCCACTCCTCCCTCCCCCTCCTCCCCTCCCCCCCACTCCTCCCCCTCCCTCTCCAGCCTGAAGAGCAGTCAGGGTTCCTGTGGAAAGTCCAAAGTCCTCCCCCCCTCGATCCTGGTCTAGGAAGGTGAACGTCCAAACTGGATAGGCTCCCACAAAGCCAGAACATGAAGTAGGATCAAAACCCGGTGCCATTGTCCTTGGCTTCTCAGCAGCCCTCATTGTCTGCCAAATTCAGAGAGTCCGGTTTTATCCCATGCTTTTTCAGTCAGAGTCCAGCTGGCCTTGGTGAGCTCCCAAAGACTCAGCCCCCACTGTCTCCACGGGTGGGCGCACCCCTTGTGGTCCTGACTTCTTTGCTCATATTCTCCCTCCTGCTCCTCATTGGGACTTTGGGAGCTCAGTCCAGTGCTCCAGTGTGGGTCTCTGTCTCTATCTCCATCGATCGCCAGGTGAAGTTTCTATGGTGATATGTAATATATTCATCAGTATGGATATAGGATAGAGTCATTTCAGGTTCCCTATCCACAGCTGCCCCAGGAACTAACTGGGGACATCACCCTGGGCACCTGGGAGCCCCTCTAGATCCAAGTCTCTTGCCATCCCTAAGATGGCTCCCTTAATTAAGATGTGTGCTTCTCTGCTCCCTAACCAACCTTCCTTTATCCCAATCATCCCGTTTCCCCAAGTTCCCCCCACCCTCCCCTTCTCACATTTCTCTCCCCTTCTCCCCTTATCCCCCCTCCCACCACCCCCCCAAGATCCCAAATTTTTGCCCGGCAATCTGGTCTACTTCCCATAACCCAGAGGATAGCTGTATGCTTTTCTTTGGGTTCACCTTCTTAATTAGTTTCTTTAGGGTATCAAATTATAGACTCACTGACCTTTATTTATCTCTAGAAACCGATTATAAGTGAGTACATCCCATGCTCATCCTTTTGGGTCTGGGTTACCTCACTCAGGATAGTGTTTTCTATTTCCATCCATTTGCATGCAAAATTCGCGAAGTCATTGTTTTTTACCGCTGAGTAGTATTCTAATGAATATATATTCCATACTTTCTTCATCCATTCTTCCATTGAAGGGCATCTA
This sequence comes from Microtus obscurus, assembly GCA_963919715.1. Taxonomy (NCBI): domain Eukaryota; kingdom Metazoa; phylum Chordata; class Mammalia; order Rodentia; family Cricetidae; genus Microtus; species Microtus obscurus. Next base: position 45,118 of record CAWTZC010001940.1, on the reverse strand, counting down.
GGTTGTTTCCAGGTTCTGGCTATTACAAATAATGCTGCAATGAACATAGTTGAACAAATGTCCTTGTCATATGATCGGGCATCTCGTGGGTATATTCCCAAGAGTGGCATTGCTGGGTCCATGGGTATGTTGATCCCAAATTTCCTGAGAAACCGCCACACTGCTTTCCAAAGTGGTTGCACAAGTTTGCATTCCCACCAGCAATGGATGAGGGTGCCCCTTTCTCCACAGCCTCTCCAGCAAAGGCTATCATTGGTGTTTTTGATTTTAGCCATTCTGACAGGTGTAAGGTGATATCTCAATGTTGTTTTGATTTGCATTTCCCTGATCGCTAAGGAGGCTGAGCATGACCTTAAGTGCCTTTTGGCCATTTGAACTTCTTCTGTTGAGAATTCCCTCTTCAGATCAGTGCCCCATTTTTTAATTGGGTTAATTAGCATTTTAAAGTCTAGTTTCTTGAGTTCTTTATATATTTTGGAGATCAGACCTTTGTCTGTTGCGGGGTTGGTGAAGATCTTCTCCCAGTCAGTGGGTTCCCTTTTTGTCTTAGTGACAGTGTCTTTTGCATTAAAGAAGCTTCTCAGTTTCAGTAGGTCCCATTTATTCAATGTTGCCCTTAATGACTGTGCTGCTGGGGTTATACCTAGGAAGCGATCGCCTGTGCCCATCTGTTGTAGGGTACTTCCCACTTTCTCTTCTATCAGGTTCAGTGTGTTCATATTGATATTGAGGTCTTTGATCCATTTGGACTTGAGTTTTGTGCATGGTGATAGATATGGGTCTATTTTCATTCTTCTACAGGTTGACATCCAGTTGTGCCAGCACCATTTGTTGAAGATGCTTTCTTTCTTCCATTGTATACTTTTAGCACCTTTATCGAAAATGAGGTGTTCATAGGTTTGTGGGTTAAAATCCGGGTCTTCTATACGATTCTATTGGTCGACTTCTCTATTTTTATGCCAATACCACCCCGATTTCATTACTGTAGCTCTGTAATAGAGTTTAAAGTCAGGGATGGTAATGCCTCCCGAAGTTCCTTTATTGTATAAGATTGTTTTGGCTATCCAGGGTTTTTTGTTATTCCATATAATGTTGATTATTGTCCTTTCAAGATCAGTGAAGAATTTTGATGGGATCTTGATGGGGATTGCATTGAATCTATAAATTGCCTTTGGTAGGATTGCCATTTTTACTATGTTGATCCTCCCTATCCACGAGCAAGGGAGATCCTTCCATTTTCTGGTATCCTCTTCAATTTCTTTCTTCAATGCTTTAAAGTTCTTGTCAAATAGATCCTTCACTTCTTTGGTTAGAGTTACCCCGAGATATTTTATGCTGTTTGTGGCTATTGTGAAAGGTGATGCTTCTCTGATTTCCCTCTCTGCTTCCATATCCTTTGTGTATAGGAGGGCGACTGATTTTTTGGAGTTGATCTTGTATCCGGCCACATTACTAAAGGTGTTTATCAGCTGTAAAAGTTCTTTGGTGGAGTTTTGGGGGTCCCTTATGTACACTATCATATCATCTGCAAATAACGAAAGTTTAACTTCTTCCTTTCCAATTCGAATCCCCTTGATCCCCTTATGTTGTCTTATTGCTATTGCTAAAACTTCAAGCACTGTATTGAAGAGGTATGGAGAGAGTGGACAGCCTTGTCGTGTTCCTGACTTAAGTGGGATGGCTTTGAGTTTCTCTCCGTTTAGTTTGATGTTAGCTGTCGGTTTGCTGTAAATAGCTTTTATTATATTTAGGTATGATCCTTTTATCCCTAATCTCTCCAAGACTTTTATCATAAAGGGATGTTGAATTTTGTCAAAAGCTTTTTCAGCATCTAAAGAAATGATCATATGGTTTTTTTCTTTCAGTTTATTTATATGATGGATTACATTGATAGATTTTCGTATGTTGAACCAGCCCTGCATCTCTGGGATGAAGCCTACTTGATCATAATGGATAATTTTTCTAATGTGTTCTTGGATACGGTTTGCCAGTATTTTGTTGAGGATTTTTGCGTCGATGTTCATGAGTGAGATTGGTCTGTAATTCTCTTTCTTGGTTGTGTCTTTGTGTGGTTTTGGTATCAGAGTGACGGTAGCTTCATAAAAGGAATTTGGCAATGACTCTTCTGTTTCTATATTGTGAAATACCTTAAGGAGTATAGGTATTAGGTCTTCTTGGAAATTCTGGTAGAATTCCGCATTGAAACCGTCTGGTCCTGGGCTTTTTTTGGTAGGGAGGTTTTTGATAACAGCTTCTAATTCTTCGCGACTGACAGGTCTATTTAGATTGTTCACCTGGTCCTGATTTAATTTTGGTATATGGTATTTATCTAAAAAAAGTGTCCATTTCTTTTACATTTTCCAGTCTTGTGGCATACAGGCTTTTGTAGTAAGATCTAATGATTCTCTGAATTTCCTCTATGTCTGTGGTTATGTCCCCCTTTTCATTTCTGATCTTATTAATTTGCAAATTCTCTCTCTGCCGTTTGATTAGTTTGGATAGGGGTTTATCAATTTTGTTGATTTTTTCCAGGAACCAGCTTTTTGTTTCATTGATTCTTTGGATTGTTTTCTGTGTTTCTATTTTGTTGATTTCCGCTCTCAGTTTGACAATTTCCAGTCTTCTACTCCTCCTAGGTGAGTCTGCTTCTTTTTTTTCTAGAGCTTTCAGGTGGGCTGTTAAGTCTCCAATGTATGCTTTCTCTGTTTTCTTTAAGTGGGCACTAAGGGCTATGAACTTTCCCCTTAGGACTGCTTTCAAAGTGTCCCATAAGTTTGAGTATGTTGTTTCTTTATTTTCATTGAATTCAAGGAAGACTTTAATTTCTTTCTTTATTTCTTCTTTGATCCAGGTGTGGGTCAATAGTTGACTGTTCAGTTTCCATGAGTTTGTAGGCTTTCTGGGGGTAGCTTTGTTGTTGAATTCTAACTTTAGACCATGGTGATCTGATAAGACACAGGTGGTTATGGATATTTTTTTGTAACAGTGGAAGTTTGCTTTGTTGCCGAGGATGTGGTCAATTTTCGAGAAGGTTCCATGAGCTGCAGAGAAGAAGGTATATTCTTTCCTATTTGGGTGGAATGTTCTATAGATGTCTGTTAAGTCCATTTGATTCATTACCTCCATCAATTCTCTTATTTCTCTGTTAGGCTTCTGTCTGATTGACCTGTCCATTGGTGAAAGAGGAGTGTTGAAATCTCCTACTATTAGTGTGTGCGGTTTGATGGCAGCCTTGAGTTTTAGTAATGTTTCTTTTACATACGTGGGTGCTTTTATGTTAGGGGGCATAGATATTCAGGATTGAGACTTCATCCTGATGAATTGTTCCTGTTATGAGTATAAAATGTCCCTCTCCATCTCTTCTGATTGACTTAAGTTTGAAGTCAACTTTGTTAGAAATTAGTATGGCCACACCTGCTTGTTTCTTAGGTCCATTTGCTTGATAAACCTTTTCCCATCCCTTTACTCTAAGTAGGTGCCTGTCTTTGTGGTTGAGGTGTGTTTCTTGTAAACAGCAGAATGTTGGATCCTGTTTGCTTATCCAATCTCTTAGCCTGTGCCTTTTTATAGGTGAGTTGAGTCCATTGACATTAAGGGATATTAATGACCAGTGGTTGTTAACTCCGGTCAGATTTTTAGTCATAGAGTTTGTGTGTTTGCCTTCTTTGAGTTGTGCTGGTGAAGGGTCTCTAGATGTTTGAGATTTTATTGTGGTCATTGTTGGACTCCTTGGTTTGTGATTTTCCTTCTATTACTTTCTGTAAGGCTGGATTTGTGGCTACGTATTGTTTAAATTTGTTTTTATCCTGGAAAATTTTGTTTTCTCCATTTATAGTGAACGAAAGCTTGGCTGGGTATAGTAGTCTGGGCTTGCATCCATGTTCTCTTAGCTTCTGCAGTACATCTATCCAGGACCTTCTGGCTTTCATGGTTTCCATAGAGTAGTCAGGTGTAAGTCTGATAGGTTTACCTTTATAAGTAACTTGACCTTTGTCCTTTGCAGCTCTTAATATTCTTTCTTTATTCTGTATGTTTTGTGTTTTGATTATTATATGGCGAGGAGATGGTTTTTTTTTTTGGTCCAGTCTATTTGGTGTTCTGTATGCTTCTTGAACTTTCAAAGGAATATCTTTCTTTAGGTTGGGAAAGTTTTCTTCTATAATTTTATTAAATATATTTTCTGGACCATTGAGCTGTACTTCTTCTCCTTCTTCTATCCCAATTATTCTTAGGTTTGGTCTTTTTATTGTGTCCCATATTTCCTGAATGTTTTGTGATGAGAATTTGTTGGTTTTGCTATTTTCTTTGATCAGTGTGTTTATTTTCTCTATGGTATCTTCAGTGTCTGACATTCTTTCTTCTATCTCTTGTAATCTGTTGGTAGTACTTGTCTCTGTGGTTCCTGATCGTTTACCCAGGTTTTCCAATTCCATCCTTCCTTCGGTTTGTGTTTTCTTCATTACTTCCATTTCATTCTTCAAGTCTTGAACCACTTCCCTTATCTGTTTGATTGCTTTTTCTTGCTTCTCTTGGTTTTCTTGGGTATCTTTGAGCGACTTATTCATTTCCTCTACTTTTTTGTTTGTCATCTCTAATTGTTTATGGCAGTTTTTCACCTCCTGTTTAAGGTCCTCTATTATTTTCATATAATTCACTTTTGAGTCAAATTCTTCTAATTCTTCTGGAGTAGAGTGTACAATTCTTCTTGTTTCGGGATCCCTGGGTTCTGGTGATGTCATGTTGTCTTTCAGGTTGTTGGAGGAATTCTTGTATTGGCGCCTTCCCATCTCTTGCTTCAAATGGAGCCCAGAGAGGCCTGGTGTCTTGGTCCAGACTTTGCTGTGACTGACTCTCTGGGTGTATCTCTTCAGTGTAGAAACAGGAACCAACCCGTCCAGATGGAACTCCTCAGCACAACAACTCAGATGGCAACCCTGGAGCACCAGCTGTAGGTGCCCAAGCTCCCCCACAGGGAACCTTGAGACCTGCCCAGAAGGCAGGCACTCCCCGCTCTGGGTGGATAGCCTTAGTGAAGGAACTTAAAACTGTTCTTGAGCACTGGTCCTAGCAAGCCTCAGTGCAGGGTTGGGGGTGGGGTGTGTTGCCGGGGGGGGGATTGGGTCTTGCCTAAGAAAGGCAGCCCTGCAGAAGGAGTTGGGGGGAGGGGGGTTTGTGCTAGCTTCTGGGACACACCGCCCCTGGCTAGTAGACACTCACCCGTCCAGATGGAATTCCTCAGCTCCTAATCATCAGGGCCTTCTGGTAGTTCAAGGATCCGGGGACAAGAGGAAGGGGGTGGGAGGGAGCGCGGGGTCCAGTAGACCACCGGAGATCCTGGAGCCCCAGCTGTAGGTGCCCAAGCTCTCCCACAGGGAACCTTGAGACCTGCCCAGAAGGCAGGGACTCCCCGCTCTGGGTGGATAGCCTTAGTGAAGTCCCCTTGATCCTCTTATGTTGTCTAATTGCTATTGGTAGAACTTCAAGCACTATATTGAAGAGGTATGGAGAGATTGGACATCCTTGTCTTGTTCCTGATTTTAGTGGGATGGCTTTGAGTTTTTCTCCATTCAATTTAATGTTAGCTGTCGGCTTGCTGTAAATAGCTTTTATTAAATTTAGGTATGACCCTTGTATCCCTAATCTCTCCAAGACCTTTATCATAAAGGGGTGTTGAATTTTGTCAAATGCTTTTTCAGCATCTAATGAAATGATCATATGGTTTTTTTCTTTCAGTTTATTTATATGGTGGATTACATTGATAGATTTGCATATGTTGAACCAGCCCTGCATCTCTGGGATGAAGCCTACTTGATCATAATGGATAATTTTTCTAATGTGTTCTTGGATTCGGTTTGCCAGTATTTTATTGAGAATTTTTGCGTCGATATTCATGAGTGAAATAGGCCTATAATTCTCTTTCTTGGTTGGGTCTTTGTGTGGTTTTGGTATCAGGGTAACTGTGGCTTCATAAAAGGAATTTGGCAATGACTCTTCTGTTTCTATATTATGAAATACATTAAGGAGTATAGGTATTAGCTCTTCTTGGAAGTTCTGGTAGAATTCTGCATTGAAACCATCTGGTCCTGGGCTTTTTTTTGGTAGGGGAGATTTTTGATAACAGTTTCTAGTTCTTCGCTACTAACAGGTCTATTTAGATCGTTCACCTGGTCTTGGTTTAGCTTTGGTATGTGGTACTTATCTAAAAAACTGTCCATTTCTTTTGCATTTTCCAGTTTTGTGGCGTATAGGCTTTTGTAGTAAGATCTAATGATTCTCTGAATTTCCTCTGTGTCTGTGGTTATGTCCCCCCTTTTCATTGCTGGTCTTATTTATTTGCGTGTTCTCTCTCTGTTGTTTAATTAGTTTGGATAGGGGTTTGTTGATCTTGTTGATTTTCTCAAAGAACCAACTTTTTGTTTCATTGATTCTTTGGACTGTTTTCTGTGTTTCTATTTTGTTGATTTCTGCCCTCCGTTTGATTATTTCCAGTCTTCTACTCCTCCTTGGCGCATCTGCTTCTTTTTTTCTAAGGCTTTCAGGTGTGCTGTTAAGTCCCCGATGTATGCTTTCTCTGTTTTCTTTAAGTGGGCACTTAGTGCTATGATCTTTCCTCTTAGCACTGCTTTCAACGTGTCCCATAGGTTTGAGTATGTTGTCTCTTTATTTTCATTAAATTCAAGGAAGACTTTAATTTCTTTCTTAATTTCTTCCTTGACCCATGTGTGGTTCAGTAGTTGACTGTTCAGTTTCCATGAGTTTGTCGGCTTTCTGGGGGTAGCATTGTTATTGCCTTCTAGCTTTAGTCCGTGGTGATCGGATAAGACACAGGTGGACACTGATATTTTTTTGTATCTGTGGAGGTTTCCTTTGTTTCCGAGTATGTGGTCAATTTTTGAGAAGGTTCCATGAGCTGCAGAGAAGAAGATATATTCTTTCCTTTTTGGGTGGAATGTTCTATAGATGTCTGTTAAGTCCATTTGCTTCATTACCTCCAATAATTCTCTTAATTCTCTATTAGGTTTCTGTCTGATTGATCTGTCCATTGGAGAAAGAGGTGTATTGAAGTCTCCTATCACTAGTGTGTATGTGGTTTGATGTCTGCCTTGAGTTCTAGTAATATTTCTTTTACATAGGTGGGTGCTTTTATGTTAGCGGCGTAGATATTCAGGATTGAGACTTCATCCTGATGATTTGTTCCTGTTATGAGTATAAAGTGTCCATCTCGGGCTCTTCTGATTGACTTTAGTTTGAAGTCAGTTTTGTTAGAAATTAGTATGGCCACACCTGCTTTTTTCTTAGGACCATTTGCTTGAAACACCTTTTCCCAACCCTTTACTCTGAGTAGATGCCTGTCTTTGTGGTTGAGGTGTGTTTCTTGCAAACAGCAGAATGTTGGGTCCTGTTTTCGTATCCAATCCCTTAGCCTGTGCCTTTTTATGGGTGAATTGAGGCCATTAATATTAAGTGATACTAATGACCATTGGTTGTTTACTCCGGTTATTATTATTGGTTTTGGTAGTAGCGTTTGTGTGTCTCCCTTCTTTGAGGTGTGCAGGTGAAGGTTCGCTAGACGCCTGACTTATTGTAGGCAGTGTTGGCAATGCTGGATTCCTTAGGTTGTGATTTTCCTTCTATTATTTTCTGTAGGGCTGGGTTTGTGGCTACATATTGTTTAAATTTGTTCTTATCTTGGAAAGTCTTGTTTTCTCCATTGATAGTGAACAATAGCTTGGCTGGGTATAGTAGTTTGGGTTTGCATCCATGATCCCTTAGTTTTTGCAGAACCTCTATCCAGGACCTTCTGGCTTTCATAGTTTCCATAGAGAAGTCAGGTGTAAGTCTGATTGGTTTACCTTTATAAGTTACTTGCCCCTTTTCCTTTGCAGCTCTTAATATTCTTTCTTTAACCTGTATATTTTGTGTTTTGATTATTATATGGCGAGGGGATGTTTTTCTTTGATCCAGTCTGTTTGGTGTTCTGTATGCTTCTTGGATATTCAAAGGAATATCTTTCTTTATGTTGGGAAAGTTTTCTTCCATAATTTTGTTAAAAATATTTTCTGGGCCTTTGAGCTGTGACTCTTCTCCTTCTTCTATCCCTATTATTCTTATGTTTGGTCTTTTTATTGTGTCCCATATTTCCTGAGTGTTTTGTGATGAGTATTTGTTGGCTTTGCTGATTTCTTTGATCAGTGCATTTATTTTCTCTATGGTGTCCTCAGAATCTGAGATTCTTTCTTCTATCTCTTGTATTCTATTGATTATGCTTGTTTCTGTAGACTCTGCTCGTTGACTTAGATTTTCCTTATCCAGCTGGTCCTCAGTCTGTGTTTTCTTCCTTGCTTCCATTTCAGTTTTCAATTCTTGAACTGTTTCCCCCAGGGTCTCATGTATGTATTTACTCATTTCTTCAACCTTTTTACTCATTTCTTCAAACTTTTTGTCGTACTTCTCCTCTATTTCTATAAAGGTGTTTTTTACATGTTGTTTAAGGGACTCTATTGCTTTCATAAAATCATTTTTTTCCACTTCTTCTGTGTTAGGGTGTTCAAGTCCTTCTGTTGTGAGATCATTGGGTTCTGGTGTTTTCATGTTGCTTTTCAGATTTTTGGGTGAATTCTTGCCTTGGCACCTGCCCATCTCATCCTATCGATGCTGTCTAATGTGTCTTTTAATGCAGGAACGGGTTTTCCTGCTGGCCAGTGGCCCTGCTTACAAAATGCCTTCTCCCCGTTTCTTGAGACCAGCCACTGGACACGATCTCTTTCACTGCTCTGAAGGGTCTTCAGGACCAGGACCAGGCTCCTGGTTTGCCAGGGACCTCGCCAAGAAAAGGCCTACCCCTCTGCAGGCCAGCCAACAAAACAGAGGACCTCGCGGTGCTCTCTGCTCTGAGCTCCCTATCCAGTGCTCAAACAGGTTAAATTTGGTGGTCCCGCGCCCAGCGGAAGGGGGGGGAGCGAAGGAGGACCCTGGGCGCAATCTGGGATATTCCAGGGAGAGAGAGGTCTCAGCTAGGAGGAGCAGCCCCAGCAGAGGGTAGAAGCCCTTGCAGGCTAACCGGGGGTTCAAGGTGATCGGGGAGTGCCCCCCCTCAGTTTCCTGTGTCCAGCCCCGGGGCAAGAACACTCTCCCTATACAAGGTGGTCTTCAGGGGATACGACTAGGCTCACCGTTCGCCGCCCCGTGATCCTCCTCTGTTCGCTGGTGTCTGCAGGTCTGGGCCGCGCCTGGGTTCCGCCGCGTCTGGGCCTCACTGTTATATTTTATAGAGAAAAACATATGTGTTTTCTTCCCCCATTGATGGCCACCCCAGTTTAAACTCTCTCCACAAACTCAAGGTTCCCATGCAGCAAGATATTCTCAACAGTCAGTACATAGCCAACACTGTATGTCTGTCCAGGAGTGGGCAGACAGCGTCCTCTCCCTTGGTTGTGTGCAGCATCTTAGGGAAAGGGGATGCTGCTGTTTGCTTTGTTTCAGGACCAGAGAAAAGGTGGCTGCTTCTGTGACCCTTCTACACTCTGAGAAAGAGACATCTTGAGGAACTGAGAAAAGACACTGCACAACCGGTCACTGGTCACCAGGCAGATGTGAAGTGTATAGCTTGGCCATTTGGATAAAGAATGTACCCTTCATGAGACAACCCCTGTTTCTTTGTAAAATGTGAATTTTTAGTGGAGTCCTGCGTTAGAGCCTCTGACTAAAGCACACTTCCCCTATGTCTACATTTTAAAATTGATCAAGCAGAAAAGCCATTTAATCATCTCTAGAGGAGAGTGGATTTTCCAAAAATAACCATTGGCTCAATGATGCCATTTTTTTTCTTTTTTTACTGGCAAGCAGCTGAAATGGGTTTTTAACCTCCTCCCTTAACTATTTTAGGTTCAGAACTCAGGAAAAGTATAAATGTAAATACAACGGGGGAAGTTTTGGATGGTTTATGGGTTCTGGGGTGTCAAACATTAGCTTGGGAGTTGATTATTCACTGGAGATTATAGCTATAATGTCACACTTCTTTCTTCTGGATTCTTTGGAACATTGAATGTGGTGTCCCAGCAAGTATTCCAACTCCCTCTTCAAGACACCCAGAAAGGCCTCCATTATATTCAGGGACTGTTACTTCAGAACCCCTCAGCTCTTGGTTAGCAAGGCCAGCTGTAATTGCAGCACTATAGAAAGTCTGAAGGCAGAAAAAAAAGACTGCTTATTTGATTCCCAGCGACCTTGAATGATGTCCACACGTCACAGAAAAATGCTGGGGAACTAAAAGAAAATGACCCTTGTGCCCGGTATGCTTTTATGTTCTTTCAAAGTGGGCAGGCTATGCTATGCTCCCCCAGCACCCTGGCGGGTAGATTGCCATGTCACAAACCCCCTCACTATAAACCTTCAGAGAAATCAGAGGGCAGACAGTCTGCCTGAGATAAAGGTCTCAGAGTGGTGTGCTGGGAATAGCAGGATAAGGAAGGGCAGTTGAACACAAGTCCCAGCTACATTTCTAGGAGGTGGAGACCAGAGTCACTGGGAAGTCTGGCCTTGTCTCTGAATGAGTCCAGGGATGCTGGCAGGAAGCTAGAGTTCTGCAGTCTAATAATAGGAAACAAGAGGGAAGAGGAAGTAAGTGATTGTGACGTAACCTGAGCTACCTAAAGACACTCGGCTCTACCCCTTGAAGGCTCTCCTTCCTAATAGGTGCATTCTGGGCCCTAAGTCACAGCACATGGGTATCTGTGATACATGCAAGATCCAAACCACAGCAACACAAAGAAGCCTTGAGAGACTGCCTGCTATCCTTTGGATGTAAGTGTCCACCAAAGGGCCACATGGTAAAGGTTTGCTCTCTAGAGGGTACTACCGGGAAGTGGTAGAGTCTCTGAGAGATGGAAGTCTTTAAGTTATTGAGGGTGTGCCCTTAAAAGGTATTATGGGACATCTACCCTCTCCTTTTCTCTCCTTTGCTTCCTGGTCACGAGGCAAGTAGTTTTGTTCTGTCAATATTCTTGGCACACGACACTGCCTTGCCAGAGACACAAGAGCATGGAACCAGGTGAGTATGGCCTGGAAGTACCATGACTGTAGGGCAAAAACCTGACGTTTCCTCAGATGCCTCTATGCAATGGAAAGCTGACCAACAAACGTAGCATCCTCAGTGGAAAAGCACCTGTGAGTGGCAGCTACCATTACTGATAATTAAACTAAGAAAGACCAAGAAGGAAATCAGTTGATAAATCTGGCCATGACCCACTATATCTGGATTAAAATTTCACCCGTAATGGTCATGGTATCTTCTCGAACTCCTATTTTTCTGTGTGGGGACTTGGAGCAAAGCCTGCTAATCTCTGTGTCTGCTGTCTTGATTGAAGGAGAACTGGCAGGTAACAGGTGCTTTGTAGACAGAGCACTATGAGGGAAAGCAATGTGCTTACAACTGATGGCATTGCTAGGCTCATTAGTGCCCATTCTTCTCCAGGCTTCCTCCTTGTGACTGCAGCTCAGGACTGAGGGAAAGCAGTCTGTGAGAGGCCCATCTGCTCCCAAGCTCTTGGTCCCATGTCTTCTCCATGAGACCTGTTCTGAAAAATGATCCCGTGAAGACATTTCCAGGGCAAAAGAGCTCAGTTCCCATTAGCCTGACGCTGTGGGGCCTCCTGGAAAGGAAAGAATAGCTTTCGAGGCCTAAACAGAGCCCTGCTAAAGATTTTCCCAGGACCTTTGTGCAAATGAGAACTATGAGGTTTACATAACAATGGCAGAGATAAATTGGGAAAAAAATACAGCCACTCACTGTAGAAAACCAACTTTTGGTAATGGACGGGATAATTGCAAGATACAAGGCTGGGGCCTAGCGGCTTTTTGTCTTTCTTCTGCATTATCTCCTGTCATCTGAACTGAAAAGGGCTTATTCACCAGCCTGGTGATTGGTGATGGAACATGGCTTTGCTGCTGGACAGCTGGGTGAACCTCATCCTGTTAATCAAGCCTTGGAGCCTCAGTTTTCTTATCTCTTCTCTGAAATGGGACTGTTACCGGGCCCCTCTCATTGGGCTACAAACATGCTGTGTGCGTGTTAAGGGTTCAACTCAGTTCCCAGCACACGTGCTCAGAAAGTGGATTTTTTATTTTCTTTCTAATAGGGTTTGCTTTCAGGATTGCAGGGCGCTCTAGTCTGTTTTATTTTACCATGTTGGCTTCATCATATCACCTTGGAGACTCAAGCATAGATTCCGAAGGCTCAAAATCATTCACTTTCTTAGAGCAGTTATTAATTGTGTTTTTTAAAAAGGATGCTCTAGGCAGAGCAAAAATAATTGAAAAATCCAGAGAGTCACATATCTCAGAGGCTCAATTAAAACAGTCTTGTATCCAAAGGAACACAAGGCGGCAGCTAGTATTCATAAGTAAATAGGCCATTGTCACACAAGGATTTCAATAGCTGTGGAAATGAAACATGGACCATAGGAGCCCACGCTTGATTCACCTTTCCAGTCTTTTATGTATTCATCCTGCAGTGTGGTCCAGAGTTGGGTGAAGTATTTGGATCCGTGTTGGGAGTGCAGTGAGGCAAAGCAGATGTAGTTACATCCACAGATTAGCATCTGAATGGGAGACAGGGGAACACACACAAAGGGAACAGTCAAATTATTAAAAATCACGGCAAACTGCAATAAAAACAGTCATCTCTCAGTGTCTGAAGGGGGTTGTTTCCAGGACACCTTCCCACCGTTCCTCACAGATACTAAAATCTACAGATGTTCGAATTCTTTGTATGAAGTGCTGTGGTATTCGCATGGCTCTCACCCATCTGATTGTCACTCTTAGATTCCCCCTTGATAATTATATTACCTGGTAAAATGTGAGCACCCGATAGACTGCAGTTCTTAGGGAATGGTGACAAGGAAAGGTGCCCGTACATACACATTATAGAGGCAGTTGGAGGGGTAGTTGTGGTCTGGGATTCGTTGAATCCATAGATATGAAACTCATGGCTGTGGAGAGCCTGCTGTGTTAGGAAAAAAGCCAAAGCTAGCAATGGTGGAAAATGGGGGACAACTGCCTTATCTCCCCAAAAGGGTGGGAAGAGATATCTATAGGTATAGGAGGGGACATACTAAATGAAGGACTAGACTCCTTGAAAATCAGGCAAAATACCTCGTGGTTATAGAGCAACAGGTGAGGGAATTCTTGCCAGGGAAATCCAGGGCAGGCAGGCCCTGTGTCCATGTGGAGAGTATAGGTTTTTTTTTTATTTTTTTTAATGCCACAGAAAGGGAAACCATTCGAGATCCCCCCCCCCATTTGTTGTTTTTAAAAGTTAGGACAGGGTCTCATATAGCTCAGGCTGGCCTCCAGCTCTATATGTAGCCAAGGCTTACCTTGAACTCCTGATATTCCTCTCTCTACTGCTCAAGTGCTAGGATTATTGGAATGCTTCACCAGACCTGGCAAAGAATTTAAAGAGAAAAAGCACATGATACCACCCTGGCGTATGTGTGCAGACTGTCTGGAACTGTCTCTGAAGCCGTTTGGAAAGATCACACTGGGGCAGTGGTTCAAATGGCTGGGGCCTTGGCAGTAGAGGTAAAGTGTGCACTCAATCAGTCAATCTGTTAGGTTTGTACCAAAGGCATCAGTTTTAGACCATGAACTTCAAGTTATAATTAGGCTCAAACACATGTTTATTAATCAAAATAGGAGCCACTACAATCAGCACCTTTTTATCAGTGAGAGCTAGTTTGTTTATTTCCGTACTGTAAAATATGTGCTTTGGGCTTCAACAAACTTTTGGAGAGCATCTTCTGCATCCCCCCCTTTCCCCTGGAAAATATTGGTGAGATGCTTGAAGAAATTGTAGTCAGTTTGTTACCAAAAGGCCAGGTTAATATGGTGCGAAAGGCAAGACTTTATGATTGGTTCAACTCTTAAAGTCCTAAAGACTTGGTTGTGTGACCCATGGAATTTGTAGTGGAAAAGAATTAGGCCTTTCTGGAGACCAATGCCGGCTGCAGGAATTGAAGTTTTCAGTGCACCCCCTTGATTTGCTGTGAGCACTTCCTAGACATCATGGTGTCCCTGGGGTTCAGAAATCTGTATTGGATCAGACTATCTGGAGATGGCCTGGTTCTTCCCGCCTTTCTACTCTGCTTTAATGACTCGATGACATCCAAATGGTCCATACTGAGCTCTGAAGGCAGCATCTCCTATAGATGCAAGAGGATCTGCTTTGGGGATTGTTCTCTTTTGGTCATTGTTGGCTTCTGATGACTGACAGCCTTACAGGTCGTCTTCCAGGTTCTCTTGTCTCCTTGGTAGAACGCTTGCTTGTACCACTGTCCAGGTTCAGTGCCTTGCTGACGTCACTCTCTACTCATTTGCAGGTCCAGACCAAATGCATGATTGACATCACAAGTTGCCTCAGAGGCTTTACAACACATTTGGAACTCAAACAAAATACTCTGAATTTGCTTTTGTCTAACATTATTTTTATATTGTAAAATAAATATAAAGTAGACAGAAAATAATAAATCACTAGCAGAAATCAAAAAGTAAGAATTGTGCATTAAATTGATACATGACATAGTCAACACTCACTAAGCAGGTATTTTAATACCAAACAGCAAATTCCAGAAATTCAAAAACCACTAGATTCATAAACCATTAGATTTTGCACAAAGCTAATGCATGTCCATCCCTCTAATGTGGCTTGGGTGAAACTTTCAGTTTCTGAAGCTCAAAGGAGAAGTCTGAGCTAAGACATCAATGTGAGAATTGCTGAACCACATGTACTATAGTGTTTGAAGTCACCCCAAGCTCCTTGGAAATTGTGGAGAGAGTAGATACTAGATCTTAGAATCAGCAAGCTTGAGAATTAGGGAAAGGGTGACAAAGGAAATCTTAAATGAATAATTATCAAGACCAGAGGAAATCCTAGGGATCGCAGAACTCAAGAGATTAAGCAGTATTTAAGGAAGGAGGGGCACAGACTGGTTGAAGGCTGGCAAGAAGTAGAATAAGGAGGCAGGAGCAGGTGCTAGCTTGAGCAGCATGGAAATAGTTTTTGGCCTTCATAAGAGGGCTGGTGAGTGGTAGAGTAGTGTACATTGAGAGCCTATTAGAGTAAGCTTAAGAGTAGATGGAGATAAGTTGACAGTTTGGTAAGCATCTCTTTTAAGAAGGCTGGGATGGTTAGGTAAAGAGAAAAGGAGGGCTTTCCAAAGACAGGCTTTAAGAGAGTTTGTTTTCACATGATGGGAATATTCTTCCAGGGAGGTGGCAACTGAAGAAGCAATGTCCTTGAGAAGGTAAGAGGGAATTTTATTCAAGGCACAAGTGGAGGGTTTGGTATTCTATGAAGTCAGGAAGTGATAAAGAATGAACGAATGCACATTGAAATAGGTGAAGCAGGTGCTTTGCTAGTTTATGTTATTTTCTGCCCTTAAAGAGTGGGCAAGACCATCCCATAAGGCTATGAATGGAGGAGGGAACATGGGAATTTTGAAAGAAAGTAGAGGGGACAATGAAATGATGATCTAGGCACTGGAAAAAGAGCCCAGACTTGTTGATTTTTCTTGAATGCACACAAGTACATGCATGTGCTTCAAGGAAGCTCTATAGAAAAACTTTTATTTTGCCCTATTTTCATGTGCTTGAATAAGTCTAGAAAAATAGTAGATGTTTAAGAAATGTTCATTAAATGAGCGAATTCATTTGAGAACTCTCCAGCAATGTTCAGCTGCTCAGAAAGGGACACTGAAAAGGAAGAAGGTAGAATCATAGTGGGCAGGGGTTTTCTCAGGCAAGAATGACCGGCAGTAAGCAGCCAGGCAGTTGAGTGTATTTGCAAGGGAATAATTACAATGGGCTCTATTATCAAGGATGGAACAACAAGAGGAAGACTAATGGATAATTAGCTAATGGAGAGAGAGAGAAAGTGGTTTGTGGTTAGCAAGTCTGGCGGAAGGGATTGAAGTCTTCTCGAAGAGTAAGAGCCTGTGGTTGCCAGGTAGAGGTTTGAATTGAGATTTGAGAAAGGGAGCAGGTATTGGTGATAGCATAGGTCAAAGTGGAATGAGGGGGCAGAGTCAATCATGCCCGTGAGGTCAAAGAGTAGAGAGACTCTGTTTTCTCTTCACATCACTGGGTTTGTCATGCTTGGGGTCTCATACTGTGGGGGAAAACAGGTGGACTTTAGGATACAGTACTCAGAGTCCGAATGCAAATCTCCTTTTGCTCTTAACACCAACAAACATCATAACCAAGCATGACTGTCTGGGGGATAAGGCTATTTTCATGGTTATTTGAAAAGCCAGAATGTACTAAGCAGTGATTTGGTCAATATGTACATGTAATTGGATTACAACATATGGTGCCTAGAGAAAAAGCCTATTGGGGCATACGTGTTAATTTAATTGCACTAAATAGTGGCTTGTGAATTATGTTGTTGAAATTATAGTAGGGTTACATTTTGCTAAATATGGTACAATATAGCCAGGTAGATTATCACAGCACTTGGCAAGATCTTGGCCTTTAATTTAAAATGGCGTGAGGGAAGGAAGTGGTAGAAAAGACATTAGAGAACTTGTCGGGTCAAGAAAAGAGGGGAGCAGCATGTGGTATACCTACTTATAATTTTGGTCCTGGAGAGGCTGAGGAAGAATTGTGAGTTTGAGTGAGGTCAGTCTGGGCTACACTTTGAGGCAAGCTTGAGCTACATAGAGAAACCCTGTCTGAGAGAAGAAAGAAAAGAGAAGGCAATCCTTGCTTCTTTTGTTTTACTGGTGGAGAATATCAGCCTCTTGGTACCACTAGACCATGGAGGAGCAATAATTGGAACTCAATGGGAATCTCAACAGCATGAAGCAGGATACTAAATCAGGTATCATAATGTCATTTTTCTTGTTCGGTAGCAGCAATATGTCCTCAGCTGAGAAGTCCTCTGAGGGAAGGGCTTCTTGGGCAGAAGTATAATTGTTTGTCAATACCATTTGGACCTGAAAATCACAGAAATTCTAATGTCCAAACAATTTACAATTCAGCTGATATCTGAAAATCTTTATGATGATCACACTCACGAATCCCTCAACTCCCAGATGTTGTATGAGCCCTCAGAAGACCTGGGAGAAAGGACAGAAAACACCTGAAACTGTGAATAACATTCTGATCAGTCAAGGAACTGACCAGACTGGGATGGGATCTGGAAATAGAGATTAAGTGTAAATAATGATGTTTATTCACATTTCTTATATATTTAAGGATTTGCATTTCTTAGGTATGAATTGAAAAGTTCACACCCAATACTTGACTGTGGGTCCTGCATCTGTTTCCATCAGTTACTGGATGAAGGATCTCTGATGACAACTGGGATAATCACCAGTCTCATTCAGAATGATTTTTTTAGTTCTATCCATTTGCCTTCAAATATCCCGATGTCATTGTTTTTAACAGCTGAGTAATACTTCATTGTGTAAACAAACCACATTTTTTTTTTATCTATTTCTTTGATTAAGGGGCATCTAGGTTGTTTCCAGGTTTGGCCTGAGCTTGGGGAATTTTGATCAAGAGAAGGAGAAAGGATTGTATGAGCAGGGGGCTCAAGGTTATCACAAGGGAATCTACAGAAACAACTAACCTGGGCTCATTGGATCTTATAGACTCTGAACCGACATCCAGGGAACTTGCATGGGTCTGACCTAGGCCCTCTACATATGTGTGACAGTTGTGTAGCCTGGCCTTCTTGTTGGATCCCTGGTAGTGGGAGCAGGGCCTGTTACTATGGCTTTTACTGTTTTTTGGGAACCTATTTCTCATACTGGGCTGCCTTGACCAGCCTTAGTACAAGGGAAGGAGCTTAGTCCTACTGCAACTTGATATTCCATGTTTTGTTGATACTCATGGGAGGCTTGCCCCTTTCTGAACAGAAACAAAGAAGACTATTGGGCAGGGGGCAAGGGCAGGCAATGTGAGGGAATGGGAAGAAAGGAGGGAGGGAAACTTTGGTCAGGACATAAAAATAAATGAATAAACTTAATTGATAAAAGGGAAAAGTTCATACCTATTGCATTACTTGTGGACTAAAACAGATACTATAATTGTAGCCACCATACCATACCACAGTCCAGCAAGTGTAAAAGATACTAATTTGAAGGAAACAACTATATGACGAAAATATCACTTTCTCTTCTTGTTAGACAGGATATAGCCCTCTGGGACACATAGCTGCAAGGGAAGCTGAGAAATGTATGTGAGGGGGTTAGCCGTAGGCTATGTTACAATGTGCAGGAGTTGCTAACCACAGAAAGAAGAAGAAAGCATAGCATACTTTGGGAAAACCCAGTAATTTCTGGAACTTGATTCCACAGATGCCATCTAGGACTGGCTGAGCTATTATTTAAAGAGGTATGGAGTGCCTGTCATCCTAGTCTGGAATATCCACTCCTTTGGGGATAAGAGTGATTTTATATGCTTATCCAGGAGTAGGCCCTCTATCCCCTGGGCTGCTTAATTCCTCACTCCTTGAATGAGCTCATGTCTAGCAGGAAGCTAATAGCTTCACTTTAGAGCTGAGCGATGGAAATACATCAAGGACTGTTCTTAAGTTTCAGGGCTGGAGTTACGTTTCAGTAGCTTCAGAATAATGGATCTTATTCGGATTATTGTTAGTCTTACAATCATGAAAGTATCTTATTATTTCACATATAAATTCTTGGTAGTCTACTCGCACTCATGATCCAGCTGGATCATCACAGACTTATTATAAAGTAATTATTAAATACTGAATGTTACCGTTCTTTCCATTTCTTCAGGTTTTTAACATTCATCACCATATTCTCAATTTCCTGTTTCCCCAGCTACAAAGTTTGGAATGTTCAGGATGAGCCTCTGTTTATCACACCTGAGATTCTTCCTTCTTCCTCTCCTTTTATTTAAATCTACCCCACTTCTAGACTGTTTCATGGGGCCATTGCCAGACTCTCCTAAACACATTGATTTTATTTTTTATTTTAAATGGTTTTCCTGTTCTCCCTCCCCCATAACTCTCCTGGTTTCCATACTGGCATATATCAGTATGGCTCTTTCTCTGAAGTAGGCCTCTCTAATTTTCTTCATTCTCTGCCTCTTGTTTCCCACAATCATTTTTCTGTTTTTCTTTGATATTTGCTCTATCCTTCTAATACATTCCCAAGTTCTACCTTCATCTCTGTATCTTCTAGATATCTGTAATTACGTGTAGTGACTTCTTCTGTTTGGATCCTTGAAGGCTGTTTAAGTACCTGCTTTCCTGATTGTACTCTAGGGCTTTATGTATCTGTACCAACAGTTTCTCATCACCACTGCAAATACTTTCTAAGGTCTGATTCTCACACTGCCCTTCACATTGCTGCCCACATCAGGACAACACTTAGTAAGCAGCCTCTCATTAGTGGTGTACCTTCTACTACTTCTTCTCTCCTAGCCTTTTCTTCACACCTCTCTGATGAGAGAGAGTATACATTTTTCATGGTGTCTCTGAACACGACACTACTCCCTTAAGGTGATACTGTATGCATATAATAATACCCATTATTCTAAAGAGTCAGAAATTTTAAAGAATTGGGACCTGTACAGGTTCAAATAATAACATCTGTGCTCTTGCCCCCTGCTTGAAGTTATTGAAGTCCTGGGAGTGATGTAGCTCAAGGAAGGGTTGATCCTGAATGTGACCCCTCTGTAGACCTAACATCTGACACAGATGAGGTAAAATGGGTTCCTTTTCTTATTTCCTTTGTGGAAGAAGCATAGATTGCAGAGTTTACTTACTGTGCACTCATATGGTTTTGATATTGAGGGTCAACTTCTATTTATTTCTTGCTAGCATCATATAAAATGTTCATGAATTCAAGAACAAAGAAAAAACTACAAGCCAAAGATATAAACTATCCTCCCCTATTGTGGAATAGCTGCTATAGTTTTAGTAACTTTAACCAACTGGTGGCATTGATGATGTGGGACTTGGTGTGCCAACTGCTGCTCAAGGCTTCCTTCACCTCATGCTATGTTCTGAAGGCAAACGTGAATAAAGTAATCCCACACCAACATAGAATTAAGTATAATAAAGGAGTATTTATTTAGGGGAACTCACAGATCACAGCCCTTTGCACTAACAGGGAACAGGAACAGAATCCAGGTGTGAGAGCAGAAGAGAGAGCAATCGGAGGGTGTGTACTTTTTGGTATCCAAGGTCATGTCCAACCTGGTCCGGTCTCTCAAAGGGCATTGTCTGAAGGCGGCTCCCCATCAGTGTTCTTACTGTTGAGCTGAGCCATCACAAATTATGCCACACAGATCACTCAATCACCACAGCATTTTCCTCTTGTCTATCTTTCAGACTCGATAGTACGGAGTGAAGAGAAGGTAAGCTCTAGGAAGCTTCTCTGAGAACATATATGCCACATTAGTACATACCACATGCTCTTTGGAGTAAAAATGTGTGAAATCTACTGTATCCTCTATAACTGAACTTTTATTCTCTGTACTCTTTCTTATTCTCAAAATCACCTACTTCCCAGGGAAGGTATCCTTCCATGGAAATTTAAAGGAAAACGGAATCCAAAATAGAATTTGAAATTCAAATTTTGGAGGGGATGATTATAGGAGTTGGGATCTTTAAGGGGTATTGTTTTAATCAAAATAAGGAGTTTGTAATCAAAATGATGATTCATATTTCATAACAGATGTTTTATTCTCACCGTTTTATTACGAAACTTCAAAGTATGCATGAAAAATAAAAGAAATGCCTATCATTTTTCTAGACTATACAATGAGTACTTTGCTTCATTTACTTTATTGATCCAAACTTAACAAGCTTTGTTTCTTATTTTATCATGGTTTCCAAAACCGATGATATTACATTTTAATCTCCAATATATAGTAGGAATATCTTTAACTGACATTCAATTTCCTCCATCTTTTAAAATAACCAAATTAAAGCCTATGGAAATGCTCCTGCCCTGCATGCATATTCAGTAGGATCAGGTGTAGTCTATGCCCTTGTGATCCTCCTCCTACTAGACTTCAGGGCGTTACACCTTATTCCCTTATGGGCTTCCCAATAGTCTCCACCTGGCCATTTGGGTGGCAGCTTTAACTATTTCTCCTGATATTTCTAGTTTTTGAGTCATCTTAGTTCAGTTTTCATTGATCTTTTTTTCTCTTGAATAAGGTCTCCACGTGTCTAGTAGTTTTTAGACTGCATTCTTGACTAATTTGCAACAGTTCTCTGAATAAACTTGAAGTTCTGTTTTGTTTTTCTGTGACAGTAATGAAGCCTCTGCCTAGTCCTTTTAGCTTTTGTTTAGTTCTTTACATTTTTTTCCCCAAGCAGCCATATTTGAGGGTGAAAATGAGACTTGGATAGAATTTATATGCAGATGTTTGGGGTCTGCCTTTTTTTTTGGGGGGTTTCCTCTTTACTTTATGTGAGTTAGTGTTTTTAGTTAGTATTTAGTTGGTGTTTTTATTTCTGTGATGAAGCACCATGACCAAAACAACTTGGGGAGGAAAGAGTTTACTTTCCTTGCACTTTCATATCACTATTCATCATTGAAGGAAGTCAAGACAAGAACTCAAACAGGGCAGGAACCTGGAGACAGGAGGAGATACAGAAGCTATGAGGGATACTACTTAAAGGCTTGCTCCCAGAGGCTTGCTCAGCCTACTTTCTTATGGAACCCAGGACCACTATCCCAGGGAGGCCCAGCCCTTCCCTGTCAATCATTAATTAATATCTTATGGAAGCATTTTTTCAGTTGAGGTTCCCTCCTTCTTGATAGTTCTGGCTTGTATCAAGTTGACATAAAACTATCTAGCACAGTGAGGTATCTCATTCTTTCAGTTAGCAACTCTTTAGGATTTTATATGTATTAGATGTCCTATTTGTGATAATTGCTTTGGGGAAAAATCTTAGAAAATACATATTTTTTTCTTTAAATGCTGACCTTCTGACAGAATTTCTTGATCCAAGTTATTTGGGAGTATATCTAAATAGTTATTGTCCATATTTTGTCCAGAGTTTATAGTGTTATCTACTGTTGGGTTAATCTGACAGTTCTGTGCTATTGTTGCAAGTAGAATCTTTGTGTCTTTTCTGTTTCGTTTCCCAAACTAGAGAAGAGCTTGACGACTCAATAGAGCAAAGCAGAAGTACAAAGACTTGGAGTTAGCATTTTGTGCAAGGTTGAGAGAATGTGGGACAGCCAAGCTATCAGTGTTCTCATACCCCTCACTGTATGCAAGCATAAAGCAGAAGAGCTTAGACACAGTGGGCCTTAGTTTTCTTATAGTGAGGATGGGAGGAGAACATTGTTTCATTTTCTCTATGCCTGCTGAAACCATCAGAGAAATCATCCAAGAGGCAAAGGACCCAGAAAGCCTTTCGCTGGAATCAGGGGTGGGAGTACAAGTATGGCTGCCATGGGGAATGTGACCGACCAGGGTCTAGAAGCATGTGTGTGGCTCTGCACACATCTGTATGGGGAGGTGCCCATCAGTGACCAGAGGGATCTAGATACTGCAATGGGTGTTAGTGTAAGCAGATGAGGCAATGGTGGAAGACCATTTCTCATGCAGAGGTTGGAGGACAACTGTGGATATCAGTTCTCCCTTTCTAAAATATGGATCCTGAAGATTAAACTCAGGTTGTCAGCTTGGCTTTACTAGCTAGTCTTTTTCACAAGCTCCAATTTCCCACATTTTGAGGCAAAGTATGACAACTTTGCTTTGCTGTTGTTCTTAGACCTTAGTTCCAACTCCAAGGGATTAGAGCTAAGCAATAAAGTTCTGATTTTATTGAGATTACTTAGAAATTTCTGATTTAAGATTTTTCCCAAAAGATGAACAATAAAATTAAAGACAAGAAAGAAGATCCTATCGTTTGGCAGTTGCTAAGATATTGGCAAACATGAAAGTAACTGAGAACAGGCCCTCCCAATAATCAGCTCTGGGTCCCACTTGTGGCCCTGGAAACACTAACTTCACAGGAGAAAAACAGTGATAGGTAAAAGAAAAAGGAAGTAACACAACTCTTCATTTTTTGGAGTTTGAAATATCTGAAAGGGAGGAGACATCAGAGTTGCCCCTTCTTAATTTTAAGGCATCATGGGAAAGAAGGGCTGGCTGTGCACTGGGCAGCAGAGAGTAAGGTGGAGGGAACAGGGCTTTGTTGAGGTTCATTGAAGGAACGGTGCTTCCTCTGCCTAAGGCATCGCTGTTGATCTTAGCTAATGTTCCACTGCTGTGACGAAACACCGTGACCAAGACCAATTGTTAAAGAAAGCATTTAATTAGGAGTTTGCTTACAATCTCAGAGGGTTAGTCTGTGATCATCAAGGTGAGGAGTGTGGTGGCAAGCAGGCAGGTGGGCAGGCATGGTGCTGTAGCTTTAACTAAGAACTTGCATCCTAATCCAGAGGCAGCCTTCAGAAAGTGAGTTAGCCTGTGCCTTGTGTGGCCCAGTTTTGAAACCTCAGCCCCCACCCCCAGTGACATATCTCTTCCAACAAGGCTACACCTCCTAATCCTTCCTAAACAGTCCACCATCTGGGAAACAAGCATTCAAATCTATAAGCCTATGGGAACCATTCACATTTAAACCACCACAATGTTTTAGTAGACTTAATTACTATTTTAATTTATTTACTTTATAAAGAATCTATTACATAATGTTTAGTTAAAAGAACGGAATCTAGGGAGGCAGAGACAGGCAGATCTCTGAGTTCAAGGCCAGCTTGGTGTACAGAGTGAGTTCTAGAACAACCAGGGCTACATAGAGAAACCCCATCTCAAAAAACAAACAAACAAACAACCAAAACATTATATTATGAAAATCTGTCAATGTGATCCACCGTATAAAAAAAACTGAAAAATCACATGATCATCTCATTAGATGCTGAAAAAGCCTTTGACAAAATACAATACCTCTTCATTATGAAGGTCTTGGGGAGAACAGGGATACAAGAAACAGACCTAAACATAATAAACAAGCCAACAGCCAACATCAAAGTAAAGGAAGAGAAACTCAAAGTTATCCCACTGAAATCAGGAACAAGACAAGGATGTCCATTCTCTCCATACCTATTTAATATAATACTTGAGGTTCTAGCTAGAGCATTAAGACAACAAAAAAGATAAAAGGAATACAAATCAGAAAAGAAGAAGTCAAACTGTTACTTTAATGGATTGGTACAGGAGACCATTTCCTAAATATAACCCCAGTAGCACAGACACTGAGAGGAACAATTAATAAATGGGACCTCCTGAAACTGAGAAGCTTCTGTAAAGCAAAGCACCTTCTTTATCATCCAGTGCTACTAAAACATATTCACAGCATACAGAAGGAACTGCCACATCTCACTCTCGTCCTTGAGAATGCTCCCAAGTCTGAAGAAAACGCTGCCTATCATTGTCAGCTTCTAAATAAGAAGCATGCCACACCGTGCTCCTAAAGTCAGAACGCTGAACTCTGCAGCAACCTGAGAAACCAGTGGCTGACCTGAGAATGCGTCTTCATCCTCCATGTCTCTTGAATGTGCTTTCTCCACATAGAGGCTGTGGTGGTATGCGCGCGCTCACTATCCAATCCGAGGCAATGTGCTAACCAACCACAGTCACTAGGCTTCTACTGTATACGCTGTTATTCATGTGCAGTAAAGCAGATGCTGTTCCCTGAAACCATCTCTGTGGTGTTTTATCTCCTTGCCCTTTACTGACCCACAGGCACTGCAATCTTGCCAGGGGATACCCTGGTAGCAGCAGCATGTTTTCTAGACTATGCTCTGTCTTGTTTGGATTCAATCTGTTACCAGAGAAGTTAGTGTCCCCTCTTTTAGGTTCTGGTTTTGTGAATAAAAGAATTTAGAGAGGGCTGTGGGAAGAAACTTGATGATAATTTTATTAGAGTTTAGGAGAAAAACAGCAGGGAAGACAAACTGTCTCTCTTGTCAGCAGCCAAGAGGAAGATAAAGAAGAGGGCAGAAAGATCGCCGTTCACTTTAGGGTAGAGCCCGGGAAGGAAAGCAGGCTGGACCATGGAGGTCTGTGAGCAAACACACGGCAGACAGGCAGCTGCAGGACAGACAAACAGCTGCATGACGGAAGTAGCCGTGTGGAGAGCTTTGGAGAAGGAAAAGGAAGTCCAGAGTGTTGGAGGAAGCATACTCAGGTTTTGGTTTGAAAGAGCCAAAAAACAAAAACAAAAACAACAACGACAACAACAAAAAACAAAAAAAAAACCCAAAAGGAAAAAGTTCAAGTTTCTGGTAAACCAGGTAAGTGGATAGGCAGCACAGCAGAGGCTAAATAAGTCATTGGATGGAGGAGAGGTTTCTAGAAAGAGTAAGGACATCATCACATCAAGGGGAGGACTATTCCTCGGCACGTCTTAAAGTGAATCACATTTCCTGTGTGGTGGACTCCCAGCTACATGGTTGTCTTAACTTAAAAATTGTTTTGGGGTTTATTTATTTTATGTGTATGACTGTTTTGCCCATATATGTTTTTAAGGGTGTAGAATCCTCTGGAACTTGAGTTAGGGATGGTCATGAGCCACTCTGTGGGTGCTGAGAACCAAATCTCAGTCCTCTGAAAGAGCATCAAGTGCTCTTAAATGCCAAGGCATCGCTCTAGCCCCTTGTTGGATTAAGGCCTAATGGAAGATATAGTGGTACATAAGTTTCTAATTTTTGAAATAGATTAGAATGTCATATCTCCATCCAAGTCCACAGGAGTTCAGTCTTTTGGCTAGAAGTCTCAGCAAGTGGTAAAGCTAATATTTTCTTTCCAGTGTCACCAGGAAATAGGGTTGGGTTGGGGCCAAAGTCAAGTATAAGATAAATGTCCTTTCTCAGTGACTTCTCGCCACCTAATGTTTCCCCCTTGAGAGCTGAGATTAGGTAATAGGCACCACTCATTTCCAGAAACTCAGTTCCATAGCTGTTTGCTAGGAGACATGAGTGTTTAGAATTCAGTTCCGGCCACACCTTCTCATATGAATTCCAGGCTAGGGTGCTCTTTAGGAGAACACAAGAGGCCAGAGCTCCTTTCTGGCATCCCTGGCCCTTGTAAGATAGACCCACAGACATTTTCAGTTTCTGGCCAAGGACATGAACATAGTTGCTCACTTATGGGATCCCAGAACATAAGTCTGCCCAATCAGCATCTCTTCCCAGTTCTTATCAAATCATCAGCGATGACAAAGTCTTGGGAATGGAGGGGAGGAACACGGTAACAGTACATAGAAAATACGGCTGAATTTAAACCTTTGTGAACTGAGATTCTGTACCTCCTACACACATGTAGTGTTGATATAGCCGGAATAACTGAGTGCTAACTAGTGATAGAGAATCCAGGTGGTGACTTCAGCAGTGCAGGGGCGAGAATGCGGGCTTGTTTTGGCCACGATTCTCCAGGCATGGAATTTTGAGTTTCATTTCAGGATTCTGCTAATGTCCCTCTAGCCAACCAGTAATCAAGGTTTTACTTTTCTGTCTTGTTCTCATTTATAACGTCCATAATTTGCATATATTTGCATTTTAATTTTTTCTAACGAAAAGAATTGAATAAACATGCATTCTCTGCATACTGCTGGAGCAGAAACACATTGAACTCCGGAGGTATGAACAGAGGGCACTGTTGGCATATTCTTTAGCTCAAAATTATGTTTTAGACTGTAGATGTCCTTTCCTTTTTGGCACTTGAATAAAAAAAACAAAACCAATTCCACTGGGTATTTTCAGGTTTCCTTATGTTGATGAGAGGTTCCGGATAAGCAGGTAGGGGAAGTCTTTCATTATAGATGGAGAAACTGAAGCACAGAGGAAATTTAGCTCTGTTAGCAATGAGGCAGTACAACCCCAGTGCCTGTCCCTCTGTGTCCTAGCTCACTTGGCCCTCTGTACAGACAACTCACTACATGTCCATGAGAAAAGGATGAAGGCTTATGTTGTACCGCACAATCCCCTGAGCCAAGTAGTCACCATCGTCATGAGTTCAGTTGTGCATGCTTGCCAAAGATCACCGCAGTTGGACTGGTTGACACTTGACCTCCCCTCATAGAAGAAGCGGGTGGGAAGGGTTACTGGTTCCTCACACTAATATCCAGCCGCTTTTCCCAGAGAGTTGCATGCAATTCTGACCTAATTGCATCTGCCCTTGCCATCTTGGGGCAAAGCTAGATTTTATAGGCTGTGACAAACAAGGGGAAGGGATCCCTACCTATGTGGGTTCATCATACATGCTGGGTGAAGATTTTTCAAAATGAGTGCTTTGGGACCACCCACGCTCTGCAAGTAAGCCCCATAAAGTCAAGGCCCCCCAGGGTGAACTTCACTGGAGTCAAACTTTGGTTTGTCACTGGATCCTTAGAAAAAAGGGCTAGATATTGCCGAGACTTCCTCAGGGAGAAAATTCAAGCAATAGTTTTTGTTGTTGTTTAAAAATGCAAGTTAAAAAGGTCTGGCATCCTTTCTCATGTTGCCTCCTAGGTGGTAGACCATGTCAAGATGAAGCTAAATATCTCTTTCCCAGCCACCAGAAGTCGGAAATTCTCTGGAGGGGTGATGATGGCAAGCTTCCTACTTTCTATGAGACTCACATGGCTACATCTTCTTAAGCTGCTCTGGGAAGAAGAACCCTGGTGAAGAGTAGTACAGTTATGTGGCCCAAGTTAGTGGTAGCTACAACACACAAAGGTTTCCCATGGGGCAAATCATCTTGACCGATGGCAGAGTGTGGCTGCTGTTTTGTAATGGTTACTTTTTATTATAGATCTAGGATAACTGGAGAGAAGAAGTGAAAGTCTGTTCCAGTTGCAGTGTGGATGCCAATCTGAGTATTCTCTACTTGGTTATTGTAAAAAAAAAATAGAGAACCATATTTCTGGACTAACAAACTCTCCTGTGACTCAGTGGTCCCAAAAAAGCTGGCAGAATTTGAAAACTTTTCAATTTCTCTAAAGAAGTTGATACCCACCAATATTTTCTCAGAAAGACCTTAAAGAGAGTAAGACGCTCAGAACCAATGCACCAAACATTCAGTTTTTTCTTTAATCTTTACATCCTTTCTCTTTAATCCTGAAACACAAACATCAAGATATTGCTCTGAAGAAATGCACCAAGGAAAACAGGGGAGCTAACCTTGTAGCCAAGAGAGTGAAGAAAGCCAAAGGAAAGCACCAGGAACAGATCGCCAGGAGACGTAGGCAGGCCTCACTGAGAGCTTCTACTTCTAAGTCTACACCCAGTCAAAAACAAGTCTTTAAGAGTAACAAATGAATGATCAGATCTTGAAAAAGAAGTCTGATGATGTGAAAATACAAATGCCCTCACGAAGCTGAGGTGATTGGAGATGCAGAAGGGTTAAGGAGATAAACATCCTCATCTTCAAAGTGAGGTTCAAGGGCTATGGTTAATACAAAGTTAATGAAGTTATAATCAAATTTTAAATACAATATGTAAGACAGCACTGGGGTGGAGAAATGGCTAGTGTTGATGAGAACTTGCTGCTCTCTCAGAAGACCTGGGTTTGGTTCCCAGCACTCATATGGTAGCTCACAACTGTCTGTAATTCCAGTTCCAGGGGTAACATCTTCTGCCTTCTGTGGCCACCAAGCATGCATATGGTGGAATACACACATGCAAGCAAAAACACTAATATATATATAATATATATATATATATATATATATATATAACAAAAAAATAGAACAATACTGCATGTAAAATACATTTCCCTATCAAATTTAGCTATACTATCTATGCATAGCCTTGCAAGGTACTTAGGAAACTTATTAAATATTTGCAGTTTTGTAAACTGTGGTGTTATTAAGTTAATATGCAATTTAATAAAACTGATCAACAAAGAGTTGGAGAATAAGTACCTTATCTCAAATAATAGAGGTTACAACCAAATGGCTAATACAAGTGAGGTCAGGATAGGTTGTGGGGTTGCTCTGGGGATCCAGGAATGCTGCTGTTCAGAATGGGGTGGTGAGAGGGTGTGGCTTTTCAGCATAAACATTTCTCTATCACTTTATAGATTTATGTATATGCTATTTTACCAAAAGGTATATTTGATGTGTTTTTGTCTTTTGGTCTGTATTTGTCAATATAGTCTTCAAAAAGGCCAAACATATGTAAATACATTATACCAAGAAAGTAGGCAACACACTTTTCCTTTACATATTTGCCCAAAGTATATATTGCTTATTTCATTTTCATTGACTCTTGTTCTTGTGTATTTATTTTCAAGTCTCTCCCCCCACCCTTTCACCTCTTTTAATTCAGGTTCACATATAGCTCAGGTTGGCCTTCAATTTGTTTTGCCTCCAAGGATGGTCTTGAACTTCTGATTCTCCTGCTTTCACGTCATGAGTGCTGGTGTTACAAGCATGCAGTACCATGCCCCAATGAGGATTGAATCTAGGAATACTGGCAGACAAGCATTCTACAAACTGAGTTGAATCCCCAGCCCTGTGTTGTCTTTTATGTGCAATGAAGTGAGTTCTTTTGAATGACTAAAAGTTTCTAATGAGGATGCTTAATTCCTCCATGTCATTGTTAATATGATTTTTGGTTAAATTATAAATCAATGAGAGAGATACTGGAACATTCTACTATAAATGTGGATTTATTCATGACATCCCTTCTGTCAACATTTCTAATATATTTCATACTAATCCATTAGACAAACACAAATATTACTTGCTATATTCTCCTTGTGATCGACTTTTTTATTGTATGATGTCTGATGACTCAGATAAGTAAGGATACCTTTTGGCTTAAATCAATGTGGCTTTTTTATCTATGTAATAAGGTCAAAGAGGGGAGGAGTAAAGCTGTCAAAACGAGGCAGTGATGACCCTGAGAATGTGCCTTGGGGACCTCCATCCTTGGAGAGCCTGACTCACCAACAGCCACTGTGGCTTTTCTCAGAATATTCTCTCTGCATTTCCCCGGAGCTTTTGCTTTGTGCACCCAGACAGTATCTGTGCACAGCCAGGAGCCCAGGGAAAGTCTGTTCCTGGGAGAATTGGAAGGCCTCTGACAGCTGCTGGTAGCTCACTGGTCCAGACAGCTGTGGCCATGTCTGTTCAGCCTCCCTTCCCAGAAGATTCACTTGTTTTGTACTCAGCCTTTGTTTTGGCTCTCCAGCCTTTCTTGACTCGCTTCCACTTTCTCTGTCTCCTTAAGACAGTCCCACACATTTATTCCTGTCTCGCGACTCCTTTCCAGGGCTCCTGGATTAACTCAAAAGAGGGCACCCTTTTGGGTATTTATCAGCTTGATGATGCCATGAGGGAACTGGGTTCCCTCGCTGTGTGGCTCTGGCTCTGCTGTCCCTGTAATCTGTTTTGCTCTCTGGTTATTAGTTTTCCTTCCTTCCTTCCTTCCTTCCTTCCTTCCTTCCTTCCTTCCTTCCTTCCTTCCTTCCTTCCCTCCCTCCCTCCCTCCCTCCCTCCCTCCCTCCCTTCCTTCCTTCCTTCCTTCCTTCCTTCCTTCCTTCCTTTTTTCCTTCCTTCTTTCATATGAGGTTTGCTCAATTGATTCAGAGGCCTTGTTTTCCTAGTGGTCTCTGTCCCCTTTGGCTCTTACATTCTTTCCACCTCCTTTTCTAGAGGATTCCCTGAACTCCGAGGGGAGGGGTTTGATGAAGACATCCTGCTTAGAACTCTGTGTTCTCTGCATAGTGTCTGGCTGTGGGTCTCTTTATTTCTCCCTATTAGCTGCAGGAGGGAACTTTTCTGATGACTGAGTAAGGCACAGATCTATGAGTATTGTTTCATTTTTTCTTTTGTCTTTCTTTCCCCTTTAGATCAGTAGTATTCGTTTTACCCTATGTCCCTGGGCTAGCTAGTTCTCTGGTTCTTACTCACCCAAGCAGTTTCAGGTCTGGGTTCTCCCTCATGGAGTGAGCCTTAGGTCAAATCAGACACTGGTTGGCTACTTCCACAAACTTTGTGCCACTATTGCCCTAGCATATATTGCATATAGGTCAGATTTCACAGCAAAGGTTTTGTGGATGGGTTGGTGTTTATGTTTCTCTTTTGGTAGCCTGCAGAGTATCTTCCCATGCAAAAGATGAGGGGTGAAGTTTCTACGTAGGCCCCAGTTTGACTTCTCCATGTTCAATGAGTTGTCCGGCAGTTATCAGATAGCTACTCTTCTGAAGACTTTAGAACAATCTAAATAGACCTGTCAGTCGCGAAGAATTAGAAGCTGTTATTAAAAACCTTCCTACCAAAAAAAGCCCAGGACCAGATGGTTTCAATGCAGAATTCTACCAGATCTTCCAAGAAGACCTAATACCTGTACACCTTAAGGTATTTCACAACATAGAAACAGAAGAGTCATTGCCAAATTCCTTCTATGAAGCTACAGTCACTCTGATACCAAAACCACACAAAGACTCAACCAAGAAAGAGAATTACAGGCCAATCTCCCTCATGAACATCGATGCAAAAATCCTCAACAAAATATTGGCAAACCGAATCCAAGAACACATTAGGAAAATTATCCATTATGATCAAGTAGGCTTCATCCCAGAGATGCAAGGCTGGTTCAACATACGAAAATCTATCAATGGAATCCATCATATAAATAAACTGAAAGAAAAAAACCATATAATCATTTCATTAGATGCTGAAAAAGCTTTTGACAAAATTCAACATCCCTTTATGATAAAAGTCTTGGAGAGATTAGGGATACAAGGGACATACCTAAATATAATAAAGACTATTTACAGCAAACCGACAGCTAACATCAAACTAAACGGAGAGAAACTCAAACCCATCCCACTTAAATCAGGAACATGACAAGGCTGTCCACTCTCTCCATACCTCTTCAATATAGTGCTTGAAGTTTTAGCAATAGCAATAAGACAACATAAGGGGATCAAGGGGATTCGAATTGGCAAGGAAGAAGTTAAACTTTCGTTATTTGCAGATGATATGATAGTGTACATAAGCGACCCCAAAAACTCCACCAAAGAACTCCTACAGCTGATAAACACCTTTAGTAATGTGGCCGGATACAAGATCAACTCCAAAAAATCAGTCGCCCTCCTATACACAAAGGATATGGAAGCAGAGAGGGAAATCAGAGAAACATCACCTTTCACGATAGCCACAAACAGCATAAAATATCTCGGGTAACTCTAACTAAAGAAGTGAAAGATCTATTTGACAAGAACTTCAAGGCATTGAAGAAAGAAATTGAAGAGGATACCAGAAAATGGAAGGACCTCCCTTGCTCTTGGATTGGGAGGATCAACATATTAAAAATGGCAATCCTACCAAAGGCAATTTATAGATTCAATGCAATCCCCATCAAGATCCCATCAAAATTCTTCACTGATCTTGAGAGGACAATAATCAACTTTATATGGAAAAACAAAAAACCCAGGATAGCCAAAACAATCTTATACAATAAAGGAACTTCTGGAGGCATTACCATCCCTGACTTCAAACTCTATCACAGAGCTACAGTAATGAAAACAGTGTGGTATTGGCATAAAAACAGAGAAGTCGACCAATGGAATCGTATAGAAGACCCAGATTTTAACCCACAAACCTATGAACACCTCATTTTCGATAAAGGTGCTAAAAGTATACAATGAAAGAAAGAAAGCATCTTCAACAAATGGTGCTGGCACAACTGGATGTCAACCTGTAGAAGAATGAAAATAGACCCATACCTATCACCATGCACAAAACTCAAGTCCAAATGGATCAAAGACCTCAACATCAATCTGAACACACTGAACCTGATAGAAGAGAAAGTGGGAAGTACCCTATAACAGATGGGCACAGGCGATCGCTTCCTAGGTATAACCCCAGCAGCATAGTCATTAAGGGCAACACTGAATAAATGGGACCTACTGAAACTGAGAAGCTTCTGTAAAGCAAAAGACACTGTCACTAAGACAAAAAGGCAACCCACTGACTGGGAGAAGATCTTCACCCAGTCAACAGACAAAGGTCTGATCTCCAAAATATATAAAGAACTCAAGAAACTGGACTTTAAAATGCTAATTAACCCAATTAAAAAATGGGGCACTGATCTAAAGAGAGAGTTCTCAACAGAAGAAGTTAAAATGGCCAAAAGACACTTAAGGTCATGCTCAGTCTCCTTGGCGATCAGGGAAATGCAAATCAAAACAACACTGAGATATCATCTTACACCTGTCAGAATGACTAAAATCAAAAACACCATTGATAGCCTTTGCTGGAGAGGCTGTGGAGAAAGGGGTACTCTCATCCATTGCTGGTGGGAATGCAAACTTGTGCAACCACTTTGGAAAGCAGTGTGGCGGTTTCTCAGGAAATTCGGGATCAACCTACCCATGGACCCAGCAACCCCACTCTTGGGAATATACCCAAGAGATACCCGATCATATGACAAGGACATTTGTTCAACTATGTTCATAGCAGCATTATTTGTAATAGCCAGAACCTGGAAACAACCTAGATGCCCTTCAATGGAAGAATGGATGAAGAAAGTGTGGAATATATACACATTAGAATACTACTCAGCGGTAAAAAACAATGACTTCGCGAATTTTGCATGCAAATGGATGGAAATAGAAAACACTATCCTGAGTGTGGTAACCCAGACCCAAAAGGATGAACATGGGATGTACTCACTCATAATTGGTTTCTAGAGATAAATAAAGGTCAGTGAGTCTATAATTTGATATCCTAAAGAAACTAAATAAGAAGGTGAACCCAATGAAAAACATATATCTATCCTCCCGGTTATGGGAAGTAGACAAGATTGCCGGGCAAAAATTGGGATCTTGGGGGTGTGGTGGAAAGGGGGTAAGGGGAGAAGCAGAGAGAAATGTGAGAAGGGGAGGTTGGGGGGAACTTAGGGAAACGGGATGATTGGGATAAACGAAGGTTGGTTAGGGGAGCAGGGAAGCACACATCTTAATTAAGGGAGCCATCTTAGAGTTGGCAAGAGACTTGGACCTAGAGGGGCTTCCAGTGTCCCAAGGCGATGTCCCCAGTTAGTTCCTGAGGATAGGGGAACCTGAAATGGCCCTATCCTATAGCCATATTGATGAATATCTTGCATATCACCATAGAACCTTTGTTGAAATTGGGGCGCGCCCCGGTTTGCGTCCCCAACACCCCAGCCGCCTGGCTAGCTTATGCTCGAAATAACAACACACAGACTGTATTCATTTAAACACTGCTTGGCCCATTATTTCTAGTCTCTTCTTGGCTAACTCTCACACCTGGACTAGCCCATTTCAAATATTCTGTGTTAGCACCCCAAGGTGCATTTACCGGGAAGATTCTAGCCTACGTCCATCCCAAGTAGGAGCTTCATCACGCGTGTGCCTCAGAGCACAGAGCTGTTGTGGGAGTGTCCTATATCAATCTGTTGATTTCATTGGTTAAAATAAAGAAACTGCCTGAGCCCATTGATAGGCCAACCCTTAGGTGGGTGGAGTAGACAGAAGAGGATTCTGGGAGAAAGAGAAGCTGAGTAGGAGTCGCCATGATGTTCCCACTGCAGAGAGATGCAGGCTAGAATCTCCCCGGTAAGCACACCATGGGGTGCTACACAGATAATCAGAAATGGGCTAGTCCATGTGCAAGAGCTAGCCAATAAGAGGCTGGAACTGATGGGCCAGGCAGTGTTTAAAAGAACACAGTTTCCGTGTAATTATTTCTGGGCATAAGCTGAGCCATGCGGGCGGCCGGATGCAGGGGAACACAGCCCTCTGCTCCTCTTACAACACAGAGCTATCCCGTCTGCCCGCTAGACATGGCGTCTCTGAGCGGAGCTGCATGATTTCTGACCTCACTTCCTCTTCCGCCCAGTTCTGTTTACTCCACCCACCTATGTTCTAACCTATAGGACCAGCCAAGCAGTTTCTTTATTTTAACCAATGAAATCAACAGATTGATATGACACTCCCACATCAAACCTTCATCTGGCGATGGATGGAGATAGAGACAGAGACCCACACTGGAGCACTGGACTGAGCTCCCAATGTTCCAATGAGGAGCAGAAGGAGGGAGAATATGAGCAAAGAAGCCAGGACCACAAGGGGTGCACCCACCCACGGAGACAGTAGGGCCGATCCATTGGGAGCTCACTAAGGCCAGCTGGACTGTGACTGAAAAAGCATGGGATAAAACCGGACTCTCTGAATTTGGCGGACAATGAGGGCTGCTAAGAAGCCAAGGACAATGACACCGGGTTTTGATCCTACTTCATGTTCTGGCTTTGTGGAAGCCTACCCAGTTTGGATGTTCACCTTCCTAGACCAGGATTGAGGGGGGGAGGACTTTGGACTTTCCACAGGGCAGGGAACCCTGACTGCTCTTCAGGCTGGAGAGGGAGGGGGAGGAGTGGGGGGAGGGGGGAGGAGGGGGGGAAATGGGAGGCGGGGAGGAGGCAGAAATTTCTTTTTTTTTCCAATAAAAAAAAAATAACAAGATAAAAAAAAAGAATTCTTTAACTTTCTCACTCAGAATTCTATTTTCGTTTGGTAGTTGAGTTCCATATTGGCAGTCTTTTAAGGTTAGAAGTAGCTGCAAGTGGAGACAAATACAGAAATCCTAGTTTCTAAAAGAAACTTGTTTTCTTGTTCACAACCCTGTCTCTTCTGGATTGGGAATCTCTTCTCTAAGCAGGATGTCTTAGACCAGGCTGGCCTGGTCTCCTGTATCATCACAAATTGGTGACTTCTAAAATATCTATGGTAGATAAGAAAAAGCTAGAGGGTGTGGGGCATGGTTTCAAAGGCCTGGATACCAACACTCGGTTTAACTACACTAACTCAAACACTAGTACTGTGGATAGATTATGAAATGGCCCCACAGGTGCTGGTATTAGCTAGTGTGCTGTTTGGGAAGTTTATAGGGAACCTTTGGAAAGTAGAGTCTTACTAGAGGAAGTATGTCAGTGGGGATGGGCCTTGAGGTTTGATGGTTCAGCCTCACTTCCTGTTTGATTTCTGCCTCTGAGCAGCTGATGGAATATGACAGGCTAGCCTCATGCTTCTGCTGCTATGATTTATTACTCCAGCATGGTGGACGAGTTTCCCTCTGGAACTGTGAGCCAGATTAAACTCTTTCTCCATTAAGTTGCTCTTGTTAGTGTATTTCATAACAACACCAGAGATGGAAACAAGATGTGCAGACTTGAAGTTTTTTTGTTGGTAGGTAGGAAAGGTAGGATCTTTGTATTTTTTAAAAATCTATAGCACACACCGATTCTAATTTTTGTTTAAAAAGGATTCCAGGTGGGCCATCGCTGGGGGTGAGTGAGTTTCTGGCCGCGGCGGCAGCCCGGGACAGGGAGCTCAGACGTTCCCCACCCCTCCTGCACTCCCTGGTCAGTCTGCGGGGGCTGTACTCCTTGATACCTCTTCTCCATTACTGTCCCACCCAACTTGCATCCAAGGCCCTCCGCACTACCTCTGACCCCCCTCCCCTCTTTGAACCACACAACAGCTCCCAGCACAGCCTGTTTGGGCGCTGGGACAGGGTCCGAATTTGGAGAGCATTCGGGAGGGTGGTGGCTCCTTTGTCTAGGTGGCCGGCCTGCACCAAGCGGGCCCGGCCCTTTGTTCGCGGGACACCCAGGCAGCGGGGAGATCGGATCCGGGTGCCAGGTGGGCCATCGCTGGGGTGAGTGAGTTTCTGGCCGCGGCGGCAGCCCGGGACAGGGAGCTCAGACGTTCCCCCACCCCTCCTGCACTCCCTGGTCAGTCTGCGGGGGCTGTACTCCTTGATACCTCTTCTCCATTACTGTCCCACCCAACTTGCTTCCAAGGCCCTCCGCACTACCTCTGACCCCCTCCCCTCTCTGAACCACACAACAGCTCCCAGCACAGCCTGTTTGGGCGCTGGGACAGGGTCCGAATTCGGAGAGCATTCGGGAGGGTGGTGGCTCCTTTGTCTAGGGTGGCCGGCCTGCACCAAGCGGGCCCGGCCCTTTGTTCGCAAGACACCCAAGCAGCAGGGAGATCAGACCCAGGTGCCAGGAGAGACATCACTGGGCAGATCAAGCTCAGCAGGACGGACCTTGCTTCCACACTGAAGAGATACACCCAGAAGCTCAGTCACAGCAAAAACTGGACCAAGACACCAGGCCTCTCTTGGCTTCATCTGAAAGAGGAGATGGGAAGGCGCCAATGCAAGAATTCCTCCAACAACCTGAAAGGCAACATGACATCACCAGAACCCAGGGATCCCGAAATAAGAAGAATTGTACACCCTACTCCAGAAGAAGTAGAAGAAATCGACCCAAAAAGTGAATTTTTTGAAAATAATAGAAGACCTTAAACAGGAGGTGAAAAACTGCCATAAACAATTAGAGATTACAAACAAAAAGGTAGAGGAAATGAATAAATCGCTCAAAGATACCCAAGAAAACCAAGAGAAACAAGAAAATGCAATCAAACAGGTAAGGGGAAATGGTTCAAGACCTGAAGAATGAAATGGAAGTAATGAAGAAAACACAAACCGAGGGAAGGTTGGAGATGGAAAATCTGGGTAAACGAACAGGAACTACAGAGACAAGTACTACCAACAGATTACAAGAGTTAGAAGAAAGAATGTCAGACACTGAAGATACCATAGAGAAAATTAACACACTGATCAAAGAAAACAGCAAAACCAACAAATTCTCATCACAAAACATTCAGGAAATATGGGACACAATAAAAAGACCAAACCTAAGAATAATTGGGATACAAGAAGGAGAAGAAATACAGCTCAATGGTTCAGAAAATATATTTAATAAAATTATAGAAGAAAACTTTCCCAGCCTAAAGAAAGATATTCCTTTGAAGGTTCAAGAAGCATACAGAACACCGAATAGACTGGACCAGAAAAAAACATCTCCTCGCCACATAATAATCAGAACACAAAACATCCAGAATAAAGAAAGAATATTAAGAGCTGCAAAGGAAAAAGGTCAAGTTACTTATAAAGGTAAACCTATCAGACTTACTCCTGACTACTCTATGGAAACCATGAAAGCCAGAAGGTCCTGGATAGATGTACTGCAGAAGCTAAGAGAACATGGATGCAAGCCCAGACTACTATACCCAGCCAAGCTTTCGTTCACTATAAATGGAGAAAACAAAATTTTCCAGGATAAAAACAAATTTAAACAATACGTAGCCACAAATCCAGCCTTACAGAAAGTAATAGAAGGAAAATCACAAACCAAGGAGACCAACAATGACCACAATAACTCAAACTTCTAGACACCCTTTACCAGCGCAACTAAAAGAAAGCAAACACACAAACCCTATGACTAAAAAAGTGACCAGAGTTAGCAACCACTGGTCATTAATATCCCTTAATGTCAATGGACTCAACTCACCTAGAAAAAGACACAGGCTAAGAGATTGGATACGCAAACAGGATCCAACATTCTGCTGTTTACAAGAAACACACCTCAACCACAAAGATAGGCACCTACTTAGAGTAAAGGGATGGGAAAAGGTTTATCAAGCAAATGGACCTAAGAAACAAGCTGGTGTGGCCATACTAATTTCTAACAAAGTTGACTTCAAACTTAAATCAATCAGAAGAGATGGAGAGGGATATTTTATACTCATAACAGGAACAATTGATCAGGATGAGGTCTCAATCCTGAATATCTATGCCCCTAATATAAAAGCACCCACATATGTAAAAGAAACATTACTAAAACTCAAAGACGCCATCAAACCGCACACACTAATAGTGGGAGATCTCAACACGCCTCTTTCACCAATGGACAGGTCAATCAGACGGAAACCTAACAGAGAAATAAGAGAATTAATGGAGGTATTGAATCAAATGGACTTAACAGACATCTATAGAACATTCCACCCAAATAGGAAAGAATATACCTTCTTCTCTGCAGCTCATGGAACCTTCTCGAAAATTGACCACATCCTCGGTAACAAAGCAAACTTCCACAGTTACAAAAAATATCCATAACCACCTGTGTCTTATCAGATCACCACGGACTAAAGTTAGAATTCAACAACAATGCTACCCCCAGAAAGCCTGCAAACTCATGGAAACTGAATAGTCAACTATTGACCCACACCTGGATTAAAGAAGAAATAAAGAAAGAAATTAAAGTCTTCCTTGAATTCAATGAAAATAAAGAATCAACATACTCAAACTTATGGGACACTTTGAAAGCAGTCCTAAGGGGAAAGTTCATAGCCCTTAGTGCCCACTTAAAGAAAACAGAGAAAGCATATATTGGAGACTTAACAGCCCACCTGAAAGCTCTAGAAAAAAAAGAAGCAGACTCACCTAGGAGGAGTAGAAGACTGGAAATAGTCAAACTGAGGGCTGAAATCAACAAAATAGAAACACAGAAAACAATCCAAAGAATCAATGAAACAAAAAGCTGGTTCCTGGAGAAAATCAACAAAATTGATAAACCCCTATCCAAACTAATCAAACGGCAGAGAGAGAATCTGCAAATTAATAAGATCAGAAATGAAAAGGGGGACATAACCACAGACATAGAGGAAATTCAGAGAATCATTAGATCTTACTACAAAAGCCTGTATGCCACAAAACTGGAAAATGTAAAAGAAATGGACACTTTTTTAGATAAATACCATATACCAAACTTAAATCAGGACCAGGTGAGCAATCTAAATAGACCTGTCAGTCGCGAAGAATTAGAAGCTGTTATCAAAAAACCTCCCTACCAAAAAAAGCCCAGGACCAGACGGTTTCAATGCGGAATTCTACCAGAATTTCCAAGAAGACCTAATACCTATACTCCTTAAGGTATTTCACAATATAGAAACAGAAGAGTCATTGCCAAATTCCTTTTATGAAGCTACCATCACTCTGATACCAAAACCACACAAAGACTCAACCAAGAAAGAGAATTACAGGCCAATCTCACTCATGAACATCGACGCAAAAATCCTCAACAAAATACTGGCGAACCGTATCCAAGAATACATTAGAAACATTATCCATTATGATCAAGTAGGCTTCATACCAGAGATGCAAGGCTGGTTCAACATACGAAAATCTATCAATGTAATCCATCATATAAATAAACTGAAAGAAAAAACCATATGATCATTTCATTAGATGCTGAAAAAGCTTTTGACAAAATTCAACATCCCTTTATGATAAAAGTCTTGGAGAGATTAGGGATACAAGGGTCATACTTAAATATAATAAAAGCTATTTACAGCAAACCGACAGCTAACATCAAATTAAACGGAGAGAAACTCAAAGCCATCCCACTTAAATCAGGAACACGACAAGGCTGTCCACTCTCTCCATACCTCTTCAATATAGTGCTTGAAGTTTTAGCAATAGCAATAAGACAACATAAGGGGATCAAGGGGATTCGAATTGGAAAGGAAGAAGTTAAACTTTCGTTATTTGCAGATGATATGATAGTCTACATAAGCGACCCCAAAAACTCCACCAAAGAACTCCTACAGCTGATAAACACCTTTAGTAATGTGGCCGGATACAAGATCAACTCCAAAAAATCAGTCGCCCTCCTATACACAAAGGATATGGAAGCAGAGAGGGAAATCAGAGAAGCATCACCTTTCACGATAGCCACAAACAGCATAAAATATCTCGGGGTAACTCTAACCAAAGAAGTGAAGGATCTATTTGACAAGAACTTTAAGGCATTGAAGAAAGAAATTGAAGAGGATACCAGAAAATGGAAGGATCTCCCTTGCTCTTGGATTGGGAGGATCAACATAGTAAAAATGGCAATCCTACCAAAGGCAATTTATAGATTCAATGCAATCCCCATCAAGATCCCATTAAAATTCTTCACTGATCTTGAAAGGACAATAATCAACTTTATATGGAATAACAAAAAACCCAGGATAGCCAAAACAATCTTGTACAATAAAGGTACTTCTGGAGGCATTACCATCCCTGACTTTAAACTCTACTATAGAGCTACAGTAATGAAAACAGTGTGGTATTGGCATAAAAATAGAGAAGTCGACCAATGGAATCGTGTAGAAGACCCGGATCTTAACCCACAAACCTATGAACACCTCATTTTCGATAAAGGTGCTAAAAGTATACAATGGAAGAAAGAAAGCATCTTCAACAAATGGTGCTGGCACAACTGGATGTCAACCTGTAGAAGAAAGAAAATTGACCCATATCTATCACCATGCACAAAACTCAAGTCCAAATGGATCAAAGACCTCAATATCAATCTGAACACACTGAACCTGATAGAAGAGAAAGTGGGAAGTACCCTACAACAGATGGGCACAGGCGATCGCTTCCTAGGTATAACCCCAGCAGCACAGTCATTAAGGGCAACATTGAATAAATGGGACCTACTGAAACTGAGAAGCTTCTGTAAAGCAAAAGACACTGTCACTAAGACAAAAAGGGAACCCACTGACTGGGAGAAGATCTTCACCAACCCCGCAACAGACAAAGGTCTGATCTCCAAAATATATAAAGAACTCAAGAAACTAGACTTTAAAATGCTAATTAACCCAATTAAAAAATGGGGCACTGATCTGAAGAGAGAATTCTCAACAGAAGAAGTTCGAATGGCCAAAAGGCACTTAAGGTCATGCTCAGCCTCCTTAGCGATCAGGGAAATGCAAATCAAAACAACATTGAGATATCACCTTACACCTGTCAGAATGGCTAAAATCAAAAACACTAATGATAGCCTTTGCTGGAGAGGCTGTGGAGAAAGGGGTACCCTCATCCATTGCTGGTGGGAATGCAAACTTGTGCAACCACTTTGGAAAGCAGTGTGGCGGTTTCTCAGGAAATTTGGGATCAACCTACCCATGGACCCAGCAATGCCACTCTTGGGAATATACCCACGAGATGCCCGATCATATGACAAGGATATTTGTTCAACTATGTTCATCGCAGCATTATTTGTAATAGCCGGAACCTGGAAACAACCTAGATGCCCTTCAATGGAAGAATGGATGAAGAAAGTATGGAATATATATACATTAGAATACTACTCAGCGGTAAAAAACAATGACTTCGCGAATTTTGCATGCAAATGGATGGAAATAGAAAACACTATCCTGAGTGAGGTAACCCAGACCCAAAAGGATGAACATGGGATGTACTCACTCATAATTGGTTTCTAGAGATAATTAAAGGTCAGTGAGTCTATAATTTGATATCCTAAAGAAACTAAATAAGAAGGTGAACCGAAAGAAAAACATATAGCTATCCTCCTGGTTATGGGAAGTAGACCAGATTGCCGGGCAAAAATTTGGGATCTTGGGGGTGTGGTGGGAGGGGGGGTGAGGGGAGAAGGGGAGAGAAATGTGAGAAGGGGAGGATGGGGGGAACCTGGGGAAACGGGATGTTTGGGATAAAGGAAGGTTGGTTAGGGGAGCAGAGAAGCACACATCTTAATTAAGGGAGCCAGCTTAGAATAGAAAAATAAAAAAAAAAAAAAAAAACAGTTTCCAATAGAGAGAGCTTAAAGCTGCCTAACAGGTACTCAAACAGGTAAAATATAAATCAACAGGTAAAGTATACAATAATCAACAAATACAGTATATTAATTATAATGCTGCTATGGCAAGTGTGCATATTAAATATAAAACTTATTCTACAACATTTTTATGAAAAAATGCTGTTTATGGCAAAATCTTCTCAAGTTTTGCCAATTAAGATATTAAACTCTTAATTTAAACCAGTAGCCTGTCTGGTACAAAAGGGCAGGATAAAAGCTAAAAAATGGCTTGATCCCCAGATGATTATTGCTACAATTCACACAACTGTATTTTGCTAATGTTATAGCAAAAAAAATCCCTTAAAGGATTTTATGCTAAATTTTACAAATGGCTCTTCCAATGGAGGAACTGCATATATGGCTAATAATAATAAAAAAAATATTATGGAGCATAATAAGGCTCCTTGTAAGCAGCTTATGAAACTTGCAAGTAGATCCAGATGCAAACGGATCTGACATGATAACACCAAGCCGACCTTTGCTAGGGCAAGGTGGAAAAGCCCTTGCAATGCATTATGAAAAAAACCCGACCTATATATATTTGGGGTCGAGGATATGTTTATGCTTTTTTCACAGAAAGAAAATAAAAGCTGGGCCTGATGTCGAGGCTGCGCTGCGGACACAGAGGAGTTCCTGAGGCGATTGCAGAGAGGTCCTTAGTCTGGCTTTTCCTGCCCCCCAAGGAGAGGAGTCCCTGATAACAGAACCTGCTGCTCCACTCTACAGGGTGTCAATCCTGCCTCCTGAGTCCAGGGAGTCCCGGCTGAGATAATGCCAGGATGTGCTTCAGATAGCTGAATCCAGCTCACCTCACCCAGGAATCCCACCGGCCCTGAAGCACAAGTGCTAAACTGCTTCTGCAGCTTGAACTCTGGTCTGCTTTGGAGCTGAGATGCAGACTGGACATCAGACTGTTTTAATCTTTGGGACACAGAACTCATTTTAATTAAAATACTAACCTCTTCACTTAAGAAGGGGAAAGATTGGGGTTCCTGTGACTGTTGCTCAGAGTCTGGAAATGGTGGTATGTGACAACAATGTATGTCATTGTACTCTTACTGAAATTGATCTAATGATATTTGTAACTGCTTATAGATGTTGGGAAAGGTTTGACACATGCTGTAAAGTGTTTGGGTTTAATGCATATGTTAAGAATTTTAGATTTTGATCCCTTTTTCACCTCCCTAATTGATGGCAGGCAAGCACACGTAACTTTTTGTGGAGTAGGCATTTAGGAAGGAGGACATACCATGGGCCAGACTAAAAGGTGAATACTGGGTTTGGAAGGTGCCCCTTTCTTCTTGTCTGGAGATGGAGTTATTGGTGCCAAAATTATATCATATCTTTTGTTTAAGG
The DNA here is from genome assembly GCA_963919715.1 of Microtus obscurus. Lineage (NCBI taxonomy): Eukaryota > Metazoa > Chordata > Mammalia > Rodentia > Cricetidae > Microtus > Microtus obscurus. The sequence continues at coordinate 1,238 of CAWTZC010001940.1, read as the reverse complement.
AGCACCTCACAGATTTTTTCATTAATGATAGATATAGGGGCCCAATGACGGAGTTAGTGTGGATCCTCACCTAAATTTCAAACCATACAGAGGCCGTACAGGCCGGCTCAACATGGCATGGTTTTTAGGTACGAGGGCGCTCTCCACATAGCCTAAGACAGGGTGCCCTGTGATCTGCTTACTTTAATCCTACTAGATACCTTTTATTTGAGAAGCTCCAAGAAACTAATGCTACTCATAAGGCACCCCTCTGTTCCCAGGAGAGGTTAATTACTTCACCAGTCGAGAGGAGGGTCTCTCCTTGTCCCAGTCCCCTCTCCTTTAGATCTGACACCATGGTTGACTCTGTCTTGGTGCCCTCCACCTATAACTACTTACCTTTATATAAGAAAGGAGGAATATGTTGGGAGCCGTTTCCCCCCCTAAAGATTGTTACAGAAACCATCACCTTGGGGAGCCTGCAGGGAACCCCAAACCCATAATTATGTTAAGAATAGTCCTATTGGCAAAACCTGCCCCACACCCAATTAGCTATTCGCTAATTGCTAACGAACCTAATCTGATAGCGGAACTGCCTTAAATTCCAGCTATCCAGGGAACTAGGTGTGGCAACTCCTGACTTCTTGGCCTACCTGACCGGATGTAGGTTACGTGACTGGGACCACGCGGCCAGATTCCATGCTCCTGTGCCCTACTCCCCAAGCCCTCATTCAGGGGGTATATAAGTCGTTACCCTGTCCCTAATAAACGGAGGCTTTGACAAAAAAAAAAAAAAAAAAAAAAAAAAAAGGTTAACAACTGAACTATCACTTATACCAGTTAGGGGAGAGACAATCAGTTTTCTACGATGAGTGACACTGAGCATGTCAACTAATTTTGGGCAAGCCTCATGTTCAGGAGTAATTGACCAACAACATATAGTTGGACTCCACAGGATTTTGTCTGAGCTTTATTTGGTTACAAGTTGGGCTTTTTGTTTGTTTTCAATCTTTTTTCTTTCTTTTCTTGGTATGACTTTCTTGTTTCTAAGTTTTGGAAGATTTTATTGTTGTACAGGATTTTTTGCTTCTTGTTAAAGAAAGAACTTAAAGTTGGGTGGGTAGGGATGGGGAAAAGATCTGAAGGGACTTGAGGGAGAGGAAGAATATGATCAAAGTGTATTTGAATTTGAAAATGGTTTTAAATAATGGAAAACATAATAAATTAATTTAAAAATAAAAAAAAAATAAAAAAAAAAA